>CP136061.1:218938147-219510647 GCA_032622095.1 Siphonodentalium dalli
AAAACTATTGATAGTAAGCATGACATAGTTATACCTAGGCGGCTAGGCCTTATTGGCCGGGTGTTATTGTATTTTCCCCATTATTTTGTATTTGACCATGCATATATATACATGTCATGAAAATAAATGAGATCTCTCCCCCTAAGCCATGCTGACTGGGGTGAACATATCTACATGGATACGATATATATATAGTCCTGATCGATATTGATCGAAAATAAATTGGCATCTTGACTTCACTTCATCACACTCATATTCATTCCTGTTGTCTCTCCAGCTTGTTCCGTACGTTATCGGGATAAAACAAAACAATAGAACTGCAGAGAGAATATATATATATATATATCTGGCGCCCATTTTAAAGATATGCATCGGGTCTCTGGCTTTTATCTACATTGCATATGTTGCACAGATAATGCCATCTATGGACTTGTCCTCGACACGATTCCAAAAATCCATAATTCTGCGATATCCTCACAAAATGAATCCAACAACAAAATCCAAGATGTCGAGCGAAATGTAAAGCCTCTAAAATCTCGACATTTGACATTTAACCGTGTTGGTGCTAGTTTATACAGTAAATCATAATTATGTGCATGGGATCATTTCCTGCAGTCCATGACTATATTATTATACAATGTAAGTTTCTCGAGAATACGGAGTCGAAAGTATTTCTCTTATATTTCAATCAAGAAATAGTTATTCATCCCATGATGGCGACCACAATGGTAACCTGTAATAGTACATTTATATATAAAAAAAATGTCCAACATATAGCAAATGTGTTTTAATTCCACACAATATGTTTTAATTTTGATCTTAAACAAATTGGTGGAATTTTCTCAACATTGAATATGAATAGAATGAATATGTGAGTATATCATAGTTAGTAGAAGATATATGTTCTATTTGAGACACAAACCTCATAGGAGCTACAATATTAAAAAAATATGGCAGTAGCTTTAAAACGTTGTGATACACAATTATCTGCTGTTCAGTTTTGACACAAAACAACTGCTGCCAATGTTTTTTTCTGTGGTAGCCTTTGCGAGTTTTTGTGTCTCCAGTAGAACACATCTCATGATACACTTACATATTCACTCGTATTCAATGTTGAGAAAATGCCACCTACACAATTTTGTTTAAGATAAAAATTCAAACATATTGTCTAGAATTTATACACATTTGTTCTAAGAGTGCATACCTATATGTTTGCACTTGTTATTGGATAAACACATGAGTATCATTCAGCATTGGTTCCAAAGAATAACGACAAATTACATTCAACACAACCGACGTATACTTGCCAGAATAATATATGGATGCCATTTTGATAAGGCCTATGCATGGGTATGGTCGCTGTTCATAATACTATACCGTTAGTGCATTGGCCCGTATATACCAGCAGTCATATATACATATTATTTAATCTGATTCGTCAAATCTTCGTACTCTTCGAGTAATTCGTCATATTCATCTAAATCGGTAACATCGACAATGATATGATGCAATCGTTTCGGTAGGGAAATATATGGGAAGCGGTGATGAAAATATCGCCGATCATATAAGCAATGTTGCAAAGTATACAATTATGCTGTTTGTCAAGACAGATTTGTAGATTTGCACAAACACGACTCGCGAGTAATCTAACTCATAACCGATTTCTGTAAGCTCGATTGCTGTTGCGCGGAAGGGTGGGCGTAATTCGTGTCTTTTCTCTTTGACAATGAAGCATTTTGTTTTCAGGGTATCATGTTTTTCCCAGTCGACAAAGACGATCTACTGGTCCGCAGACGGACACCGGCATCGTCTTTCCATGTCAGAAGTGACCGGAGTGACGTTTATCATGACAACGATCAGTTGGGCAGTAATTTGAACACAACGTTGGACTCGTTATACAAACGACAATATAAAAAATTTCTTGCAAGAGATTATGAGATAAAAACTCTGCGTCAGAGTGCAACAGAACATCGCCACTCTCCCAATCAACATCGTTTCAGAGACCGCGGATGTTATAAACCCGGAAGTACTTTCCTGCCTCCGGCAACCAAAACTAACGCCTCGTCCCAGTTACCTCTGCCACCGAAAATTGCTAAGCGACTCAGAGTTCCACCGATTGACACTTCAGATACTATAAGTGAACTTAGCGAGGAGTCTGAGCTTATTAGTGATCGAGATGTATTTCCAGATATCATACAAAGACCTGCCACATACACGGGTGCCAATCTCATAGTAAGAAACCCAACTCATGGCACTAAGAACGGTGGCGAGGTTGTGCCACCCAGGACAGGTGCCATTTCACTGACACCACAATTTAAAAGACGTCCCACGAAAATTAACGTAACGTTACCTCAACCTTCTAGAAAAGACGAGTTGTATAAATTATCTCAAACTCCATCCCTTCCAACCCCAAAACCGTTAGGAGATATTGCCACACAGAAGCGCAAAAAGAAATTCCCAGATGCATGGTACACGTCTGTGGTGCCCGCGATAGATGTTCCATTCCGCAAGAAACCAACATCGCGTGAGAGCCCACTGCGACCTAGTCCCAGTCTTAAGATGAACACACCAAGGTTCGAATCAAGGACTGAAGACGAAACTTGGTCACCTTACGGGCGAAAGTCTGACGACATGAGTCACATGACCCCGAATTCTTCACCGAGGAACAACGGTTTATCAGTCCGACAGTTGAAGGAAATTGCAGCGAACGATTGGGCACAAGAGCCGGATTACGCAGAAATAAGACGAGCGGAAATTCTTGCAGCCAATAAAGCGCATTCTATGGAAGTTCAAGGAAAAGTGAAAACCTTTATAAAATCGTTAGATGATATGAAACAGAAAAGTATTGAGTCTGCCAAGAGAAGAAGCAATATACTGGAAAAGCTTCAATTCCATGAAAATCATCTTGTTGTTTATTGATATGTGTTACATTATAGTAGGACAATCAAGCAGTATATATATATTTATATGATCCTAAACCCATGCACTTTTCCCCATCAGCCAGGGACAACGGCTGTCATTTAGGCGCGAGTGGGACATCTGTACTACCACCATGTCGCGATTTCAGATAGGAAATTATATGTTAAACCGTTTCCATGCCAAACATTTAAAGGTACTCAACCCGATAAAACTCCTCTCAATTACTATTTCAATGGCTTCGGGGGTCAAAAATATTTGATTCGAGTCGAGGAAGTCACCCATCAAAGCTCAGATTTGTTAGATATCGATTTTAGAAATCTATTATTTTTCATTATCGGGAATACTATCTGGCCCAGAACTCATTCAAAATTGCGTTAAAATTACCACTTGATTTTAGAGTTATCCATGCTTGTCTGTTTGAATAGATTTGGAGTACACATCCAGAGCAGATTACGGCAGTTGTTAGTACTCATCTCGAGTTTATAACAAATTTCAAAAATCAATATCTAATAACTCTGAGCTTTGTTTGATGGGTTCCTCGACTCGAATCAAATATTTTTTACCCCCAAAGCCAAAGAAATAGTAATATAGGACCCTCTGATCGGATTGTTGTTGTTGGAATCTGTTGAGATGGGGACCCTCTTTACGGGTTGAGTACCTTTAAACATCTTTTGCAAACTATGAAAGATGTATTCATACATGCATGGTCTCAGACTTTCAGTGACAACAAGGACAAACATAATCTTATTTGACATCACTTTTATGATTGTTTTTACATTTTGTTCAATAACAATGTTGAAAAGTTCTGTTTCCCTATAGGTATAACACTGATTGCATGCCTCTGTTTGCAATTGTCCACATCGACACATAGCTAAGCTTCATTTCCGTACAGACTCACGACAAAAGGTGTCATTCCGATGCTCCGACGGTCCAGTAACCCGACGGTGAAACACTCTAAGAACAAATGTGTATACATTCTACACAATATGTGTTACATATTTTCTTAAACAAAAGTGTGTAAAAATCACACGTGACATAATTATATCGTCGATGTGCTTCTAAAAGGTCGGTCGTATATCTGCCATTTTGCCGCGAAACGTTTTATTGCATTTTTCGGAATCTACGGGTTCGATTACATAAGTTCCTCATATAACTTATCAATATTTCAAGTATAAATGCCATTTTTCGATGTTTATCAGGGAAATGAGGTTCTAAAATGTCGTATCTGGGTTCCCCGCGACAATTTTCGTTAATTCTAAAATGTCGTAATTTTTATTTTCGAAACCGTTCTTGGTGGGATATTTCTGATTGGATTGTTTTGAAGATGAATGGCCGAAAGGCGTATCTTCCTTATCCTGAGTGACAGAGACTAGCGATGCCGCGGGAATAGTCAAAACTAAAATGTCCTATTAACAAGATTTCGATTTTTAACTTCTAAAGTGTCGTATAACACAATTAAATCATGTTTTCTAATCAATTAGAAGATAATTGTATATGAAAGTGTATCTATTATAACAACTGTGATATAAAGTATTAATGTGCAAAGTTATTGGCTGATACCAATTCTAGTTCCAGATATAAATAGTTTTTTTGTGTCTCCTGAATAATTTGATTTTCCTGAGGAACGACTTTTTAGAAGCCCACCGATGATAAGATAAGATCAGAGGATTTATTGCAATACACCAATGGAGACAGTTGCAAATAGCAGTTAATACATGAAAAGTTACCAATTAAAATAAAATACATGTATATAGATAGGCATATGTACGATATATAATCCTTAGTATTATAAATTAATACTTTCAACGTCCAATTCCCAATATTGCCATTCTGTCCTTTTAGAAATAATAACCGGATCATGTTGCACACGGAATTGATTAATTGTTTGTCCTTGTTTTTCACTGTGAAGATGTACTTATCATCATCACTCATGTCTATGAAATCTATGCTATAATTTTGAGCAATGCTAAACAAGTGGTTTCTAGAGTCCGCATACGCACTGCATTCCATAATAAAATGTTTTTTCTGTTTCAACTTTGTGTTCATCACACTCACGCATGTGACAAATTCTGTCTTTTAGTAGCGTTTTCTGTTGCGTGTATCGACCCTTTTCTATAGTTAAAATATGATTGCTAACACGTAGTCGAGTGAACATCGACAATCTGTGTCGGTTGAATTTCATCAACGTTGAATATGAGTGAATAAGTGAGTGTATCATAGTTATTAAATGAAATGTGTTCTATTGGATCACATAACTCGTAAAGGCTATACTACAGACAAAAAAAAATGGCAGCAGCTTTAAAATTTGCTATACACACTATGTTTGTGTCAAAACCGAACAGCACATTGTTGTGTATAGCACAAAGTTTTTTAAGCTGCTGCCAGAATTTTAATATGGTAGCTTTTACGAGATGTGTGTCCCAAATATAACATATCTGATCTACTAACTGTATAATATACTCACATATTCACTCATATTCAATGTTGAGAAAATTCCACCGACACATATGTCATGTCTACACAAATTTGTTTAAGATAAAATTTAACGCATGCATATTGTGTAGAATGTATACACATCTGTTCTTAAGAGTGTATATTATTACGAAGATCCAATACTACTAGTACAAACTTACGAAGGTCCCATATTACGAAGGCAATACTCTGAAGATCCTATATTCCGAATACACAATACTATGAAGGTCCGAATGTCTGATACTCCGGTGGCCCAATAGTTCGAAGGTCTGATACTACGAATGTCTGATACTACGAATGTCTGATACTACGAAGGTCTGATAATATACGAAGGTCCGATACTCCGACGGTCCGATACTCCGAAGGACAGATTATTATAAGGGCGGTCAATTGATATACGTATCCTCTATATATCATTATATTCAATATTTAAACGGTGTAATCATTCAGTGCATGTAAGGGTATTGAATGGGTCCCATGTAGTCCCAACTCTCGCCACAGGCACCTGGCCATGCGGTAAAATACTATTAGAATATACTATAATAAATGTATATACCACACGAGAGACAAGGCTCACGCTACCCCTATTTGAAATGTATGACCGCGGAAAATAGGTTGAAGTTGCGCTGAAGGAATATTTATTTATTTACAACAATTATTACCAGACGAATAAGGACACGAATTAAGAACTCTATTGGCGATGTTGGAGAAATGATAGTAGGTCACATCACAGGAGCTTGGAATTTGGTAAAAACCCCTCTTTTATTGGCAGAACCACCACCCGGGACCATAGGTCACGGAAGGAACGAAACACGAATTTGTTGCCACCAATTTTGAACTCAACTGTATTCCTACAAAAAATATATTTTCAATAAAAACTTTTGGTACCTCTTACACCTTAGATGCCAATCTACAACATTCCATAGGTATATTTTTCCAGTTCTTCGAAAACCTCACTTTATTTCGGTAATGTATTGTAAATTCACCAACGAACACAAATCTGCGACACCTCCATCACCCGTTCTAGAATTTGAATGACAAATGGCACAAAACCATTTTTCCGGAATAACAAAGTCGGAACGAAATAAAATCGAAACCTAAATTTAAAGCCCGCGAAATTCAAAAATATTTGAAAGTGCGTGCGGTTTTCGAACTTAGGCGCCAGAAAACTTAAATCAGTTTATGTTTGCGTCATACTATGCGCGTTTTTGATGATCTTATCCTGATGTTTTGTGTATTTTCTTGAAAAATTTTGTATTTGTCTGTCTGCTGTTATCATCTGATGAAAATGACGACTGTCCAAGAAGATATTCTTCATTTGACTGAATGGTAATTAGTACAAATATTTTAAATATAATTTATTTCTATTTATGGCACGACCACGTGGTATTGGTTTTGTTTATGTTCGTTGTGCACCGGTAGGCCTATGTACTACTTGACTTGGTAATGCTACTGGTTGCAATGATTGGTTATAAGGGGACCACAACTCTCTCTCTCTCTCTCTCTCTCTCTCTCTCTCTCTCTCTCTCGCTCTCTCTCTCTCTCTCTCTCTCTCTCTCTCTCTCTCTCGCTCTCTCTCTCTCCCATCTCTCTTCTCTCCCATCTCTCTTCTCTCTCTCTCTCTCTCCTCTCTCTCTCTTCTCTCCCTCTCTCTCTCTGTCGCGATCTGTTTATAGACCTAAACTATCCATCATATAATAGTAATAGTAATCAACCCACTGATCGAATATCACAAAGTAGAAGAAAAAAAGATATATAGACTCACGGGGAGGCCTGGTATATATATGCCTATACATGAAGCGATTCCTTTGTGCGTTTTGGTGCATATTCGTTGCCAGAATATCTTGATTATTTCCACATAAAATGCTGTTTTTTACTAGTTCTGACGAACAAATACATGTCTTAGTTGACGAGAGAAAACATTTTTCTTCAGTTAGGTAACGATATATAGAACGAGTGTTTAGTTTCGCGAAATTCAAAATTGTCAATGTAGGGTACAAAAGCTCGCCATTTATATCATAATATGCCAAATATAGTAACAAAATGTAATAAGATTCTTTCATGTTATCCTGCGTATTCTTTACGGTATACGTTTTATTTGTACAAGTTGAAAGGCAAACTGGTTTACCGAATAACTAGTTTATAAATTTGAGTTAGTGATAAACTCGCTAACATAAATTTTATTTAATAAGCAACTATAAGTATTGTCAATTGTATCACTACCAGGATATATAAATAGTATACGTCACTCGTGGCTCGTAACGAATCATCAGTCCACGCCTTTTTTTTCCTTCAAAATATCCGTACTTTGTATAATACGTACCTGATCAGGAGCTATTCGAATTCTTGGTTAAAAATTGTGTTATACCAACCACGACGTATGATTGACGCAGAATTACATATATTAAATTGTATTTGACACAATTTATCAGTTTCGGTCATGTAATAAACATGTAATCAGCAGCTATGTTCGAAATTATAAACGGTACTTTCATGCTATCCGTCTCCGGATCATAGTTTTAAAGTTTCCGCATATTTCGGTACCATCTCCGCTACTCAGATTCTACAACGGGTGATGGAGGTGTCGCAGATTTGTGTTCGTTGGTGAATTTACAATACATTACCGAAATAAAGTGAGGTTTTCGAAGAACTGGAAAAATATACCTATGGAATGTTGTAGATTGGCATCTAAGGTGTAAGAGGTACCAAAAGTTTTTAGTGAAAATATATTTTTTGTAGGAATACAGTTGAGTTCAAAATGGGTGGCAACAAATTCGTGTTTCGTTCCTTCCGTGACCTATGGTCCCGGGTGGTGGTTCTGCCAATAAAAGAGGGGTTTTGACCAAATTCCAAGCTCCTGTGGTCATATGGTTGGTCACAAACCTGCTGCATGTCGTTACATCAGAACACTCTCAGAATATCGGACATTCGGAATAATCGGTGTTCGGAGTATTTTTATAAACACTTCGGAGTATTAGACATTCGGAGTAATGGGCCTTCGGATAATTAGACCTTCGGGCTGTTGGACCTTCGGATTTTAATACTAATTCGGAATATCGGACCGTCGGAGTATTTTGTCTTCGGAATATCGGACGTTCGTAGTACTGGCCCTTCGGAATATCGGAGCTATATATGTATATAATACCGGACCATCGGGATATCAGACCTTCGGAGTAATGGGTCTTCGGAATAAAGGTACCTAACCCACGGCAAACAAACAAATTAACCTGCATGCACTAATCCTGTATAATATTCACAAATAATTACAAAGACAAGGATCTGAGGACGCGGAGGGGAAATTTAACTATGCACCGGACGGCTTCATCAATTGGAAGCAGTACAAGTCTACTGTGTGACTTTCATTGAACTTTTTAACAATGGGTTTTGATATCAAAATATCGATCCAAATCCTTAGAAACTGCATTTATATAATACTGCCATCGGAACCGTTGTCTATAGCTGCTATATAGTGTAACTCTGATTGTTCCGTATGTGTGTTGTTTCTATTCTAAATGGATTCTCCCATTCAGGTATAAAAGCATACATTTGAATAGCCATTATTGTGGAGTGGGACAATGCGTTGTAGTCCGAGAGTTCAATAGTCTGAGGGTTATAAAAAGTCTAAAGCGGCACACCTGATCCCGTCAGCATAAATTACTACAATTGTGCGGCTGGTACATTGGGGTAGATTGGGGAAGGACGAGCCTAATGCGCAAACATCGCCAACAACTGTCTTATACTTTGTATTTCGCGGAAGCAAATGTATATTTAAATAATATAATGAGACATTTCATCACATTCTGTGCATGTGATGGCAGTGGTCAGGGGGACTGAACTATGTCTTTGTATTTGGTCTGACATCTGGCACCAAATATACATATAATGTATATAAATTTACCATGTTTTATTTAAGACTATATATTGCGTATCGGATCATTACTATTCATTCTGGTTTGATCTGGGCAAATTTTACAAATGAATATCAAATTATAGACAGTTAAAAAATAATTGCAAATGTCTGAATTAAAAAATATAAGATTTCCTTATAGTTACGTGATCGACGACAGTTTTTGGACCAGCGTAGCGACGGGACTGAACTCTGCCTTGCAGTTTGCACATACACTCTTAGAACACATGTGTATAAATTCTACACAATATGTGTTACATTTTATCTGAAAAAAGTGTGTAGAAGTTACATATACCATGACATATGTGTCGGTTGAATTTCCTCAACGTTGAATATGAGTGAATATGTGAGTATATAATTGTTATTAGATGAGATGCGTTCTATTGGAAACACAAAACTGGTAAAAGCTATCACAGAACAAAAAATTGGCAGCAGCCTTAAAATGTGTTAAACACTCGTCAAATACGAACAGCACATAATTATGTGGCACAAAGTTTTAAAGCTGCTGCCAGATTTTTATTATGGTAGTTTTGATGAGGTTTGTATCTCAAATAGAACATATAACACCTACGGTACTAACTTTATAATAGATTCACATATTCGCTCACATACAATGTTGAGAAACTTCCACGGACATGTATATGCCATGTGTCATTTCTGCACACTTTTGTAACACATATGGTGTAGAATTTGTTCTAAGAGTGTATATATACGTGCCCTTACATTATACAATCATTCGGCAAATCTCGTTAGATGCACGGACGGGGAGGCATGCACATACATGTGTAGATGGGTCACAATGTGTATACTAATTGGTAGCGGTGTTCCGACAAAAATATAGTTGTCAAATGAGTATATGGTATTGTTCATCTGCGCATGCGTAATCCTATAAAACCATACTTATATGTCAGAACAGCGGACACAAACATATACAAAGGGTGGCAAAATGTCTGTCTTATGGATTAATTGGTGGGTTTGATTCAAGTCTGCAGGAATATGTACATATGTACATATCCATGTTCTGCATTAATTTGCAGCGTTAACAATTAAAGCATACATACGAATAAGTTATATACGGAATTTTCATTAATTGCCAATGAGCCAACTATACAAGCTGGTGCGTACACCAACACCTCTGAAATATGGCTACATGCATTATGAATAAATCGGCAATTGCGTGCAACAATCTGCTTGTATCCTGCAAGGAAATCGTCCTCACAAACACATACCGATTGGCTGCATATAGATGAAGTTTCCTTCGACGTAAACCAGCTAGTGAAATCGGTTGGGATAACGATGTTTTACGTCGAAGCCCCGTTTATAGACCATTCTATATCATGGTTTAGCGTAGTTGACCCACTCACATAAAATCCCTAACAACAAAACTGAAGTGTCACTAATGTGACAGTAAACCGGCCTATTCCATAGTAAACATGATATTTGTTCTGAGCGTCACACGATTGTCAATTGAAAGCGGTAGTTAAATGTGAAAATTATATTTTATCGCATTGTTTACATAAATATGAACTAATTTGACCTCGCGAAGTGACAGTGTGAATTAAATGTAAACAAACCGAGGTTACTCGTAAATTAATTACCCGGCATAATATGCGCAATTTAATATGAACGTTATAGATTACAGTATACATCATATTTCCACAATTTAATCGAGAAGAATCCCAACTCAGTATTAAATCCCACAGATACTCGACATACAAAACAGATAGGCAAATATATCAAGGAGGCCTTTGAAGTACACACACTCACAGGAGAACAACATCTTTAAGAAAAATTAATTATTAATTTCAAATAACCTGCCTTTCAATTGGCTTTTATTATTATTAAACATATCGATCTATAGCCATATTAGTATTTAATACCAAAATAGTTTTCATAATATTATGTAGTTAATGTATTATAATATTGTTGTTATTGTTTTATATTGTTATATATGTTTCAGTGTTAACGGGTTTATCTTACATAAGTACATCTAAAAATCTAAATCATAATGCCCGTAACTTAAGATGCCACCGACTCTTTCCGATATATACAACTTCATGTATTGATTTGTAGGGTAAAATCGATTAAAACTGATACAAAAACCCGCCACTGGATATGGACGTAAAGTATACTATAGAAAGATGTATTCATGGGGCTTCGGCGTAAACAGCATTATCCCAACCCAAGTCAACAGTTGGTTTAGGTCGAAGGAAACTTGGACTTATTTGCACAGTGACCCCGCGCCATTTGTACAGAGAAGACGCTGTTCAGTTGAGCAAACCTTACAGCACCATCACTATGATACCTGAGTGAAATTAATTTTCTGCTGCAACCATGGAAAAAATGTTCGGTTACATTCGAATATTCATGTTTGTTTAGATCATATAAAATTTACAAAACCATTCGAACATTCGAAATTTAAATGAATCAAATGATGCTCTGTTTCAGATTCCATGAACCATCTCTATACAGGTCACCGTGGAGCCAATAATATCATAACATAATCTCACGAAAACTCCAGCGTTCATGAATACATGAATTTGGCTACACGTGTTCAGGATATATACCATGCATAGTATTCCAAACAATGAGATATACCGCGTCTCGCCGTCTACCAAGTCACCACATATACACGGACAGGAAAAATTATACATATGTTATATGACATTATCCACAGGCCCCTGGGGGGAAATAGCATTTTAACCAATATATACTATATACCAGTGACAAGGTTCACAAATCCGATTTTGGGGAAAACACATCATCTAGTATATTGGTCATAGATTCTTAATATCGTTCAAATCAGTCACACAATGTGTCAGTGTGTCTTATTGGCCATGGAATTTCCTTTCTTTTTGGTGTATAATTCCATATTATCAAACGAAGGGAAGTCGATACATCGTACCGAAAACTTGCAATATCTACTGGAAATTTGGGAGTCAGCCTCCCTGTCCGCCTAATATCTTCAATAATTCAAAAAAAAACTGTCAACAGCCAAAATATGCCCCAGTGTATGTTATAGGGCATATCATTTTCTTTCGTTTGATATATAACTTGACGAAGTCTATTTAAGCGAAGTCGACATATCGCACGGGGGGGGGGGGGGTTCGCAAGTTTGGTAATTGTGATCGTAACAATTGAATTGGTATCCGTATATATATATATACTTATCGGAAGGGAAAATGACGACCGCTTTTCGTTGGTAGTTTTGCTAGTTTTTTATACGATATCTCTACTTCCTTTCGTTTGATACTATCGAATTATACATCAAAAGAAAGGAAATTTCATGGCCAATAAGACACAGTGAAATATATTGTGATTGAAAACAAAGATTTTGAGAATCTATGAGGTATATGATAGATGGTGTGTTTTTCCCAAAATCGGACTTGTGAACCTTGTCACTGTCATAATATATATTGGCATATCTGGTAATTATCCCCAGGGGCCTGTGGAATTATCACAATATGTAATATATGTTATTCCGGGAATCTCTATAAGGAAACTATTATTTTATAACGGCTGAAGCAATTCATCTGGCAGTCATTGGCCATGCCTCGAAAGTTTTAACTTTTTGATTGATTCGTGATGCATGAGCTTTGGATTTGGACAACAGTTTCTTTCTTTTCTCTACTTGGAAGGGTAGTGTGTTGTGGAACACAACTGCTGGTTCGATGCCTTCTGGTTCCTTGGTTCGGGAACCTCGCGACTGCGCAATGAGTTGCATTTGTCTAATCTGCTTCATCATTGGATCGACAGGCGGTCTAAGCCACCATCCAGGTTCCGTTCGCCCGCTCTCATCTGGTTTCTTCTCCTCCAATGTCCTCACAACGAGTCGCAGTAGCCCATCGAACGGATCTCGGGCAGGGATAACTGTCTTGAACCACAGACTGGGCATTCCGCCTGATTTGAGCTCATCGTCGTTCGTATTTTGCCTCAATCTCGGCAGAGCACATTTCTGCAGATCCCTCTGTATTGCTGCCTTCTGTGAATATTTTGTTTTCGATGTAACGTCAGGAAGCGCATCCTCTGTTTGTTTTTTCAACATCACTTCCGTTTGTAATTTCAAACTGATCATTTGCATCCCAACGTCCTGTGCGTATAACGTCTGTCGTTGAGCTAAGTTTAACTCATTTAGGTCGTTTTCCATGGACATCGCCAACTTTCGGTTGACCAATTTGGCCCCAGATTCATCAAACGCGCCAGTCCTTTTCCCCATGATTATTGGTCTTGTCCCGCTGGTATGTTTATAAAATAAAACTCCAGGTACAATTCAAGTGAAGATCAACATCGAGCTGAAACAAAAATGGCAACGCAATCAATTGAAATTGGACAGGTTTAGATTGAAGAACGTCAAACTTCGTACTTCGACCACCAAGAGACTATACCATTTAAGGATCAGGTGACACCAGCATATACCGCGAAATTAGGTAACTTGTTTGGGCCACATGACATTTTTTGTTCCGGAATGTTACTGAATGTCGTGGTCATTTTTGTATTATATACGGATGATTTATTTTTGGTCAATTATGCAATTCAACAGTGCACATAGCTATGATATATGATACTATTCCAAGAAGGAAATTCCTATGGAAAAAAAACGGGATCACCTATCCTTAAACTGAGTTGTGGGAATATGCGTCCAGTTTAATGGCACTGCATTATATGATTGATATAGGTTATACTACACCATATACAAATTAGTAGAGTGATTTCGCATTTTAAAAAATCGGGCCGCTGAATGGTCACTATAATACATGGGTGGAAAGTGCACGAAAAAAAAATGCAGAAACGTCTTTCCTGGCGAGAAAGTTCAAATAAAGCCACAAATGATCAAAGGTTACGGATGTCATATGGGCGTAAAATTTATGGGAGGGGTTGGTGTTTTCTTCGATGTCATATTTTTCTCCTTTTTAAGAGTAGAGTGACGTTTGTCAAAATTGTAGCGTGACGCAATAAGTTGACATTAACTTTTGGACACATTTTCGTGAGTCTTAAAGGATGTTCTTTGATTTTCGATACATGTGCAGTGTCATGTAACGCGCGATTTGTTAACAGTGAGGCCTTTGTAATTGGCTTGGTGTATTGTAACCTGGAACAGATCGATAGCCACCTAACCATTTATTGACGATGTTTTCCCACCACATCACACAGGCTAAATAAAATTAATAAAACCATAGTCAGAGATGGTAACGCCCTCAATATCATATTATTAGGAATATAAAAAATATATAATATACATGTTTCATGAATACGCCGCCTCAGAATTCCGTTAAAACAACTAATCCTTCAAAGTACGGCTTATCACGGGCGGTTTCTCATTCACCACACCATGCAAAAACCCTCTAAATGTGGACCAACCATCTACTCATCTGATTAAAAACACCCCCGGTACTTCGAAATACGACATTTAGTCTTCATTCCAACTGAGCCATATTTCATCAGCAATGCTAGCTGTCATATTATGTACTGTGTTCCCGCAATAAATCTTCAAGAGTGGCCTGGACATTATCCACACCTAAATATCGAAAGCAAATAACGCGGTCATAAAGGTTACATACTGCAACAATGAGACATCCGCGAAGATACATCCGCGAATACATACATCATGCAAACGTCTGACTCTGGATAATTCTAAGTCCAAAAAGGGTCATAACTCCGGACAAAATCATCGGATTAAACCCATTTCGAACTCATTCTGTATTTTGGGTTGAGAAATTCACATAAAAAAATGGCTCCGATCAGATCAAACATGTTTGAGTTATTGCAGCAAATGTATGGCTTCAAAGTAAATGAATGTGTAAATGACACTGTAGTTCAACTTGGAAAGGGAATAATTCAAAGTGTTACAGTCAATAGATTGATTAGGAATGCGGAAAGTTGAAATGTTTAAGTAATACTAGATTATCAACATGAAAATATATATATATATAATAAAATCCAAGGTGGCCGCTGGCGACTATGTTTTCCAATGAATTCAAAAACATTTGATAGCTCCCATCTAGTAGATCAATATCAAGATCAATATGAAGTTTGGAGATGATCGGATGAGGGAAGTGGACTGTAGGGTGTGCCAAAGGCTTTAGTCATTCAAAAGGTAAAACCAAATTTGTATGTGAGTTTCTCAGCCCAAAACACAGATCGAGTTCGAATATGGGTTGAAAGATGCACACGCGCACGGTGGATACCAAGCCATTGCAATAGCTCAAACTTTACAAAGTAAAGTTGAGCTGAAAATGGTCATAACCCTTTATAAAAACGCGATCTGTATTTTGGGCTGAGAAACTCACAAATAAAAAGTTGCCGGGGTTCCGATCAGATAGAAATTGTTTGAGTTATCGCAGCATGCGTGAATTATAAGTAAAACAAGGGCAATAATTCCGTAAAAAAAACTCAGATCAAACCCATATTCGAACTCGTTCTGTATATACTGGTCTAAGAATCTCATATTCAGAATTCTATTCCGATCGGATAGAAAAATGTTTGAGTTATCGCACCATGGCTATGCGTATAAAGTGTATACGGACAGACAGGCGGACGGACGGTACGACGAAAGGAGGATCGACGAATGGTCAATCCGGATGTCGACACTATGTGTACCATACTATGGTATGGGTACACATACAAACTAGAGGGTGATTACAATCGTCGAATGTTTAACCAACACCTTCAACCATACCTACTACGACAATCGAAACCATCAATCAATAACATAATTTATAACTGTTCACAACCAGAATCCACCCATTTGTGCGACAAAAACAATTTATAGTGTTGATACTTTCAAAAGCTACCAAAATACACAGAGATAACATTATTCATCATAAACTTGTAAATGTAATACGAAATCAACTTGATGAAGAATTGATTTAGATGTGTTAATGTAGCTCAATAGAACCTTGTTGCAAAATCCATAAGTCTGATTTGTACTTAATTTGCCAATATTATTATATCACATGGGAAGAAAATCTTCAAATAATCAAAACAGGACATCACCACTATAATAATGGTATAAAACTATTAACTATGTGTTTTATAGAGTGTTCATTGATAAACCTGGTTCAAAGGTAAAAGGGTTAGTCAATCAATACCAAACTCCATACAGGTGTAGAGTGTGTGAAGAGATAAGAAATATCAGGAGGATAAGATGATATATTTGAGTTACTACATTAGTCGGATTCCTTATGTCGAAAAAAATGGTCGCGCGTTTTCGGAATGTTAAAAGCGATATGAGAACAGTTTCTATACCACCAGTGTGTCTATTTTCAGAATCTACCTGTTTCCAGCTTGATATTTTAGTGGAAACAGGTTTTTGTGAAGCTTTTGTTTGTGTACCCCTCTATTTTTTTTCCCGTCCACCTGGTAATAAAAACATGCTATTACGCATAGCCAGTTCGGTAAGTGGCTTTCTTTGTTCTTATAAATCGTAAAACATGGAGAGATCTTGCCATAATTACTTAATTACATATCTTAATGTGGAATTTTATCATAAAATCATAAGATGAATTGTATTTATGACTGCATTTTCAATTTTCTTTCCCAAATATTAAGGTATTGTATATTCTTAAAATCAGCCAGATCACATATAGACAAACATGAACAATCTACAAGGATATCTTGATCATATGCCACAAACAAAACTTCGATACATCGAATTTTGGTAAAGATATCGCAGAAAAGCTAACCCTACCCCCACCCTCACTGATTTCACAAGTCAGATTCCTTTGGTCAAAAACAACGGTCGCGCAATTTCGGATTGTCTAAAATGACATGCGAACGGTTTATTTATCAATAGCGTGTCTACTTTCAGAGTTGACCTGTGTCCAGTTGAAATTTTATTGAAAACAAAGTGTTTTTGGACTGTTTTAAGAATTTAAAGAGCGTTTGCTTATTATACAAATATTAATCCTCATAACTAACCTTCTGGTGGATGTGCGAGTTGAAATTAACAAAAGTATCAAATATGGCGGTCTACTTTCAGAGTCTAATTGTTTCCAGTCTGACATTTTAGTGGAAACAAATTGTTTGGACGGTTTTAAAAATTTAAAGAGCGTTTACTGATTATACAGATATTAACTTACACGATTAGCCTTTTCATGAATTGTGCGAGTTGATATTATGCACATATGTCAAGTCCACCATCATGGCATCAGCCACGGCGATTTGAGATAAAGGGTGTTGTAGGGTGGCCCGTAAAACAAATTAAGTAATCACCCCTTTCACCAACCCGATCCAAAGTTGCCGCCGTCCTGGGGGGGTGGGTCACATAGGGCACCCACGAAATTCAGTATATCTTGGGGCCACCCTACAGCACCAATTCTACCACACCAAACGGTTAAGGGGCCGAGAAATTGTATAGGTGCCATATTTGAACCCATTTGGGCGGCCATTTTGGATCGGAGATGGATAAGCCGGTGAATATTTAGTTTGTCTCATCAGGGGTCACCCTACAACACACTGTATTCGACCTAATATTGGGGGGGGCTATTGCATTGTACCATAATTATATGGACCCCAATGATCATTTATCATTTTCGCTCGAATGGGCTGAAGGTGTGAAAATTTAGCTTGCTTTGCTAGCCACCGTACAACACCCTTTATTTGATCTATATCGGTCAAGTGACCAAGAAATAATGTGTACCCTATTTGACCCATTCTGAGCGGCGACCATTTTGGATCGGGTATGGTTGAAAGGGGTGAATATTTATAAGTTTGTTTTGGGCCCACCCTACAAAACCCCTTATTTGACTTAATTCGGCCAATATATATGCCGAGTGAAATGTCATTCCTATTCGATCCCTTGTGGTAAAAACTAATGAATATTCAGTTTTTCTTGGAGCCACCTGACCCGTGTTTCCCCGTTCTCTCTGTGCTAGTTTATATCGGACGTTCATATCCCCATAGAGCCCGGGTCCCACGCCATAATGGGTTTATAGTAGCTTCTCTGCGATCGTACAAATTGTTTCTGAAACATCATCAAGTGTAACCATACCGTAGCAGGGTGGCAGTAAGACAGTCTAGCCTGACTGTGCCACCCCCTTGGATATACAATACAATATTTGTCAAATGTATTATGTATTAATATGTGTATATTGAAATAAAATATCCCATCCTATCCTATCCCACCGTAAAGGTACCTGGATATATGCAAAGGTCAATCAGTTATAATTCGCCACGAATTAGTATTTCGTTGCCACGAATTAGTAATTTAGTGGCCACGAATTAGTATTTCGTGGCCACGAAATAAAAAGAACAATTTCCCATGTCCTAAACCAGCCACCGTAGCTTATGCATCATTCTGTTTGGTATTAAATTTGGAGAAACCCAACCAGCATCAATGTAACACCTACAACAAATCATCTATGCCAACGATGTGTTTAGCCATACATGTGGATATGGTGCACAGTATTGTTTAAAAATGTTAAACAATGTTATCATGTCCTTATGTATTGCTAAATATTGCTGGGCATATATAGATGGTTGTTCTATAATTCCTGGTCGGGTTGATCAAAATTGGGAGTTTAAATTATGTTCATCTGATGATAAAGAAAATACTTTCTCCGTCCACTCGATACATCCCCCGGCATACATGTTTCACATACTAAATTAACACCTTAGTCAACATAACAAATCACTCCCTCAAGTCCTTTGCCACAAGAATAAAAATAAATTGTCAGTATAAATAGGCAAGACATCTCTGGACACTTTCTAAGAGATAATTTATTTATAAGAAGATATATGTGTGCAATATGTTCTTGGTCTTATATATAGTACAATAGTACACAGTAAGATGCAAGTGACACAGTGCGGGGACAATACTGTGTCGAAGAACATATTTGAGGGGACCCTTCCATCATCCTTCATAATGTATCATGACTCCATCCGTTGTGAACAAACCATCGACTTAGGCTTAATGGATCGTTCTCCCCCAATAATATACTTGGCTTTGAACCGATCAACATTCTGGGCCGTGGCATTTTCCCGTAAATTAGATAGTGTCTATAGTCGGATGGTATTTGTTATGTTGAAATTGTGACACAGATATGAAACTGTACATGTTAGTGCCACATGGGCCATTGATCATTATAAGATCGAGAAACTTAGTCTAGGAAATTACCGGGAATTCACTAGAAATTGCAATTGTAACAGATAGGGTCGTAATTCAACGTTTGCTTTCCGATGCAGTTAATACCCAAATGTGAAATTTGAGATATAACTGGCCGTCAAAGTGAACCATATGTCTTATTTAAGGTTAGCAACGGTTGCTATTCATTCATTGGTATTGCCATAATTTAGTCAGTGTTTAATCACATGGTGCTGGTTTTGTTCAAAGTTGGGCACATGTATATATGTCTTCTAACTGTGCAGCCATGTTCTGCATAGACCACTGATCATTATAAGATCGGGAGACTTTGTCACCGATCCCGATAGCTCCTTGGTAACGGTTACTAAGAACCTACTGGGAATTTGCAGGAAATGCAACTATGGTTGATATCTATTTTACCCATTAAGCTCTGCTTTAGTGGAAATTCGAATTTACTTGATTTTCACAGCTATACACGAAGCGTGGAAATTGACTGTGGTCAGAATATTGATGGTGAATGTTGGGTTTCAGTCGCTGTACTGAAGTTGGCCCAAATGTAACTGACGTGGGAAGTATGAAAGCAAAGCATATACCGCTATAGCAAAGATCTCAGCTGCACCGAAATGTCCATTTATCAGTAGCACAAATCCTTCGAAAACACAGATTTTCTCAGTGCATGTGGGATAGACTCCGATGACAACGATTGAGTTAATGACAGCTACAATCTATATACCTGTGTATTTGTGACACTACATCCCGTTATGATCAACGATGTGGTTTTAAAAACTAGTCAGTGGACAACAAGACATACAAGTATAAAATAAAACAATAATATAATATGTAATCACACCGTGAACAGTCTTGTTGTAAATATTTTCGTTTGATTCAACAGACTGCATATTATCGAAATTACAAAACCATTCGACACTTACTTTTGCCAATAACTGTATCTTGAAGCATAACTATATCATGAATTAATTGCATCTATTAAATCACGGATAGTTACAGTGGGCCAAACACGAGTGTTAGTCTACATATATATTTGCGCACGATTGCCAATAAGTGATATTACAATCAACGTTTGAGCATAACACGAAATTCTCCATAGGGTTAAGTGTTAAATTTTGATCGCAACTGTACCCAGCAAGAATCATCTGATCACATCCATTCTTTTAAAAACTACGTCTGTGTTTCATACTTAGTATTCTTTAGAAATATCAGTACGCGCATATCATAATACGCAAAATGGCGCCATTTATCCAAAGTACTATAATCTCCATAGGACTCAGTGTTAAATTTTGATCACAACAAGAATGAACCAATCACATCAAAATTTTCAAAAATACATGTAACAGTCATATCTAGTAGTTTGGAGAAGTTTCAAATCACACCGATCACCATATGCCAGATGGCACCATCTATCGTTTTCTATAAATACGAAACGCTCTCTAAATTATGTTGACCCCGATTTAGGCCGACCCGCCAAAATTCAAGAATGGAAACAAGTGAATCCTGAAAACACACATACTAGGCATACATAATCCGTTTTCAGATCGCTTTTAACAAACCAAAAATGCAAAATGACATAAGGAATCCGACTACATCGTATAGCATATACATGTCTATGGAATGGGTGGGAATTTGGGGAGGGTTAATTTTGTTCTAAGCAGATCAATGGAGATACCAAACCAGAATAATCTAATCAAACTACAATAGAATGGATTCCCCATATTACAAATTGAATCATCATTAACATTATATAAACAAGACCAGAGACACGTGTCAAGAGAGGATTAATTAATTTCGATGATATATAAGTTATATTGTTATATTTTAATTTTGAATGAACTGTACAACTTATAGCTAGGCTACGAGTCTTGGTATAAGGATCCGAGGCTAGATCGCTTTGTCCTATCAGATTATTTAACTTCAATATAGCTGAATTAGTGGAGTTTTCCTCGTTGAGTAGAGAACATAATAGTTCTTTGTGGTGCAAACATTTCACATTCAAAGAAGAAATGGCTAATTGAGCCAATTAGTCCACCTTCACAATTAGGCGATGGGTTTAATAGACCCATGCGGTGTTTATGTTCATTGAGCATCGTGTGCCCTATATGATAAGTCTATTAATTTTCACATATGTGCTTCCATACCATGCATAACTTGGTGTGGTTGTCAGAAAGAAGAGGGAGAAGTTCGTGGGTATGTTTAGCTGCTTCACCCATGTCCCCAAACTCCAGGCAGAGTTATCTCCATTCGCTCCGCTGAGATACCACTGCCATAAGGACATTTGGTAAGGATTTCTTACGTGTTCTTAGTTTTAGGATTTAAATTGTCTATGTCTGGCTCAGTTCATATTGTTCTTATCAATACCGAAAAAATACCATTATTGCAAATTTTTTGTGGTCAAAATAAGATAATAGGTGACTAAATATAGTTCCGACGATATGTAAAAATAGATGTATCGGTCCGCAAAGTACCATCCTTGTGGCAGTGCTATATCGCAGTGATAACGTAGAGGGCGCTGCATGGAGTTTGCCATGTCCCATTTATACTGTCATTTGCTTTTAACAATATCACATACCGGTATTGTCCGTTTTAAGTCTTGGGCTGATTTATCACAGGAAGAGTCAAGAGACTTATTGCGGCCAGCTGGGCATTGGGCAGCTTCTTTGGCTGTGAGATTTATGCAGTCAAGACAGCCTTGTGTTTTACAACAAGCACCAAGTGACTAGGCATGATATTGTACTGGTAAATGGATACCTGGTAGATATATTATAAACTGCATGGATTTGTTCCAATGGTTTTGATAACTCATCATTAGAATGAAATGTATGGCAAGCCGTTTTCACATTTTTGATTGATTTAGACTTAAGTCCAAATAATTGGACTTAAGTCCAAATGAATTGGACTTAAGTCCAATTAGTGAATTGATTTGGACTTAAGTCCAATTCATTTGGACTTAAGTCCAATTCATCTGGTTTGAAACGATAGTCCCCTTCTTTGTAATGGTATATTCCTGCAAGTTTTGATTGACAGTCAAACTTCGTACTAACCAGGGCATTCCTGACTCCAAGACTAACTCCGTACGTCCCCTTTGCCACGTGGCTTGTTTTCGGCATGCCGAGATTGAAAATGTTTCGAATTCGAATTGGCATCTTAATAAATGCTAACTGCATGCATGAATGAAGTAAAATTAATTCACGACTTGATTCAATTGTTATTTGACAGCATGTAGTGTAGGCTACACGCAGTTTCGTTTATTGCATTTACTAAGTGTCTTATATTTGATCTGGTCCACATCGAGCTGATTCATTATATATGTTGAGAAAGGTAACAATTAACAAGATCAACAAGAATTAGACCCAAATGTAAACGGCCGTTTTCCCACAACTCCGCCCTATGAGCAAAACCAGACCTGCTTAATATCTGATGGGGTGTTTCTTATACAGATGAATTGGACTTAAGTCCAAATGAATTGTACTTAAGTCCAAATACCACATAATTGTGAATTCGGCGAGGAATTGGACTTAAGTCCAAATAGATGAAAATATCGGTATTTGGACTTAAGTCCAAATCAATTGGACTTAAGTCCAATTCCTCGCCGAATTCACAATTATGTGGTATTTGGACTTAAGTCCAATTCGCTATTTGGACTTAAGTCCAATTATTTGGACTTAAGACTTAAGTCTAAATCAATCGAAAATGTGAAAACGGCTTGCCATAGAAATGACCTATAATGAAGGAATGGCATGCATAGTCAAAACAGGATATGGCATCCCATAATAAATCATTTCTGCGTTATTGGTATGATGTGTCTCTGGATGGATGGAAAGAGTTAATATTTTGAACACTTATCAATTGATCAATCAGATGAGAAATATTTGAGTTAATGTATCGGGACGGATACTAGTGGAATGTGTCTATGGGGTGGATGAAAAGTGTTAATAACAGTTTTTGCGGTGTTTATTAACAAAGTAGAAGAGTTAATTTAATATATTCTCCCTAGTTGAAACAATAGAGTAATATTTGAGACACAGTGCACAAAAAATTCACATTCGGTATAAGGCAATGTTTTGAGTTATTGATAGCATGTGGGCTGTGTGACGGGTGGAAAGAGTTAAGGTTTTCAAAACCAATCGATCAATCAAAGACCAAAATCTATATAGGTGGAGAATGGGCCATTAGAAAACTAGCTATGAGATTTGAAAATATTTTGAGTTATTGCATCTGATAGCAAGTGTCTATGAAATGAGTGGGGATGGTTAATTCTTCAACCGATCGATACCAAAAGCTATACCGGTGCCAGAGGGTTGTTTCATAATAAACATGCACTTACAATATGAACACGATCGAATAGAAAATATTCGATCGAGTTAGCATGTGGGATAGCATCTGTCTGCGGACGGACAGACGGACGTCCTGACTGGTGATATACATTACGACGGACAGACGAACGACGGATGGTTGATCCAGATGTCGGCATTATGTGTACCATGCATGTTATGTGTACACATAAAACGCAATTTCGTTTTATATGCGCATGCAGAGATGCGCAAAATAAATTGGACAAACCTGGTTTTAGAACTCGGTCGGCCCGGCCGGGAATTCACATACACGGTTGGTAAACCCCTTATGTGATTAATCATCTGACATGACCACGCGATTAATCTGTCTTCAAAAATGATATATCATTTACCGTGATGGGAAAAGGTATAGAAGTGATATACGATCGTTAATGTAATGTTTACATGCATTTTCTGGTATCCTCGGGATCCAAGTAAACATATGCACCGGTACTCTTATTAAATTTCAAGTAAAAATCCCCCCTCTGTTATTTGAGTCCATATATATAAGTTGTTTATTTCATTCTAAATGACTGTTTATTTATATATAACGAGAGGCCGATCATGGTAGGCAGTTGTTTAACCCATCCCTCGGCGATAGTAAATTGCAATGATCGGAATCATAATCTAGAGTTTTGATGTTGAATATATAGAGTAATCTAAAAAAAAAATCGAAAAAGGACCATAACTCCATGCACAATTTGGTTCCGATCGGATAAAAAGTGTTTGAGTTTAATATCGCACCATGCGAAGTCTCTACGGACGGACGAACGACGAGTGGTCAATCCGGACGTCGACACTATGTCTACCATGCATACTATATGGTATGGGTACACATAAAACCACTTCAATGTGATGTAAAAATGATTATTAAGAATCAGACAAGGGCTAACACGATCTTCTCTTGGTTCTTATAGGGCTAAGTAGATTAAGTTGGGAAAGCATGACCCCATTATTTCACCCCTGTATTATTATTTAATTTGATGACACCCCACCCCCGTCTGTATACTATTATTCCGCCCTATCCTATATATGTTTATTTTGTTCCCACGTTTGTTCAAGTTATCGCGCTAATCGACATCAAATTTCTATAGATAGAAACAAGTGGCATAACTCTGGTTAGAAATTCGGGGCGGACCCGTTTTTCTGTGTATAGAGCTGTCACACATGATAATTAACTCACATATATACAAACAAATGTCATAATCCATCACTTAACGGCTAAATTATATATATAGGTTTGTTTAGCGATCGCTCGACCACCCGCCCACCCGTCCCTCGCCAAACCACAAGTCAAGTTTTGATAAAAACTCAAATAAAGATATATATAACCTTTATGTTTCCGTTATATTAAAGAGCGTTCTGTTTATTAATTTGGATATATTGTGTCTTAGAATACAAGCGAACTATTGGATGTTGTGTCTTCGAATACAAGCGAATTATTGATATAGAAACTATGATATAGTTTGCTATCTAACCTGAACATCCTTATTTCAAGTCTTCACCCAAGATAATTCATTGGAATAATTTTATGGTTTTTTTCTCTCCACTGGTCATGCTCGTCTTGTGAAATACGAATCTTTTTTCCCCCGGAAATATGTAAACCGAATTTGATCAATCGTTTGAAAGCATAAATGGCCTTCTGCATGTGTTCCATGCAGGATGTACACAAATAAATAAAATAACAAAACAAATTAAACAACAAGCTATAACAAAGCAGAACAATAATAGTAAAAAAAACTGTTATGAGACTATTTTGTTTATCATGAAAACTATTATATATGCAACTTTTACTAAACAAAACCGAACGCATAGGTGTAAAAACCCAGATAGACCATTTCATATTTATCCCGGATAAGCTTCCTGCATGGTGGAAATTCCGATTTTGTCACATTTTTATCTCATACTTTGAAAACGGGAATATATATTTCGAAATGGAAATGATCAGAGCAAACATGATTAATATATTATATATTCGCGATAAATAATCATTTTAACTGACCTGGCAGTTGGTTATCCATATGGTTTGCCCACTTTCCAACATCCCATTTGCCGTGATATGGAGAATCAGCAACGATTCTTGATGAATCTGAAGTAAGTTTTCTCTATTGTATAAGCCGCATTAACGTTTAGTGCGGTTGAGTACCTCACTGTAGTTATTTTCTACCAGACTCTCAGACCCCATGCAACGGTAAATGGACTCACTATATACAGATAATGACCCGAGTATTTTAGTAGTAGAATACACACCATGCAGAGTAATTGTCGGAAGGTAATCAATTTACACAAGGAGTTATTGAATTCAAACTGAAAACTAACAATATAAGCTCTGCCAGGCTTTTAAAAAATATACGGACAGTAAGTGACGTTGGAAGAAAAGTTGAATGGATTCTTATTGTTGCTATACCCGCCCAAATGGCACTTGCAGCGCAGGCTATAGATGATAATCGATGATTGTAACATTAGATACAACACAACAATATATCATTATAGAGTAGTGAACCACACAGTGACTCTTACAACATGGGCGTTTGTTCATTTGGAAGTGCCTTTTCTGTAAACATATATACCGCAATTACAAATTCGTTTCGGATAATTTATTCAGTGGAGCAGACATGCCCCGCGGGTTGTTAAATTGAACGCAATAATCGAATCTTTCTGCTCACGTTATCAATATTTTTCTACTAAGGAAAGTGCAACAAGCCTCAGGCAACATAGATATATCAAGTATATAATTTATATATATATATTATACATACACACAGCAGCACGTTTCAACTACGTTAGCCCTTTATTGGAACATCGTGCATTTATCAAGTTTTGTTCAGAAATTGACACTCAGTTTCCAAGGAATTAGGGAACAGCATACATTGCCAAGTTTATTCAACTACAATTAACATATACACAACATTCTTTCTTGCAATGTGGGTTGGTGGTGACGATCACCTTCCGCTTGGCGCGGAATAAAATCAGTCATTGTGTTAATTGGAGTGGACAGTAATTATAGGTCGAAGAACTAAAATATAAACACGAGAAACACGTAGAAGTACTGTTGACATGTGCATTCGGCATCTCTCAATTCCACCGAGTCGCTGCCATTTTGGATCCATCCAGCCCCGTTCCGAGCTTTCAGTGCTACATGACAAAGTTCTGGAGTAGCATAATTCCATATATGAAGCTTTTGAATAGTCATGCATCGATCCATATATTGAAATCATGAATATTCAAAACTCCATGTATGGAACATAGAAATCGGATATAAAAGTCTTTTTACGATTTCCATGGTATGGAATGCTACTCCTGAACTTTGACCTGTACCACTTAAAATGCGGAATGGGGACTGAATGGTTGCGACTCAGTGATCTCGCTTATCTCATGCATATGACGATAAGAAAAGATATTGAATTCATACATGTTGTACCCTTGTGTTTTACCGGCGCGCATACTGATGTTGATCGATAAAGCAAGCGCAGTTGCGTGCCACACCCCATCATATCCGCAAATAGAGATATTTCCGTTTCATATGTAGTCAATTGTACATTGCAGTTAATTCATATTAGCTAGCCAATATTTGCCCCCCCCGAACATTTTGGAGGACTATTGTAATCAGCCGAATCAGTCCATGCGTGCGTGCATGTGTCCGGACGTTAACTCCAGTTCAAATTATCCGATCGAAACGTAACTTGATATGAGGAATAACCATCACATTATTCAGGTCGTTCGATTTCGGTCACGGTCCGGTGGATGTTGGTGGAGTATATGCCCCTTTTTTACTTAGAATTTAGGTTTTGGGTTGTCCGGATGATAACTTGAGCAATATTCAACAGAATCTATTTATATTTGGTATGTTGTTATCATTTGAGAAGACGCAGGCCAATTTCGATTTCGGCCATGGTCTGATGATTTTTGACGGAGTTATGCCTTTTTTGTTTTACTTAGAAATCACTGTTTTTGTGTTGTCCGGATGATAACTTGATCAATATTAAACAAAATTTCTTGATATTTGGTATGTGGTTCTTACTTGAGAAGACGCAGGCCAGCTTCGATGATTTTTGACGGAGTTATGCTCTTTTTATTTTACATTAAAAACTCAGTTTTTCCATTGTCCGGATGATTATTTCAGCAATATTCAACAAATTGTTGATAGTTGGTTCGTGGTTCACATTTGAAAATTTGCAGGCCAAGTTTGATTATTGTCCGATGATTTTTGAGAGTTATGCCTCTTTATCGACTGCACCTCGTTCCGGGGATATGGGGTTTGCGACCTTTTATTGTGTTTGATATTGGTAGCATGTGTCTACAGGGTGGATGGATTGGAAGAGTAAATATCATTTAAAAAAAACAATTAATCAATAAATACCAAAATCCATAAAGGTGAAAAGTGTGCCAAGATAAAGCTATAGATACAAATACTAGTATGAGGAAGATCAGATGAAAAATATTTTAGTTATTACAACGGATAGCATGTGTCTATGGAATGTGTTCGAAGGGTTAATTATTTTCTAAACCAATCAACCAATCGATACCAAAAACTATACAGGTGAGGGGTGTGTCATCCTAAACCTGCCCATAAAATGTGAACATGACCCGACAAAAAATACTTGAGTTATTGCGTCGGATAGCATGTGTCTACTGACATATAATATGGATGGATGGAGGTACGAATGACAGATGGTTGATCCGGAAATCGGCACATGTCTATACGAGGATGGAAAGTGTTAATATTTTCTAAACTTTCTAAAATGATAAACCTTATTAATAACAAAAACTATACAAATGAGGGGCGTGTCATAAACCTGCACATAAATATGAGCATGGTCGGATAATAAATATTTGAGTTATCGCATCGGATAGATTGTGTCTACTAATTATGTGTGGCATACATGGTCTTTCTTTTGAGATTACAACCACTAAATCAATCTTAAAATTTGAGAGCAGAATCCAGGAAGTAACCCAAAACAAAGCATATATCATATATTGTGATGGAACGAGTCAGATGGACTCTTAGTTCCAGTGTTAAAAGAACATATAAAATCAGAATAGAGTATAATTTGTGAGTTTGTGTAAAGTTTCTTTCAAATTTTAAGTCTGCCTAATGAAAGTCAATTGAGGAACATTTTTCACTGATTGCGTTAAATACAAGACAGTCAAAGACTGTGGGGTCGCTCACCAGACTGCAAAGACTGGGACTTTGGAGACCATAACAGTTAGAACTTTTCATAATCACTTTAAAAAAGTAGATCTAAACAGGATATGTAGATAGAGAGGCTTCATGTACCAACTGTATGCTACTGATCACACCCCCTCCTCCAGCTCATGCCCCTTCCCGACCAGGCTCCAGACTCCCAAGTCTTAGATTGGCAACTGTCATCTCAAACTTTCTCTATTGTTGGAAATTTCCAATCTCACAAGCACCTTTTTATAAAACTATTTAGACATGTTTGAAGCCCAATTATCCATGGACCCAAAAACAGCATATATGTATGTCAGATTAATCAGTCAAGTAGTTCCAAGGTAGATGTTTAATGAATCTTGTATTTTAATGATTTTATTAGACACAAAAGTGTTAAGTCCCCATAGCCCCGTCATTTCTTAACAGGTTGCCTTATGTTAACAAATCTGAATCTCAGTCACTAAAGGATCCTCCATACTATATGTAAGCTAAATAGTCCAACCTCTCTTGAGAAGACATTTTAAGTATTACTATAGAGGCATACATTTATGTCTCGGGTCCCACCCTATATCTGATGGTAGATGAGAAGAAGTCGTTTTCAAGAATTACCATGGAGGGCAAGAGTTATGGCCCTGGCTTCACAACCATTTGAAAGAGTGACCTCATTTGAACAAATCTGAATATGAATCACCTAGGGAAAATCCACACCAAATATGAACCCATTCAGTCTTATGATCTAGAGAAGATGTTCACAGAATTGTTGACAGATTGATGGATGGGCAGAAAGATGAACAGGTGACAGATGAGAAGTGATGACTATAGCTTCGTCTCAGGTGAGCTCAAAAATTACATTTCATTGAACAAATCTGTAAATCACCTCCCCAACACTGTGGGGACATCCCTGCAAGAATATGACATTATCTTCTTATACCAGTTGCGTACAGCATAGATACAGGTAGTGTGGGTGGGGGTCTCTGCCCCTATTTGAACAAACATGAATCCCCATCTCTGATATCTATTCATCTTATAATTATAAACATTCGCTTTTAAGAGTTGAAGTTAATTGATTTTCCAAAAAGGCCCCCATTGGAACATATATAAACATGCCACCCAAGGACCCTGCATACACAAATATAAGCTAAATAGACTTGATGGTTCTTGAGTAGTAATAGTTGTTAGAATTACTATGGAGGGAAAACGTTATGGCCCTGGCACCCCTCCTATTTGACCTGGTGAACTTATTTGAACAAATCTGAATGTGAGTCACATACAGGTAGGGAATTCATATGGATCTCGAGAAGAAAACAATTGTTGATGGATGGATGGACAGAACAATGGATGGAAGGACACTCCGACAGACCAACAGATTTAATCCAATATACCCCCACACTTTTTTGTCCATAATAAGGTATAATGAGGTCACACAGCTAAGTGGTTAAGAAAATAATATTGGAACAGCCAAGCGTGAATTTAGTGTGTCTGAGGTCCCAAAAGGGTGAATGTAGTGATGCTATTCTGTAAGGTAGGCTAGCATCACCAAATTCACCATCTGGGAACCCAATTTTACTTAGTCCTCAACTGCTATGGGAGACCTAGGGACAGACATAAGTTCTCCAGCTGAAGTTGGTGACATTACTGACATATGACAGTATGCGCACCCATTTAACACCTCAATTATGCATTTTAAAATCTGAACAGAAGGGAAAAGAGCTGCTAAAAATGTCAATTTGAGACTCTAGATACTTCCCAGAAGATGAAGCCTAAGCAGAATGAGGTCCTCATAGGATGTATTTGGCGATGCTAGCCTCTGGGAACCTCATTCTACAAATGCCAGACACACTTAAAGCTATGAGAAAATGAATTTAATAAAAATAAATATTGATTAAAAATAAAATATATATAATTTTTTTTTTTTTGGTTAAATTGAGCAATAAATTAAATCTAAAAAAAAAAATATTTCTTCAGATTTATGTCCATAGCCCCACCCACATTTGACCCAGTGACCTCATTTGAACAAATCTGAACCACAGTCACCCAAGGTACCCTCATACCAAATATGAACCCAATCGGCCCGACAACTTCAGAAAAGAAGTCGTTTTAAGAATTACTATCTGGAAAAATAGTTATGGTCCTGACATCAAAACTATTTGACTTGGTGACCTCATTTGAACAAATCTGAATAAGAGTCACCTAGGGAACATCCACACCAAATATAAACCCAATCGGTCTGATGGTTTCAGAGGAGAAGATGTTTAAAGAATTGTTGATGGACGGACAGATGGATGGACGGACGAGGAGTGATGACTATAGCTCCACCGGAGACTTCGTCTCAGGTGAGCTAAAAAAACAGTCACTGTATAGCCGATAGAGGTCTGGTAAAACAAAATAGTTTGGAGAATCACAAGTTAATGGTGCATTTTCACCACATTTTTGTGTTGGGTATCCAACTTGATCTTTGTGAGATTTTGAGCACACAATTTTTAGAGAAGTTGCCTCGCATCCCATCACATGAAGCATGGATCATAATCTTCAAAGTCGACATTTCTGTTTAATTTGTTACTTTGCTTGGTAAAATAACGTTAAGATGGAGTGATTCCCAAAATTGGGTACCCAAAATACCAAATTGTGGGGACAATGACTAAGGGGCATTAATATGTTATGACTATTGCCTTTTACATATAGAATAGGTAACAAGGATGTCATACTTTGCACTGATATTACAGATGTATCTAGGGTTCCAGACCTGCTTTCTCTTTGTTTTAATCATCAAAATTAGTAATAAAATAAATGTTTCAGAGCAAGGAGTGCCAAGGACAGCTCTAGATTTTCTAGATCGTCTACAGGTGCACTTTTTATTAGACCGCTGATTAAAAAATTTAATCCGGCACCTACAAAACACTCTCAAATTTATCAAATAATATTAGAAACAAAACACGTCTTTTCAACGCTATATACCTTTACCAAATTAAGTATACATTATTTTGGGGTTCTAACTTCGAACAAAACATGTTCATTTAATGTACAACTTCTCGTTCCAAACACATATAGAAATTTCTTTCTTTTTTGTAAAAACAGAAGATAGTGCATCTCTTCCGGGCCACAATTGCATTAACAACATTATTTTTATAAAACCTGATTTCAGACAACAAACAACATTTTCGTGAATAAAATACAGATAGAACAGAATATTGTGTATATATTATTTGTCTATAATGGCATAATAAAGTGATTTATTTTTGATGAAGCCTCGCATAATTAGAGGTGAAATCTGTTAGTTGAAATGAAATTTGCCTTGATTAAGGGTGCTAACAAGATAGAGTTCTTCCTCTTTGTACACTCCAAACATTTCCACGAGATCACCTGAAGTTTGTTCTAAAAATAACCCATAAAACTGTCCCAAAAGGTTGTACAGTAATGCCCTAAATAATCGACTCCTTAACAACAGCAGAATTATGGGTAACTTTTCAGGATTTAGTCGGAAATATGGCTTGTTGCCATTCATTGGAAAGCTTCTCAATGAGAACTTTTGGATGAATGGCAACAAGCCATATTTCCGACTAAATCCTGAATAATTACCCATAATTCTGCTGTTGTTGAGTCGATTATTTAGGGCATTACTGTATGTTATTATCCCATATTAATTGTTAGAAGCGTTTCCGGAGACTCATATTTATTATTTTATAGTAATTATACCCCGGAATCTATATAAACCTGCTAGGAGGAGCTGCACTATCTTAACCTGGAACCATGAATACATCTTTTTGTGATAACTCATCCATAAGAAGCGATGTAAGGAGAGGTATGTATAAGAAGATCAGGTAAAATTGTCATTTATTAATAAAATATAAAAATACCAACTAAACTCATAACAATGTTATTGTAAGTACTATCCTTGATAAAGGAATGTGTCAACAAATAGAATCTTATTAATTTGGAACATTTGAATATATGTAATTTTTTTTTACATTGTAAAAATCTAACTATTCAATCAATAACAGCTGTTGATGAAGAAAGACTTCCAAGGTTGAGAAAGTAAAATAATGTTATTTTCTAACTAAAACGGCTGGCATATGGTGAACATATGAGATAGGTCCATTTTGGTTATTATTCATCGTTGGAGCTCATTCGAAATAGGCTTATAAGGCTACCATTGAGGGTCAGTAGTTGTCTGACTAACATGAAGGATGTTATGTTTACATAATTTGTGATTTCTCTGAACAAGTCACACTTGGAGAAGCTTCATTTCGATTGATTTATGATATTTTGAGAAATTCCAATTATTTTCTTTTAGTATGTGATTAAGCATAGCATAGATGGATTGAATTATGATACAGGTATCGTATGTGCCAAATCGAGTCTCTAGTTGTACAATGAAATAAAACTGGCAAGGTCAATTTAATTTTTTTGGAGCAGATATTGAAGATTTATAATTCACAATATAAATGCAAAGACTATCATCTTGTCATACAACCAATTAAAATAGAATCATGACCAAATAAAATCCATTTCAAACAAGCTTTTGATTGATGTATATGCTAGTTTCACTCATTTTTAGCCAGTCACACAGAGAAAATGATGTCTTAGAAATAGGAATATCATGTTCAAAAGTGTCATTCTGTGAGCATTTTCAATTTACAGACTAAAAAATCAGTTACTGAAAAGAGCATACAATGTCATCATGAGTAAATTTAACACACTTTCTTACTTGATTCCTTGGTGATAAGATAATATAAATTTTGATTCATCAATCCTTAAACCTTATCACTAGCAACTGTTTTTAAGGTTTGTTGATTCAAAATTGTTCTCTAATAAAGCTAAAGCCTGTCGTTAAACTGGTGAAAATACGGTTCGGAGTGACATCTATCGGATGCGGGAGGAATATATAGGAGAGAATAAAATAGTCACTGGGCCCTGATAATGTGATTGGTCAATAGCCTTGTGTGCTTTTTACTTTAAAAAATCATCACACCTCTTCCCTATGATTTCCCATAGGTAAAATAGCCATTGTCACAGGAATTAACCCTTTGTAGTGAAGTTTGTGGTATGATCTAAAATATGAAATTATATTTTAGTGCAGTTCTGACACTAGTTACGAAAACACAAGATTTAAAGGCGAATTCCCGACTAGACGGATATGAATATTTTGCATAAAAAGTTTCCACAAATGTCAATCTTTCAGATTTAAAGAAAACTTTGGACTTAGGATTTATATAGTAAACAGTATACGCTAAAACGTTTGCACTGAGACCTATGGAAAATATTTACACCAGTGTAACCTTTGAAACATGGTTAGGATGGAACACAAATATAAAATAAACATAGGATAACGTCATTTGCCCCTCATTTAAAAGCAGCCATGATGGCAAACCTCCATACCAAATTACATCAGGTCCAATAATCCATGGCTGAGTTATCTGTGCGTATGGACAAAACTTAAAAATGTGAAAATGTCATTTGCCTCTCATTCAAAAGCAGTCATGATGATGAACCGCTGTACCAAATTACATTCAGGTTCAATAATCCATGGCTGAGATATCTGCGTGGATGGAAAAAAAACAACTAAGATTTTCAGATAAACAAAGAAGGATAACTCTAGAATGGAACGAAAGTTTCAATAACACTCTAGCTCAAAAAGTAAAGTCCAAGATGGCTGCTGGCGGCCATGTTTTTCATCAAAATTCGATAGCTCCCATCTAGAGGTGATCCTAAACATGCCTGTAAATTTTAAAATTAATTCTCCAATAAATGCGGGCTGCAGAGTGTGCGGATTGATTCAAATTTGAAATCCAAGATGGCTGCTTGCAGCCATGATTATTAACTAATTTCGAAAAAAAAAATTATTGCTCCCATCTAGAGATCACTCCGAAGATCCATATGAAGTTTGGTGATGATCGGATGAAGGAGGTGACCTGTAGCCAAAGAATTTAGTTATCCAAAGAGTAAAATCCAAGATGGCCATTGGCGGTCATGTCTTTCAACAAAATTCAGAAAAAAATTATGACACCCATCTAGAGGTCACCCTGATGATCCATAACGAAGATTGGTGATGATTGGATGAGGGATGTGGTCTGTAGGGTGTGTCAAAGGATTTAGTCAAGCAAAGAGTAAAATTCAAGGTGGCTGCCGGTGGCCATATTTTTTGACCGAATGACCCTAAAATGACTCGTTCCTATATCTATAACATTCAGGACAAATTATATAGTCATAAAACCAACGGTAGCACAGTCTAATAATAGATTTACAATGTTTAATACTGAAAACAAACCAAGATGACCTATGACGACCATACGACCTGCCCGTGCTAATGAAAATTGTTGACGGACACACACACAGACTACGGATACTAACCCATGGCAATATCTCAAACTTGACAATGTTATTTGCCCCTCTTTTGGAAGTAGTCATGACGGCGAACCAAATTTCATCCAGATCCGATAACCCATGGCTGAGATATTTACCTGGGCAGATTGACAGCTAGTCGGACGGACAAAGTCAATCCAGTAATACGTCCCATTTCTCTTCGAAAAATTGCATTGTTGCTATTCCCAAGTGGATACTTAGTAAAAGTACATCTATAAGAAAGTTGATATTAATTACAATTTTCTTATTGTTCAAGTCCAAGCCTGAATTTAGTGTGTCTGACATTTGCAGAATAGCGGGCTAGCATCACCAAATTAATCCTCTGGGGACCTCATTCTGCTTAGGGCTCAAACTGATATGGGAGAACTAGGATCAGATTGAAGCTCCCCAGTTGAAGTTAGTGATGTTCACCCATTAATCGCCTCGATTATGCATTTTATCTTATGCAAATAAGGGGATATAGCAACTGACAAGGGAAAAAGTAACTAAAACAATGTTAATTTGAGACTCTAGATATGTCCCAGAAAATATGTCTAAGCCTAAGCAGAATGAGGTCCCCAGAGGGTGAATTTGGTGATGGTAACCCGCTCTGGGGACCTCATTCTGCAAATGTTAAGACACAATCAATTCAGACTTGTTCAAGTCTGAGATTCACCAATCACCTGAAAACATTCCCCTGGCAAATTATTGTGAGAAGTTAGCATGTTGAGTCATGTCATAAACAGAAAGAAAACAGATGAATAATCAATAAAAAAAAAATGAAAATGTCAATAACACTGTAGCTCAACTTCAGAGGGGATAATGTGATACATTACAGTCAATGCAGCGACAAGGAATGCGGAAAGTTTAAATGTTTAAAGTATTTAGTGATGCAAGGATGCCTGAATTCAAGATAGCTGCCAGTGGCCATATGTTTTAATGAAATTTAGAAAAATTTGATGGCTCCCATATGGTGGTCACCACCGAAGATCCATATTAAGTATTTAGTGACAATCGGATGAGGGATGTGGCCTGTAGGGTATGGCAAAGGATATATTCATGCTAAGAATAAAATCCAAGATGGCCGCTGGTGTTTTTCAACCAGATATGGAAAACCAAGAACAAGATTGGATGAGGGATGTGGTCTGTAGGGTGTGCCAATGGATTTTGTCATGCAAAGAGTAAAATATTTTCATCCAAAATCATTTAAATTTGTCAATAAGAATATATCCCCCAGGCGCTAAGTTGCCCCATTGTCCCAGATAATCGATACGTTTACAGTTACACACAGAACATTTGCTACAGCTTCGAGAAAACATACTACTGAACAAACTTTCTAATGCATTTATTGGCCAAACTATGAAAGAATTTATTGGACTAACAGCATACAGTAATACGATAGCCCGCATCTAACACTCCATAAAATTCGCTATGAAACGTCTTAATTTCACTTTGCAAACTCTCAAGATATTGTTTATACACAACGTAAATTCTGTACTGATGACATAATCTTACAACACAATACGTCTTATGACGAGTTGCGCTAATATTTTCAACATAGAATGATATTCTCATGAATAACAATTCTTGAAATATATATGCTTGACAATTTCAGTCATTGTCAATGCTCACAACACAACAAACTGATTAAAAAGCACCACAACAATCTGGACAGAATTCAATTATCAATTATGACAAGGATGAGATCTTGATTATGTATGAAAATTGACAAATAAGTGTCGAGAAACAAATGTAGATAGGATAGTTTCTCACACATCAAGAAGATCATGATATTCAGCAGTGTCGACAAATATATACTTTTCGCGCTCATAAACTGATTTGCCTTAAGAATATCTAGGCTAGAAAAGCAAGTAATCATTATGTTCATGATGGTTCTTGTCAATCGGGTCACATCTCAGCTCGGAATGAATTTCCACCACTCAAACAGGGGGTAAAGAATCATGCCCTTACTGAAGAAAAATTAACAAGCTGAGGAATGAATTTTAACATCAGCATCAATTGAATTTTTAAAATTTCAAGCAAGCAATGAATGAAATTTTAAAAACTTGTACCGGTACTATAAATAAAGGTTACACATCAGATATTCAATCATTGTCTACACTCACATTTTTAAAGGTACTCAATCCGATGAGAGGGTCCCCATATCATCAAGATACAACAACAACAAAAATTTTTTAGTTATCAGAATCGATTAATTGCAACAAAATGATGCTAACCACTGTCAACTATAATAGTATCAAATTTCCCAAAACGTGTTATTTATCAACATTCTGTTCAACAAAATATGGTCATATTATCACTTGAGTATTCACAAAATTTGACCATATTACCACTTGCTTTTAGATTTATCCATCTTCTTCTGCAATTTTGACCGAGACCATCCTTTTGACAGCATGTTTCTGGGCCACAAATAATTGAAATAACAAACATCGATATCTGATCACTCTAAGCTATGATGGGTGTGTTCCTTGGTTCGAATCAAATATTTATTTTCCCCGAAGTCAAAGAAATAGTAATAGGATCGTTAAATTGGATTGAGTACCTTTAACTGAGCAAAAAGCACCAAATTAATCAGGATAAATATCCTAATTATTGAGCACAGAGTTGAGATCTTGTTTATATATGGTATTTTGATACATGTTGTCAAGCAATAAAATATCTAAGTAACCCTTTCTATACTAAATGGATTCTCACACTCAGTTAAAAAGTGTACATTGGAATGTTCTATTATGGATTTGAAGGGATGTACAGGTACATGAGATAAACAAAAGTACAGCGGTAGTCCTATTTATTGAAGGAAATGTTTAGATAATAAGTTCAACAGGCAACCTATGGTCATTTGTTAACTTATTATCTGAACATTTCCTATGGGATAACTATTTGTTTATGATGCTTTAGCATAGAAAGAGTTATACAGTATACATATATGACTGCTGTTTGACAAAATGGGGATGGGCTTGCTATCACCCGGATGGGATGATGTAGTCTATATACTAATATTAGTTAGCATTTATCAGCTGCGGTGATCATTAGAATTTTTTTCTAGAAACAACAATTAAAAACATCCTCTCTTGAAGGTTCAATATCTGCCATCAAAACAAAAAATAAAACGGAAAAAAAACCGAACAACAAACACGTGACAAACTGAAAAACAATGCCCGGCTAGCCTTCAATTTAGAAAAAATGCTGTTATGCCCAAGTGCCTAATTAATATATTTAAATATCACAATACCACATACAAAATCGCCCATAATACCTCGAAAACGATCACTTTCATAATTGAGAACGCTCTTTATATTGTCTACCGCGTTTGGGCGATGAAAGCATTTATTAGCTGAGGTGATCATTGGATTTTTTTCTAGACGAACAACAATTAAAAACCTCCTCTCTTGAAGGTCAATATCTGCCATCAATACGAAACAAGTGGCAAACTGAAAATAAATGCCAGCCTTCAATTTAGAAAAAATTCTGTTATGCCAAAGTGCCTAATTAATAATTATTGTAGTTTCGACAGTCTGTTGTGTGTTCGAGTTTCTTCTTTTCTTTATGCACTATCTGATCGTATCTTGACTGGAAGAATTTTAGCAAGCGATCCAGTCGTGCACTTCTTCTTACAAAAGACTTTGTGTTAAGAAACAGAGAGGAACATTATTATGACGAATATAAGCCATCACGATACATGTACTAGTATATTATTAACCAAGTCCTTTTTAATCACACCATTTGTGTTTAATTGGACTCCTATAGCACACAACGGTATGACACTATATCAGTGGTATAAATTAGCTTCCGAGATGTGTACCAACAATGAAGAAGGAGCTAGAATGTCCAACTTGTATTCTTTCAAAAACAATTCAATTTCGTATCGCACTATATTCCTCTCATTGCTTTTCTGCATAAATTAACCTAAATTCATTCCAGTTTTATCGCTTCAAAGTACACTTTAGCCATCATTATTCATTATATAATCTAACATTCTAGCAAATCCAGTTCATAATAAGCACATTCAAACAGTTTTTACTTAATGATCACTATGTATCATATAAAGGTATATAATCAGAGACTGCGATATTTCATATGTAATTTATTATCAACTCGTTACGCGATTGGCGGAATTATTTCAAGCTCCGCCCACCACTGTCACCGGTAAGCAAATCAGGTGACTTATGACGGTAACAAAAAAATTTACCAAATAATTCCTTTAACAAAAAACTTGAGACTCACTCGACTAAAGCACGAAACTTTGGAACATAATGTTCTTTGAACAAAGTATATTCTTTTTTGGTGGGAGTACCCCAAACTACCCGATACGGGTAAGTAGTAAATCTGGTTTCCATGGCAACGACATATACATATCATCAAAGTTTCATGCTTTAATCCAGTCAATCTGTCATGCTTTTTGCAAAAATTTTGCAATAAGTCAGAGGGCTATATAGATATGTACACCGGATGTCATTTTATTATTGTACATGTGAGCTGCCTGCTATTGTACATATATATTTTTATAATTTGCATAAAACATCATTTAAAAAAATATATCCCCTATCCTGCACCTAATTATTTCCACTCAAATATTAGTAAACCAGGCTATACTACTAGTATATCTGGGGCTCAGATATTGAAGTCTGATTTAGTATGCAATATTTCTGAAGGATTATATTTCTATGACAGACAAAATGTTGCTTCAATACCAGGTAGCATGACACAGAGAGTTGACCCAATTTTTACATGGAATCTAATTTTCCATTGACAACCAATTTTTTATCACAATAAGCTGACCTGGATCAACTTTCTCACATATTCATATAATATTCCAGATATGATAATATATTGCAAATAATTATGTTTGTATTGCTGAACTATGTTTGTATGGCTGTAAGTGAAATCACCCCTTTTTTCTTGTTAATAAGTACATGGTGACTGCCAGAATTACTGAGACGGATGCAGCCACGAATGCTGTGGGGTTGTTTTGGAAGACCTCTCCACACTTTTCTATGAATGATGAGGACTCATAGAAAACGTCGTCATGTTTCTCTTCTGATGGTGTCCGAGAAAGCAATGTGTCCATCTGACTCGTACTTATGACAGTCTCTCCTGTACTGCAGGTATTCACACTCGAATAACCAGAAGGGTTCAAGTGAGTTTCTGTGTGGTCGATGTGGGGAGCAATAAAACCTGGTCTACCATTGTGATGTCCATTCACCTCGGGAGTTGTCAGTGGAGAACTGCTGGGGTCCGAACTTGAGAGAGCAGACTGAAAATAGAGACGGATAAAGTTTTCAACTACATGGCCTTCATCAGCTTGCTACAAAAGTGGGTAATCTCATGTCATGGCAATGTGTATATACTACTAACCCAGCCTCCTTGTGTCATGATGTAATCTGCTGCAAGATCAGCCATGAGCTGGGCAGAGTTATCGACCAGATCACCGATGCCTTTATTTCCTCTCTCCACAAGCTTCCATGATGAAGGCCATGTGCCCGAAAATTTCTCACAAAGAGAGCTTGTTATTTCACCATACCAAAGGTCCCTCTGGTTCACTTTAACAACATAAATAAACAAAATTCTGGCAAAACTCATTTGGCAAAACATTGACCTGTGTCTTCTCAAATGTGAACCATATACCACACATCAAGAAATTCTGTTGAATACTGCTCAAGCTATCATCCAGACAACCCAAAAATGGTGAATTCTATGTCTAAAAGGGGAATGGTGGTATAACTGCATAAAACAATAACCAAACTGACCATTTCTGAACTTGACCTGCATCTTCTCAAATTGAACCATATACCAAATATCTAGAAATTCTGTTGAATAATGCTCAAATTCTGTTGAATATTCCATGCTTCCATATTTTGTGCGGACACTACTGGTAGTAAACTGACAAATTTTGGAAATATGGAAGTTCAAGTCTGATTGGGGTGTTGGTAAGAAAAACTTGTTTTGATGAGTATGTGGGAAAACTTAGTCTTGTGTCAAGTCCCGAATGTGTTTCTAACATGCATTGCAACACAGGATGGCAGCCTCATTTTGATATTTTTATAACTACTGCCTTAGCTTGCTACAAAAGTGGGTAATCTCATGTCATGGCAATGTGTATATACTACTAACCCAGCCTCCTTGTGTCATGATGTAATCTGCTGCAAGATCAGCCACGAGCTGGGCAGAGTTATCAACCAGATCACCGATGCCTTTACTTCCTCTCTCCACAAGCTTCCATGCAACCTTTTGACTGAATACTAACAATAGTGCAACCTACAACATAATAATCAGTCTATAGATGCTGACAATGACAAATTGCTCACCCAAGTGGGCAAGCCTGCAAATAGTGTGTCTGCCATTTGCAGAATCAGGTCCCCAAAGAGTGAATTTAGTGATGATATCCCACACAGTGGGCTAGCATCACCAAATTCCCCCTCTGGGAACCTCATTCTCATAGGTGACAAACAGTGAGTCAGAGGTGAACTGAGCTATCACAAAGTTTAGGGATTTCCTGCTTGGCTAAGGCTAATTAAATACACTAAATGGTCTCCTTAGAAAAATTACATTTTTTTTATATATATTCAGGAACCCTTATTGCTGATACCAAAAATAAGATTATTTCCTATATAAGTTAATATGTCTCTACGACGGCGAGTTAACCCTTTCATGACAGGAGCTGCGCTGATGTCCCATAGGGAGCCTCTCATATATAAGAGAATGCATTGACTTACAAGGTCAAGGTAATGTTGTTAGGCCAATGTATTCTCTTATATATGTGAGGCTCCCTATGGGAGACTCGTGTATATGAGAGAATGCATTGGCACAGCTTTTCGCAAAATTTCAGGAAGCTCCAGTCAAGGAAGGCTCAACTGCCAACTTAATATGGGCTTGTGAAATACTCTCTCAGATTTAGATACAAATGATGCTCAAGCCATTCATATTTGGACAAATTTCCTTAGCAGGACCTGTCAGTCCTGATTTAATTTTAACCACCACCCCATATGACAATTCATCAACCGGAAACCATTCAAAGGCAATTGTTAGTAGTCCAGATAATTGAAAAATAGATGTAACTCCGCTGATTATAAAAAAAACGTACATTATTTAGAGTAATGCTCTAAATAATCGACTCCTATGGATTATGGGTAATTTTTCAGGATTTAGTCGGAAATATGTGAGAGCTTTCCGATGAATGGCAACATCCGACTAAATCCTGAAAAATTACCCATAATTCTGCTGTGGTTAAGGAGTCGATTATTTAGAGCATTACTGTATATTGATGGGAAACAATACAAAATGCATGTGCTGTATACCTGGTGCCATTCAGAGACATGTGGCCTATGGCCCTCAAATATAGTTGATACTGCATTCATGAGAGCCTTATAGGTAACTTCTGGAACACTTTCAGTGAATAGTTCAGTGATGGCTCTATCTAGTTGTGATTGATAGCGTTCTCGAACCTGGTCGCCTATGTAGGCTATCTTCCTGGCAATCTCGGATTCTGGTGTGAGGGGTGTCGTCAGAGCGATCTCATCTGGACTCAGTCTGTTGTTTTTTATTGCTGTTAACAAAAGATATGAAGAGATACAATATTGATTTTTTCCCCTGAAATACACTGAAACTTCAGCATGCAAGTGTGATGAAGTAAACATTCAAGATAACTTGCACAACTACATATATCCTCAATGGCATGAGTCGTTGTTGTTTGAAAAATGACATCCGAGACACAAATAATGTCACAGCCTCATATTTGCTGATATAATTTGTATTATCCAAGCATCTGGTCATGCCCATGACACATTGTTTAAGAATTGCACATATTCCATCCCAATTCTTATATACAACATACCCAAATTTTATTAATAGTCTATGTATGACAATAATAAAATATCCAAGACAATTTTGAGAAAATATTATAATAAAATGCTTATCAGTATGAAATATATGATCTAGATACTCAGGCAACTATAAATCTGTAAATTCTGTCTGCCTTTATTAACGAGAGGCCGATCACGATCGGCAGATGTTTAACCCATACCTTGGCGATAGTGATCAGCTATTTTCAGTTCTGACACGAAAATCCATAAGCCATAACTCTGTTTAAAATATAAAAAAATGGATCAAACCCAAATTCGAAATCTATCTGTATTTTGGGCTGAGAAATTCACATACAAAATTTACATACATCTCAATAAAAGGAGATATATCAGATGAAAGGTATTTCTGCTAAGTATAAGGAATGTTGAGAATTAAGGGTTCATTTTAACCACAAAAATCCATACAAGTGAAAGGGATATAATAGGAGAATGATTACATGAAAAATATACAAATGCATAAAATTGATGACAAGGGTTAACAATTTTAACTCAATAAAATTAGGTACAGGTATGTCACTGGAACACTGCATTGATATCATAAACCAGAGAGCTGTATGGAAATACAATAAACAACAGATAGTTCTCTGTCCAATTACAGCTTCCACTGTGCCCTGACAATATGATGGCTAAAAATAACTCTAATTTCCAATAATACAAGTTAATCTATTCTCTCTCTCAGTGCTAACTGATATCACAGGGGTTAGCTGCTATGGTTCTACATGATAAGCATAAAAATATCCAATCTGTTCAATCCTTAGTTAAAAAGGGCCACAACTCTGGTATAAAAAACAGGATCTAACCCATATTCAAACTTGATCTGTATTTTGAGTTGAGAAACTCACATACCAAATTTGGTTCCTATCAGACGATAACTGGTTGAGCTATCGAAGCATGGATGAATTCTATATCAAAGGGCCATAACTCCATTAAAAATAATCTGATCAAACCCATATTCGAACTCGAATTGTATTTTAGATAGAGAAACTCACATACCAAATTTGGTTCTCATGAGATAATATTTTTTTTAGTTATCGTAGCATCCATGAATTCTAAGTCGAAAAAGGGCCATAACTCCGTAAAAAAAACTCGGATCAAACCCATATTTGAACTCGATCTGTATTTTGGGCTCTGATACTCGCATACCAAATTTGGTTCCGATCAGATAAAAATTGTTTGAGTTATGACAGCATGCGTGAATTCGAAGTCGAAAAAGGGCCATAACTCCGTAAAAAAAACTCGGATCAAACCCATATTCGAACTCGATCTGTATTTCGGTCTGAGAAACTCATATACAAAATTTAGTTCCGATCGTATAGAAAATATTTGAGTTATCGCACCATGCGTAAAGTGTCCACGGACAGACAGACAGACAGACAGACAGACAGACGGACGGACGCACGGACGCACGACGAGTGGTCAATCCGGACGTCGACATTATGTTTACCATACTATGGTATGGGTAAACATAAAAAACTAAACTGGTACGATTCACAAATGCAAGAGTATTAAATCTGCCCTATTTATAGCGTAAGTGATTTTCTTCTAAACTGTTTTAAGCTTTAGGATATTAAAATATCTAAGATATTGGTCCAAGATGCCATTACAGAGATTCAATAAACGCCATTTTCACAAAATGAATACCAGTGCAGTTTAGTCAAATTGAAAAGAAATTAATTGGTTCCACATACCATCTTCTACTTCTGATTCGAATGAGGAAAACTCATCCTGAACTCTTTGCTGCATCATTTCCCATGTATGGTGCTCGGGTAATTCCAAACATAAATTAGCTCTATCGGCAATGCGATGTCCCAGACTCATGTCACTACTCTGAGCTTGAATACCCATCAGCTCGCTGCACGTCCCACTGACATCAGATGCACCGTGCGTGTTATCTGACAACATAGTGTCATTATCTTCAGCTTGAGATCTTATTTGAACGTCTGCAACAGTTTCTGATAATGTAGAATTGTCATGTGCCTCAGACAATGTACTAGTATTGGTGTCTTGAGCATCAGTTTTTGCAGCAGCAAAATCAACATCCATAAATGAAGTTCTTAGTTGATTGCCATCATATTGGAACGTGGAAGACGTTTTAGAATCATAGTCTCGCATGACATTAAACAAGTCATTTGGACTTGCACCTCCACTGTTGGATTTGCTGTTTTCTTCACGTTCCATTTCCGACTCGCTGAGCACTGTAGGTAGATGTGACACAGCAGACAGCATATCAGCACTATATCTCAAGTTCCAAAGCTCACCGCTGCCACATCTACTAGAAGAATTTGACGACATGCTAGCTTCATCATCAGCATCACTGATGTAACTGCGTTCATCATCACTAACTTCAATGCTGGTTGTCTGGCTCACAGAAGAACAAAGGAATGGACTAGTGCTGGAATTCGGAGAGTCTGATTGGCCAAATTTTGATGACTCTGATGATGAGTCTTTCTCACCATCTTCTTCAATGTCACAGCGTTTCTTTTGGGAAGCTTTCTTTGAATTCCTTGGAATCTCCACAACACCAGGTGATCCTTGAGAATAAGGACTTGAACTGACAAACTCATTTCTGATTTTTTTTATTCTTGAATAGTGAGAACTTACGTCAGATCGAGATTTTTCCCTTGATTTTTTATAGTGCTTGAATGGCAGTTTTATGTTCTTCTTGTTTTCAAAGACAGAAGATCCCTGAGATGATGTTAAGCTCTGACTAATATTAGACGGCGGAAGTCCCATGAAATTAAGAATGACATATTTTGTTTCAAACAGGAATGTTTCTGATGCGGAATGCTTTGTTGAGATTTGAGAATCTGACAATGATAGAGAGAGTGGTTTCTTTTGTGTTTCATGCTTTTCCATTCTTTCAACTTCTCTGCTGCCAGGTGAGGTGCCATCAGCTGTAATTCAGTGAATTAGTGAAATATAAAATATAGAAATAACTATATTATGGCATCAACTAAAAATTTAAATATGACAAGGTATGACAGATAAGGTAACCTTCAGTGCCTAGAAAAAGAATGTTCAGTCCTCAGAAGGATACAGGAGTAATAGCACTCAGACCTGTCTGCAATTGCGATGTTCAATTTACAAGTTCCAAAAATATTTTCTGTCATCTCTGTCAAAATTTACCATGTGGAGTGTAATCATTGCAATAACATTATCTGGCAATCAGAAATATATATACTTTTAATCAATCTAGTTTCATGTGTAAGACACTGAAAGTTGGGAATTTGAATGATGCATATAAATTTATACACCAAGCCTGACAAAGATAGCGGCATGGAACTAAGTTTGCATGGGTCCAAGTTGGTTTTGGGGGGCATTCTAGTGGAACTGACTTGCTTTGTGCCTACTTCTCCTGTACTGTAGTTCAGGACATTCAGTCATATAGTAAAATGAGAAAATAATTAATTATATGCATTTAAATATGTTGGTACCAGTAGTCTCCACCTCACAGGGGCTGGGAAATTTTATTTTTTATTTTATTATATTATCAAAATAATATAATAAAATAAAAAAATCCCGGACCCCTGTGCTCCACCTTAATTATTTAATCTTTTAAATATACATGTATATGGATTGTTTCAGTTAATTATGTGTAATAAAACTCCACACAGTAATTTCTGCAGAATAAAACTTAAGCACTACCATATCCATAATCCACCTCAGAATTATTGTTAAGCATAGGAAATTAAAATCTGAAATATGCATTTTTTATGAACACACTTATGGGTTCTCCAATTTGACTAGACTATAAATAAAAGATTGCTGACCGAAATGGCCCCCGATGAAGGTGGCAGGTTTGAATGATCCTGTACTACAAACTATAGGAGGAACTGATTTAACCAATATGATACAAAGTGCACACCTTACTCGTATTTATATTCGCGCAGTACTATTTTTCGATCACCCATCGGTGCGCGAATTTAAAACTGAGCGAAAAATAATACGACTCCCAAGTTTAATCTAAACCACAGTCCATAGGAAATACAAGAGTGCTATGTTGCTGAGTTTACATGTAATATGAACGGTTGAATAGACAATTACGCCTATACATGTGTGCATATATTTATTTACATTCGGCTAACCGCTATATATCAGGACCATTTTTGCTCACAATTCAAGCGACAACTCATGGTAACATAGACATTGTTGAAATGCTTGTACAAGAAATACTGATAGTCGAGGTCGCCACAAAATTACGATGTATGTAATTACTAGTTTATTGTCTACACGATGTAAATCTGCCGCGATGGTGTTTTATATACACATATACTATCTCCAGCAATGACCAAGAACCGGAACTGCGATACGAACATATCACAGAAATATTACGAGAATATATTTGTCAGTTTTGAATTCGCGCAGCTAAGTGCGCGAATTTAAAGTGCGCGAATTCAAAATTGAGCGAAAAATAGTACGGCGCGAATTTAAATACGAGTAAGGTATTTATTTTCAATGTGTCAAGAAACGGTCAATAACTCTAAAATAAACACAAAACATTTCTATATGACGAAAATGGCAATAACTCTGCCAAAATGACTCCAACTGAACTCAAAATCACAGGTTCCCATGCTGGTTGACATCTGTGCCAAGTTGGGAAGGAGTTAATTTTTGGCTGAGGCCAAAAAAAAATAATCTGTGTTTCCAGTTACCGACCTGCCGAAATTGGACCGACCTGAACTTTTGTTTTCAAATTTCAACCCAAAAATATCCAGTTACCGACCTGCTGAAATTGGGCCGACCTGAACTTTTTTTTTCAAATTTCAACCAAAAAAAAAAAAATTTGTTTTAATGCATGTAATTGGCATGTAAACACATCTATATAGTTAAATATATACTATGTTTACATTAAGCAGCAATAATTTTAGATGGAATTTTCAAAAACAATTTACTTCTATTAAAATACATGTCCATTTGTGGTTGCAGATGAATCCCAATCTCACCAATAAATCTGCAGTCTTTAAAACCTGCCTGTGGTAATCTTGTTTGTTCAACTCCCATGTCTTGTGGGAAGAAGTCTTATCTGTTAGAGAGCAATATACATATAGAAGACACTCTATATCAGAATTTAAAGTTCCTCTCCCCAGTCAATCAAGGATTCATAGTGTTCATGCATAGTTACTAGTATGTATACAGACAGTATAAAGATGACTGCATGTCTACCATATCAAACACCCTTCTGTGATGGGCACTAAAAAAGCACATGAAATTATCTACTGGTTTGTTTGGGTGTATCAAATTTACAAGCATGCATATGCCAGTGTGTATAAGGAACTTCAAAGTTGGGGCCAATTTGAATGCTGAGGTGTGGTATCTCAGTCAAGGTGTGGGAAGGATTTAGTCATGCAAAGAGTAAAATCCAAGATGGCTGATGGCGGCCATGTTTCTCATCGAAATTCAGAATAATTTGATAATTTGTAGGGCATCCCGAAGGAAATTGTTGATGTACAGATGGATGGAAGACGGATGCCAACCCATGGCAATAGCTCAAACTTTACGTTGTAAAGTTGAGCTAAAAATGATCCAGCCATAAATACGGGCCAATGGATTCAAATTTGAAATCCAAGATGGCTGCTGGCAGCCATATTTTTCATCGAAATTCAGAATTTTTTTATAGCACCCATCTACAGGTCACCCTGAAGCTACATATGAAGTTTGGTGAAGATCGGATTAGGGGTGCGGCCTGTAGGGCATGCCGAAGGAAATTGTTGATGCACGTATGCACAGATGGATGGACGCCAACCCATGGCAATAGCTCAAACTTTCAGAATACAGGATCGGACAAAAGATGCATCCCAGTATATACGATTCTATGTCGAAAAAGGGCAATAACTCTGCCAAATTATATCTGACTGAACTCAAAATCGCAGGTACGTAGGTTCCCATGCTCGTTGATATATGTGCCAAGTTTAAAAAAAAATTACCAGAAAATGACAGAATACAGGTTCAGACAAAATTCCCAGACGGACGCACGGATGGACGCACGGGTCATTACTATAGTCCTCCAACGGAATGTCGGGGGATAATAATAGGAAATATTGTGTCAAAAAGGGGGGTGTATTGAAGAATTTATTTTTGACTAAAAGAGTGAATATGTCACAAAAGAATTTTAAATTGGTTGACATTTGTTCAAGTTATCATTCTAATGATCTTACAAATAAAACAATCAAATTGCATTTGATTGATCGATCATGCTAATAGCCTTAAATTGCCAAAACAAAAGGTTGCACCTTGGGTGCTGGTGTACCCACATGGCACCAAATTGAAACATACACAGGAAGGAACCCTAATTGAAAAATAAACAATGGATAAATAACTGTAAAAGGTAAAATCACTTCATTGAAAGGTTTGTGATGGAAAATATACACAATTTTTTTTCACTGAGATCCTGTACCAGTAACCTATGGCTGTGATACTTTTTAGGAAAACAAAGAAGGTAACGCTGGAACGGAAAACGCAAACAGTGTCATTGGGCATTCTTTTGAAAGCACTCCATATGGCGAACCTCCAATAATCCATGGCTGAGATATATGGCCGGATAGACAGAAAACCACATTTTCCAAATGAACATGAAGGATACTCTAAGCTGCCTAATAATACTAAATAGTGATTGCCTTATAATAGTGATGGGTGGTATTTTTGGCTAAAATTAATCATAGTGATGGCAATTTCACTCTATGTCTCTTTCCCAAATAATAGTGATTGTGGGAAATTTTCTACAAAAATAACAAGAGCTGGGCTGTTGTCCGTTGCACACTCCTATGTGGGATACTGTCTAGTGTGGACATGGCTGGGACACTCAGGCAGATGTACCCAAAAATCATCATTTCCAGATAAACAAAGATGAATCACTTTGAGTAACAGAAAACCCGAATAAAACTTTTGAACACTTCTCTCATTGTCCTCATAGTGGTGAACATCTATACCAAATTTCATTTAGAACCAACAACCTGTGGCTGAGATATCTGCTCGGATGAACAAAAAAGCAACATTTCCAGTAAAACAAAGATGAATAACTCTCGAATGGAAACCCTGAACAAAACGATTGAACACTCCACTGAATGTCCTCATAGTGGTGAACATCCATACTAAATTTCATTGAGATCTGATAACCGGTGGTTGAGATAACTGCCCGGATGGATGACAGGATGGATAAGCCCCATGAATCATTTTTTATTTCAGAGAGCAGTGATTAGCATAAACAAATGTCTTTAATTTGACTTGTTCATAAATTTAATCATTGAGTATATTGCACCTTGATTTGCACACACAAAACATCCGATAAGCTTCTTCTACCTTCTATTATGCGTTGTGATGTAGACAGTAAAGTTATGCTTCCAGCATTATTTATATAGCTAATCAAAGACTTTGAGGTGTAGATAGTGTAGTTATTCTTCTTGCATCATTTATATAGCTAAGTTTTGGAGGGATGTAGCATCCTGCATTTTGTTTCATTCTTATATTCTGTTTAACATTTCATGCTTTATATATAATCGGCATGCTATTTTTATTCATAAATAAACTAGGTTGTTTAAAAAAAAAAATTCACTCAAATTAAACATCCCTGAAGGGTCCAGATCATTTAATACATACACACGAATGAGGGTTCGAATCCGACATAGCATCGGTCGCTCTTCTCGTAATGCCATGACCAGGGATGACATTAGGCTGGCCATACTGTTGACCTACAATGTAATGGCTGCCCAGTGTGCAACAATGTGTGCACGTTAAAGATCCCTACCGTGGCGAAGAAGCCACAGATTAGGCAAGAACAATCCTGGACAAATTGGGTGGTGGATCTACTCGATCCCAGTGTGCCTATGGCCAGCATTGGCCCCCGCACTGAAAACTCTACAGATACAGAGTCGCCCCAAAAGTTGGCACCACCTGGAATTCCAAGCCGGTCACCCATCCAAGGACTAACCCCAACTTGACGTTGCTTAACTTCATCTTTATTCCCCCGTTCTTTTTGAGATCCACCCATCCAATAACTAACCCGAGCTCGATGTTGCTTAACTTTGGTGATCACACAAAGCGTCTTTAGAACGACTGTGACCAATCGATCTAGACCTCTTCAAACTAGTACAGAGATGTCATCGCCATCGGCCTTCTACCTGTAGTTCTAGATTTACACCGTGACCGCTACACTTCTACCCCCCTTTCTTTTTAAGATTCAACAAATTTCATCCGAGTCCTCTCCCAGAGCAGTCGCATCATGACACAGGCCCCGAGAAGCAGACAAGCCCTCAGTTTAGAAGAATGAGAGAGAGAGAGAGAAGTGCGGGAGTCTCAACAAAAGGTGGCAGGGCAATCTCACAGGACTTCGCCATCCAGAAAATTTTGGGCTGAAGCTTGTTAGAATGTACCGCCAACCTCCCTCGGCCCAAGCCCACCCAGTTTTATTTCCTATAGTATTCTTGAAATGTGTCTCTCTGTGGTGTGATTCTTTTTGGTGTGATATTTCTTTGAAAAACTCAAAACATTGGGCGACGACGGGGAAGTCATATGAATAAGGGAAGTCGCGGTAGCATACTGGTCTCTCATGCTAGCGGACCGGGCATCGCAACCAGGTCAGGGTATTCTGACAAAAATCAGAACGCGGTCAGCACCAAGTTTGTCAGGCTGAAAAGTCTCATTCGAGATCACTGAATAAAGATCTGAATGCAAAATGTCGACTCCCCCCCCCTTACAACACGTCACTTGTCCAGGTATGTTGTCGTGGGTGCAGTACGCTGTCCGACCAGGCGTGTTAAAGAACGCTACTGCCGTACTGGAGTCACCACAGGGTTATAAAGTTACTCGGCCGTGGTAGCACCTGGACTAGTCCAACAAATTAGACTTTCGGATTAAGAGGAATTTTAATATTTGGACGTTTATGGACCTCTTAATCCTTCAAGGGTTAAGATAATCGTAAATGTCAAAATATTAAAATATATCTTAACCCGAATAGTCTAATTTGTTGGACTACACCTGGACCAGCTGAGCGAGTCTACAACCAGAATTGGTTCCTGCACTGTAATGACTACAGATACAGACAGATATTGCCGGTGGCAGCACCCGGAATCCCATTCCCAAGCCGGTCATGAATCATGGCTCATGCACCCATCCAAGGACTAGTTGGGTCCGTGAAGATTCGGCGGAGGGAGGATTCGGCAGGGAAGATTCGGCAGGGAAGATTCGGCGGGTTTTATCGGCCGAATCTTCCTAGGTTTATACCATATATTGGGACGGGAGATTTTATGTTTTAAGTATATATGAATCATGTGGACATATTTTGTATGTTTCAAATAAAGAATGCCGGTTATAAATGTATTTTAAATTGTTTTGTTTGTATTTCTGTTACACCTTATGTTATATCAGCTTTGTATGTTTCATCCATTCTAATAAGTCTAATAAAATATGTCATTACTAAAAATGAGTTAATCAATACCCTATAATCCCTCTAATTAGTTGTTATTGTTACAACAAAGAATAAGTGCGCACACAAGCTTAGTCCCACATAAGCCGTAATCCCCAAGCCGTAATCCCTCCACTAATTAGTTAGATCAAACGACTGGCCGAATCTTCCCTCCGCCGAAAAATACATGGCCGAATCTTCCCTCAGCCGAATCTTCCCGTTCCCGACTAGTTAACAGAGCTTGGCGTTGCTTAACTTCGGTGATCATGCACACAAAGCATCTAACAACTGTGACAAGATATCTAGACCTCTCTTGCAGAGAAATCATTCACTCATTGGCATTCTAATAGTAATAGTTCTATATTTACAAATTACATTTTTGAGTTTAACTTTAAAAATATTTAAAATTACCCCGCGACTGCAACAACACTGAGTCTGAATTCAGCTGCCTAGGATATCTGAATTCAGCTAATATTGTACTAGTAGGGCAGGTGCGAGTCATTTGGTCCCCTAGATAGAGTTTCAAGTGAAAACAACACCTTTTTTCATCTTAAAATCTTCATCCTCAGAATTTCGAATTTTCTTTTCAAGTTACAGTTCAGTTCTGACATCAGCAAAATGGGTTGAGCATATCGGGAACTGTTGTGAAACCATGCAAGTTAACATAGTCTATTTTACAACGGTTAGATAGTTCGGGGAATGAGGGCTAAATTTAATTAATTAATTATTAAAAATTAATTAACAATTAAATGATGACTAAATTAATCGATTTATTATATTTAAACCTAGTCCCTGCTAGTTCTGGAAACTGAAGATAGCAATACACACTGAAAATTAACGCGCAATAAGAAGCTCTGTTCTCAGCTACCACAAATTAATGACGTCATATCCAGGAAGATCACGAGATACTTCCGGTTGACTTTGTTTTCTCATTTACAGCAAGAACCAAATCCTCAACCAAAAATGGCCCTAAGCGATGCAGATGTGCAAAAACAGGTTGGTGCTATTGTGGGTCACGCAGGGTTCATGTTTAGTTCGATACCAATAACCACGGTATTTTATCCTATTTAATTTCTTGAGCTAAATATTTGTACCACTGCGGCACTGGCATTCCCACCTCGTCATCGGGCACTTGCCCACTCCCACTGCCCTGGTCCCAGTCCTTCCACAAAGAAAACAACATAGCGAGAGCCCGTATTGATGGGATGAATACAATCTATGTGTGACTTTCATGCTGCTGATAGGTTGATGACTGGAATGTCATACACATCAAACTCACTCGTAGTAGTACCATATTAATATAAAATAAATCCCAAAAAGGTCTCATTAATATACCAATAACTTCATTTTGAAGGGCGTTATGGTTTATTAACGGCCCTCCAGAAATGATTAACAGCCCGAGGGGTTCATTAAAGGCCCGAGACGAAGTCGAGGGCCTTTAATAGCCCGTGGGCTGTTAATCATTTCTGGAGGGCCGTTAATAAACCTGGAAACGGGCCAGCTCGCCCCAGGGCCCAGTTGACCTGGGCCAGCTCGCCCCGAGCCAGCTCGCCCCGGGCCAACTCGGTCCAAGGGATAATGTCTTATTTAAGTTGTTTTCTTTGGTGTCGTTTTGCTTGCTTTCTCTCTCCCTCTAAAGGGTTGTCGGGAGATAGATTGGATAGTTTGGTAGTAGTGATACTGATAATTATTTATTATCGCTGATAACAGAGCTGTTTCAAAATCAAGCACATTGTTCACAGCAGGATGGTCTAGTCTGGCCACGACTTCTCTTAACATAGTCGGAACGCGTACGTCTTGACATGAAGACGAACACAAGAGGAAACTGCTTTTACCATCCTTCTGAACAAAAGCATGGATCGAAAGAAGCTGACTTGATCTACTACTGAAAGGGGCTCCAAGAATATATATTTATATAATATATTGTTATTTATATAGTTATATATTTATAAGCTCATAATAAAATGTTGGACTCCTTACCTTGGTCATGATGTCGGGACCGCAATGGAATTAAGTTCTCGTTTAGAGAACTTTTTGCGTTATCCCTGATGGTCTCAGGTCACATGAGTATTTCTATTTTTATACAGATTTCTGCCACATAATTTACCTTATATTCTGACGATAACCTCTATAAAATAAAATGATTTAATTCTTGAGAAAATTGATAAATCCTCTTACGGTATATATCAATTATTTACACAGTCTGAACTCAAACTGTCTCATCAGAACCCAACATATAACATATTTATATTTAATATATACTATTATAATTATAATATGTATATACTGTTGTGTATTATATTGATTCAACTTGTAAACATATCCATAATATGTATTCATGTACACATGTATAACCTGAACTATCAAAATAAAATCTAATCTAATGTCAGATAATAATTGCACTGCTTATATACTGTATGTGGTCGACATATGAAAGTGATTATCTATCACATTCTGAAGCCATTTCTCACCCTCTGAAGCGTGAGGTGTGATTAGTCGACTGGTTACTGTGTAAACAACCTGCTTCTATAGTTTTTATAGGATATGAATGGGGACAATAACGGCTTCTAAGGGTTTCCCCACACTCCAGAGATAGTGAAATTAACTCAGAGAATAAGAGAAACTTTAATATCCAGAATAACAGTTCATTGTTGTTATTTATGAATTCGCCGGTTCGTCGTTCAAACAAACGTGCCTAAAGTAATCTAAATGTCAAAATTGATGGACATAAATCTGAAATATATCATAATCTGAACTTAAGAAATTAATATATTAATATTTATTAACTTATTTACAACTTTAATACAAATGTAATACCCGGGCCAACTGCCTGGGGCGAGTGGGCCCTGGGGCGAGTGGGCCCAGATCCAATAAACCTAACGCCCGACAAAATCAAGTTATTACTATTATTACCACTCTGAAATGAAACCCAACTAGAACATAGATGAGTGAGTAAGCAGCAATATGTCAACTGAAATAATAACTATTTTAATAATTGGCAAAAGAGAGGCCAGTTCATCAGGAGAAATTTGGAAGAAATCACATTGCTTATTCCTGTTTGCAAGCCATTCTGAGAATTGTTCTCACTCCCCACTGGGTTGATTTTGTTGTCGATGCTGGTTTTGAACTGTTTTCAAGAGAATTTAACTGTAAGGACTCATTTGATTGAGAATTTTTTTCGAATGATCAAACAAGGGACATATCCAGGCTGTTTTTCATACCGTTTACCGGTTTGGGCGCCCAAACTCCAGGCGCCCAAAAAAAAATATATTACCAAAAATTTATATTGATATAAGACATGTAAGTTTACAAAAATATTTAACTTAAGTTTAACAGTTGGAATAATACTGTAAAGTGTGTTTGGCTTTATCTAGCTTTCATCTGTGAAAACTTCAAATAGTTTGAGTTAACCCTTCAGACTTCAGTATTTCAATCAAATTCAAGTGAAATTACACAATATAGTACAGGAACAGTGACAATTTGATCAAGTAAACCTGGTTATCATGTGAGATCTCATAATACCAAATGAATAATTAACATAGAGATTAGTGCTACTAGTAATTACTACATGTAACTTAATAGACATACCGGTATTATTTCTGTACTACTAGTATATTATGAATGTGTCTCTCACTTGAATTTTAGAAAATAGCCTATCATATGAATTACAGTGATAAAGGTCTCATTTCAAGCAGGATAAGCGTAATCCATTGAACAAAAAGATATCTGACAATAACTTATAAGCATTTCCAATCCATACATATATAAAAAAAATTCCAAAGTTATGCTTCAGAAACTTGATCAAAGTGAACTCTCAGTAAAATTCAAAATACTGACTCCAAGAGCTCTAGATTAGCTCTCAATGCATTTGATTTAAAAATAAAAATCCAGGGGGAGACACCCCCCCCACCATCAGCAGGGGGATATCCCCTCCCTCACCTCCCTCACTCATGTCTTTGGGATATGCCTTTGGCATATCATTGCCCAAAAACAGGTGTCCCCAAAAAATCCCTGGATACTTCACTGCAAAATGTAAACAATTCAAACCATGTGTCGTCTGTTTGTTGTCAAACCGGAAGTGGGTCATTAATATCGTTAAAGCATAACTTCCGGTTTGATGCGGGGCGTTCAAACCGGAAGCGGGCCATTAATATCGTTAACGAATAACTTCCGGTTTGATGCCGGGCGTTATGGCTTTTTACTGTGCGGGTAAATTACTGTTAATCTACTAGAGAACGCCCTCTAAAGTGGTAATAATAATGTATCAACTCTTCCTTTGGACAACCTCAAAAAACCCACCCGCTTAACTTGCCTTAAAGTCGAGAAGTAATGGCTCCCAGCCTCCCACCTGGGCGGGAATCGATATCGATATGACAGTAGCTGACTAACTATCAAGGCGAGGTACAGTGAAAGCACAGTTGTTGGAAATTATTATCAAAATCCAATGATAAATGCACACACCATTACTTCAATAATAATAATATATAGACAAGTATGGAAAGCTGGTCAATTTATTGGATTCAGAGTCAACCGGACTCCCGCTACCACAACTACTTTCAAGTCCTATTTCACCATAAAAAAATGTATCAGTTGTAAAAATATTTCTTCCACTCAATCAACTATAATTATATATGTCTTGAAAGTAACAAAGTAACACTGCAAATCCGAAATGATTTGGCATTTCTTGCAACATTTATTCCAACAACACAAAAATTTAAAATCCGACGGATCGCCATCTGAGTCACAGGCTATAATTAGAAGCACGGATTAGTTATGACGTTACAATCTCGGATGGCGACTCGTCAATCTCACACAGGAGCTTTCCATACTTGTCTATATTATTATTAAAGTAATGGTATGTGTACTTGTCAGCGGATTTTGATAAAAATCTTCCAACAACTGTGAGTGAAAGGTCACAGGTTAAACATACTCAGGTTAAATGAACTCAAAATGTCATCAGCCGTGTACAGTGAAAGGTCACAGGTTAAATGTACTCAGAGGTTAAATGAACTCAAAGGTCATCGGCCGTGTAATTAAATATTTTGAAGCCAAAATAGTACAATTTATTTTTGTTCCGGATGTTGTGCGACTGTGGAATAAACTTGAATCTGTGACAGCACTACCTGCACTTAATCCAAGATCCGCTGATACGCTAAACAAATTTTTTATAACTAATTATCAGAAGCTCGATGCCTGTGCGATGCGTTACAGTGCTACTTTTAAAAACATTATCGCATCGCACAGACATCGAGCTTCTGATAATTAGTTATTAAATTTTTAAATCAAGATCAAGACTGTTATTAATTAAATCGAGCACCTCATGGAAACACTTGTGGTTTACATGTATGTCATGGTTGTTAAAGTGCGTTCCCATATATAAATGCAGCCAATCAGATTTGAGCTTAGAAACATCGTTGTCTAAACATTGCGAACAGCATTTTGTGATACTTGCGAAAGTTTGGATGAAAATTTTCATCTTGGATAAACAGATTTGTATGATTCTTTGCCCTTTCTAATTGTAAATTCTCCAAAACAGTATAAATTTTGAATCGCTCAAAATGTATAAAAGCCATGGTTAGTCATTGAGTTGATTGTTTCTTTGTAGACGAGATATCTATTGGTATACAACTAATGAATGTCAATTCTATTGCGCACTTTTGTGGTATGCCCAAAATCGATAGAGACATGTAATTGACATTAAAAATCAAGCTCAATCGGGCTATGATAGACAAAACAAGTTACGTAGCCCGTTTTGGATGTGTGACCAACCTGGTCATTGTGAGATAGACTATGACTATGTCCAGTTACACTTTAAAAGTTTCATATGTGCATAATATTTGAACTCAGACGGGAAAGGATCTAAAGTACAATTACAGTTGCCGTAAGCAGAGAAGGATCCAGGGCCGTTTTGATACCTGTTACAGGTTTGGGCATCCAAACTCTGGAGGCCCAAATGTCCCCAAATTCCAATTGGATAGTATCTATTCAAGTTGGATTTTCCATATTTTCAAGGAATTTTTATTTAATTCAACATGTAATGCAAATCATCAATCTGCAGATGATATAGTCTATTATATAGAGCCTTTATTTGCACAATCAAGTGTCCAGTATGGAATATTTTAACATCCCAATTTATATAGGGACATCCTCAAATACAGAACAGGTGTCCCCAAAAAATCTCTGGATTCTTCCCTGGCCGTAAGTATTTTGATAAGAGGGAAAAGTGCAAATTTTAGCACCCAGTGAATTGAAAATTACGAGTGCGCAGGTGCGAGAGCAATCGCCCCCATCTTCTGGGAAGCGCCCCCCCCCATTTGCACTGTCTCAGTCAGTAACCAGCAGGTCGGGCACAGGTGCCAAATTAGCATAGCTCATTTGAACTCGGCCAAAAAAAATGGCTGCGGCTATTCTGCCGCTAGCGGCAGAATATCATAATGGCATGATATGGCTATTATGCCGCTAATGGCACAATAAGATAATCACATTATTCTGCTGCTAGCGGCAGTATAGCCTATTTGGCTAATCTGCCGCAAACAAAAATATGCGTGATACTGTAATATGTCAACTATTCTTTCATCCGTTTGGACACATGGCACTGGATGGTTTTACTTTCCCATTTCCAATACTTTGTATTCGTTGCCAGTTCATGTCTGGCAACGGCATCAAAAACTGCTGCATGAGATTCAAAAGAATCTCCTACAGATTTTTATGTTTACCCATACCATAGTATGGTAAACATAGTGTTGGTGTCTGGATTGACCACTCGTTGTTAGTCCGTCGTCTGTCTGTCCGTAGACACTTTATGCATGGTGCGTTAACTCAACATTTTCTTTCTGATAGGAACCAAATTTTGTATATGAATTTCTCAGCCCAAAATACAGATCGAGTTCGAATATGGGTTTTGATCTGACTCTTTTTTACTTTTTCTAAAACATATTCACTCTTAAAAATTTTTATTTTTTTTTAGATTTAACCCTTTGTCGAGTAGAACGACATATATGTCGTTTATCGGTTGAGAAGTAGAACGACATGTATGTCGTTTCAGGAAGTGTTATTTTATGTAGACATAACTTCAATAAATCATCTGATTTATAAATGATTTGTATAGGAGTTATTTTGATTAATATAATTTAAATTTTTTTTTTTTTTTTAAACTAACACGATTATAACTTTGCCAAGGGTACCCGAGTCAGCACACCAGATTTGGTTTAAATCAGTCCAAAATATTGTGTTATGTACTGGTAAATTTGTTTGGAGCGACATTAAACCCAATTCACCAGTTCCATCACATGCCTTGGGACTACTTAGCTAGTAATATGGCTATATTATTTTCTGATGTCTCTTATGCCAATGTGCAGATAAAGAAAGCTATGGTATCTAATTTAAAAAAAGTTTCAACAATACACATCACATGCTGTTAACAGTAGACTAGAACATCACTCCACAGATGGTCTGAGTTCAATATAAATGTTATTGGTTTCATAGAGATGCCAGTCTTTAACATAAACAATGCCTGTGATTTGTTGACAGCTCTGCTGTATAATTGATACTAATGGGTCAGTGGTGAGGTGTTTATCTTGATGGCTGTTGTTGGTAGAATTTGATACATTATCATTGTAAACTTAAATTGGAATCTCTTGACCAAGTATTCCATGTCCAGGTCACCTTTTCACATTTAACCCAAGTCTGTCGTGGTGCAGCATTACAGATCCTGTTCCAGTGCATTCTCTTATATAATTGCGAGCGACCCGTAAATTCCAACAATTTGTGTTATGTACATTGTCTATAATAGTACATAACAGTGTACTCTATAATTCAACATAAAAACTCTCATTTATGATTCTGATCAGAGTAATTTGCTTTTGCCAAGGGATGGGTTAACATCTGCTGATCGTGATCGACCTCTCGTTTTTTACCGACATCGCATGCTATATGACGTGATGGATAAGTACAATTTTGGTGACGTCATTTTTGTCAGCAGAATAGCTACAGGATATTCTGCCGCTAGCGGCATAATAAGATTACACTCTTATTCTGCCGCTAGCGACAGAATAGCCTTTACCAAAAAACATAGACCTGTGTTCCCGGTGACCCGCCGCCCCTATTTCGGAGCCACGGACGGTTTTCATTTTATTAATTTTGCTAAATTAGTACATATCCGATTTTATTTTTGTGTCAGCTGGAAAAATTCCATGTACAAATATGCAAAAACATCTTCCAATTTCTATTAGTTGCAGTCATTAAATTAATTCAATGAGTCATTAGCATAATTAAGTTTATTAACTGTGTAAATCATGCTCACAAAACACATCAAACATCCAAAAACGGGAATTTCATCGCAACATAACGGACTACCGCCGTAGTACCGGTACCTCAAAGATTGGGAACATGAAACAAGAATAAAACAATGTATTTTAGTGAACGTTCAGACGACCATGTTTCAATCGTAAGTGGAAGGATTTCCGTCATAGGAAGTAACCGGTAGTTCGACTGCGCATGCTCACGTCAAAATCACAAGTAAAAAAATAATATCAAGCACTGTTTGATTTTAGATTTGATTTAGGCTCACAAGCTTCGAAATTTTGTCTGTAATTTTGGAAGGAAGTATAAGATAGATTGACAAGTAAACGAAATATCAACATACCGGTACTAGTAATGGCTACATATACTATATAGTATTTTTAATGGCCATTTTCCAGCTGTTTTCAATTTTTCTCACAGAAGTGAAACAACACTCATAAATTTCCAACGTATCAGGAATAGACTAGCACGGAATGCTCTATTCTGTTCAATGTCTTGCACATGGCTGTTTGTTTGGGACACAAACACCGTGTTCAAAGTTGTATTTGCTATGACTTCAATACTTCTCTGGGACATACTGGTACAATGTCAGTAGAAATGTAGTTCAAGTATTGATCATCCTATTTCGATACCAGGAAAAAATCAAAAGCATATATGTATTATTAAGTGTATTTTGGAGTTCAAACTGCCATGTGGCTTTAAGATCACCACTACCGTATGCAGTACATAGATGTATGTGAAGTTCTTTCCTTGCACATTCTGAAGGAATGTTAATAGCTTATTCATGGCAAATATCGATCTCTATTGTAAACATCATGTTTTTCCATGTTTTATTCAATAAAACAATAAATTACACTATATTATAATAGAATCTACTTAGTTTTATTATTTTATAGTCAATTACAAACAAGTAGGCTTGGGGGTCACATTCATATTTATTTTGAGCAAAGTTGAAAATAAAATGAAAAAATAAAATATGTCACAAGAAACACAGATATAATTATTTTTTTGCCTCACATAGCCAAATCAAGCTAAATTTTTAATGTGAATTGTGATTTACGTTCTTTTTCTCAGTTCAACTAGACTCTATGGCGCTACACACTCCTCTTCATATGCCACATAAACGATCTGCCACAAGCTGTCACATCACATCTATTTATATTTTAAACAAATCCAATTTCGATTTTTACTTCCATATACATAAACATTATTACAACCAAAGTTTATCCAGTGTGACTGATCGAATTGGAATACAATTCCGTTTAGTCGATATTAGTTCCTGATGTCATGCTCAACCATCTGTATGCCCAGTACATATCAAGGTTCTCAACAAAATGCGTTAATGTGGGCAATGCTCACATACTCGGGTAAACTGTTCCATTCCAAACATACTCATTGTGCGAATGAGAACATACATTCTTTTATTTTTGTTCAATTTGAAGTTTATATGCATGCCCTCAGGTTGCCTTGTAATTGGATTGTCTGAAGAATTGTGTTGAGTCTATATTGTATATGCCACATATAACTTTGTATGCTTCTATCATATCATATCATCTCTCAGTAATCAATATTTCATGGTGTGTAAATTTTGTATCAAGAGTCTGCACATGAACTTTCTCAGACTAGGGAGCTGAACCTTCTCCAGTTTGTGACTAAGTCCAACAGAATATGGTTTCCACACAATACTACATTGTAGATTGAACCATTGTGGTGTACAGTTTCTTGAAAACAGTTGAATCGATGTCGGAAAATGTTCTGCTTATCACTCCTGTCTGATTCGCTTTAGCTTCAACTGAGTTGTTATCAATTATAACACCCAAATCGCAATCATTCTCAGAGACTCAGATGATGCATAGTTTACATTTTCTGGCAAGTCGTTAATGAAGATAAAAAATAAAGTTGGTCCTATAACACTTCCTTGTGGTTCTCTGCCACAAGGTTCAGGAATATTAACCCGATTCATTTTCGAGTCATTAGACTTGTACTCGTAATAAATGACTGTACATGTACATTTTGTATATGATCATTGTGGAACAGGTTTAGAAAACAACACACAAAATCTTTGAAACTGATGCTGACAAACTCAGACAAGATTAAATACTAATGTTTCTTGTGCACCATCTTGGACTGGAACCACCTGGACAACGACACTGTCCATGCCACAGACGTCAACCCCTTCAAACAGAGTGACACTCACAAAGAGTGTTAAAAGTACTCTCACTGTTCTATAAAAGCCAAATTGAATACTTGGATGTTATGTTTACATATACAGATTTCTAAAGTACCTGGGATATTAAAGCTTTGAAATAGGTGCTCAGGATTTCTGAGACGTTGATCTGGCATTAGGCTACTAGGGATGATATCTAAATCTCTACCTTGATGAGGTTGGGCACATATCATACATGTATGCAATATGAGCTGAAAGAGCTTATTCATGGTAACATAGGTAAATTAAACCAATTTCTTCATGTGATTTCTATGTCTTTTGTCAGTTGAATGCATATTGCAAAAAAGTACACAAAAAAGCATGTCACATTAATCTGTAGTAATAACTTTTTGCTCAGCTACTCATAACAGTTTCAATAACTTTTTTGTACTACTTGTATATTCCTAACATTTAATATGCAATAGCAAGCATATCTCAAAATACATGTATATCATGAATCTCTACTCTGACTGCCCATAGAGATCATATTCCCAGTCCTTCCCAGGAGACGGGAGCAATTTCTCTCGCATCCGTATGCACTCACAATTTTTAATTCACAGGTGCTAAAATTTGCACTCGTCCCTCTTGTCAAAATGTTCATTGTCACTCTAACCGTTGATTCAATATTTAACTTTTTGAAGGTATATTTAGAACCTTTCCCATCTCAGTTCAATTAGGCCAGACTTTTTTAATTAAATGGTTTACGGATTTTTTGGACCTTGTTTGGGTAGGGTCGGGAGGGAAAAAAATAATAATAAAATTGATTGAATCAATTTTTTTTTTTTGGACGTTCGTTAAGGTGACACTGGTAGAACAGTTTTCTTGAATGTATCTGCTAAATATTACTGCATTAATATCAGCATATCCATATATTAATAGTATTATTAAAGGTTCATAATTATAAATGGTTCCAGTATGTACTTTTATTAAATAGGTAAAGATATGGAAAATCCATTCAATAGTATACATGAATGGGTTTCGATATCATACTTTTATATATACTGATATTATAATTTATAAACTTGATACCTGATGACGAGTAGACACTAACACACACTTGGTGCCCATTTAATTAAGTTATTTGTAGTGCAGATGTTCATATAATAAGTCCAACAAACAGCCAAATACTAAGGCTGTTTGTTGGACTTTTTATCTACATCCAAACAAATGACTTTGAATAATTGGATATTTAAAAGGCATATTTTCTGGAGTCGGTCAGTCATTAATATGTGCAGATCTACCCGACCACAGTTGCTGGAGTTTCTGACCGAAAATGAGCTTTTCTGACAAAATGCAGTGATAATGATATAACAATAATAATGACAAGTAGTGTAAACATTTTTATTGATCGACATCAAGACATCAGTGATCGTTCTGGTAACCGGGCTTGGATCATTTATCGCTTCCGTGACTGTTTGTACTGGTTCTTTTTCACGCAACACAACGTACTTGAGCTCGAAAGTTTGAAGTTGTTGCGTCGGAAAGTCCACGGCCAATAACATTCCAGAAGAATCTTTAACATTTGACTTGTCAGGATCATGAGGTGACAGCTTGATATTACATAATTTAGGTAGCTTTTGAGAGCTGATTTCGTGATAAACATTGATTGATTACCCATGAAAAAATGATATGATCATAAACGACACAAACCCTTGAAATAATTGTTCTCTTTCATTACAGATCAAGCATATGATTGCTTTTATTGATCAAGAAGCAAATGAGAAGGTTGAAGAAATTGATGCAAAAGTAAGTTTTTATATTAATTCCACTGCGCAACTCTCAAGTAAAATAATTATGCAGAGTGGAAAACTTTCAAAATTTAAATAATAATAATAATAATAATACAGGGCAAAATAACAGTACATGTATAACTGACTATTGTCTGTCACAGAGATGCAACTCTGACTGATTTCTGAAGTAATTTTTCTGGTTAAATGTGGATTAATATATTTGATTTATAAATGTTTCTCCAATTAAAAAAAGAATCCGAACACTTAAGGGATAAATTGTTCGATTTAATGGAGAATTTTTAACTCCATATATGGAGGCTTTATTCCAAACCAGGGTGTCCGCAAATGGAAAATATATTAATCTGTTTGCAAGACACAAAACCTAACAGGTCAGGGCGACAGTGGTTCGGCCTTTCGCTAGAAATTTTGGGTTTTTTTCACTGAAAAGTAGCCATTTCCTTACACCTTTTGTGCTAATTCTCAATGCATGTTATGGTTGCGATGAATGTAACTGGTATGAATTCCATCTATACATATTTTGGACATGTTCAGTATAATTGTGAAAGGTAGCTAGTACACGTTATTTTGTTGCTTGTGTGGGCTTGTTAGAAATTTCTTTGCTCAGCATTCTGGCTTTCTTTAATATTAGATCATTTAAATTATAGTATGCAGCACTTTGATGGTACACCAAACTTACATTGTATTTCCAGCACGTTGATTTCAAAGGGTTAATTGTAATATTTTGTTCTCAGTTGAAACGCTTTTGAAAGTCAGTAATCTGTCTAACCATCAACCTTCCTTAACAGGATTTTTGGGAATAAAGTATTGATTGACTACAAGTATGTCACAAAACAGATCTTGGCGAGGGGAATGAGTCCAGTCTACGGACTTGCCATACTAATGGAAGCCCTGTCTAAACTATACATGTTGTGTATGTACCAGTAACAAATATTTACTTTGATGATTACTTTACTAATTTCTCTAGGCCGAGGAAGAGTTTAACATTGAAAAGGGTCGACTGGTTCAGCAACAGAGAGTGAAAATAATGGAATTCTATGAGCGAAGAGAGAAACAAGTCGAACTTCAAAAGAAGATGTATGTATTGGGCACAACACGGGGGATATAATCAGAAAATCAGCTGCTAATCAATAGCTTTTATTGAGTTAAGGCTATTTTTTTTATTTTTAGATTTTATTATTTATACTTTGGTGAGGTCTGTGTCCAGACGCGAGACTATTAGTGTGATAACTCAAACAAACCTTAACCAATTTAATTGATATTTGGTATATGGGTCTGTTGCAACAATACCTAGCTCAAGTTTGAAAACCAGGTTTGTCAATATTTTATACAAGAGTTATGGGCCTTAGTTTGTCTTCTTTTAGTGCATTCGATTATTTGCGACCATCAGCTTGTTAACTCAAACAAAGGTCAACTGTTTTAATTGATATGTTGTAACAATTTCTAGCTCGAGTTCGAAAATCAGGTTTGTCCAAACTTATACGAGTGTTATGACCTTAGTTTGACCATTTTAGCACGATAACTCAAATAATAATCAGAGAGAGCTTTCCGATGAATGGCAACAAGCCATATTTCCAACTAAATCCTGAATAATTACCCATAATTCTGCTGTGGTTTAGGAGTCGATTATTTTGGGCATTACTGTAGTTTTATCTATTTTTTTTTACAATATTGAGGAACAAGTTGTAGGAGGCGTTCGTAATCCAAGCTATTAAATTGTTTTGTCTAATTGATGTATTTTACTCCATCACTCTTAGTGTCAACTTCACCACAAAGTAGGGTCAACTTGTATTCAACAAGTGAAAGAATCTGTAAACAGTTTAAGACAATCACTTCATTTAAATGATAGTGAAGAGCTTGGCTGAATTAATTTAACACTTTTTATCAGAAATTTATCCAATTACATGGGCTGTTTTAAATACATTTCTTTATTCCTTATTGATTCCTTGTTTGAAATAAGCCTTGTGTTTGTATTTCAGCCAAAGTTCTAATATGCAGAATCAAGCCAGACTCAGAGTATTAAAAGCAATAGAAGACCACTGTAAGGTAAACTTGTTTATATCCTCAAATAAAATGATCTTCTTGCATTTAGCCGCCATGCTTTAACCCTTTGAGTGCCAGGTCCGATTTTTGTATCAACCCATATACCCTGTGCCAATGCATTCTCTTATATATGCGAGTCGACCATAGGTCGCCTCGCATATATAAGAGAATGCATTGGCCTAACAATTTTTCATCATTTTTTACAATTTTAATAATTTTTTCTTATATTCTTTAACAGACTTATTTTTGTAGGTTTAGTACCAGGGAATCTTACGTTTTTCATGGGCATCAAAATTATTAATATGAATACTTGGTGATAGTTTTGAGTTATAACATGCCCCTAAGGTTTTATCGAGTTTGTTTTTAAATTCGCTATTGTATGCTTAAGCATTCCCAAACAAAATTCAACCCCAAAAGAAAAAAACAATCTAAAAAAAACAAAAACAAATTTAAAAAACAAATTTTTTAGGGCCGATTTTTACACACCGTAAATTAGGGCCGATGAGATCGGCCCCTGGCACTCAAAGGGTTAAAGACACACACATCGCTCGTATCATGTAAGTCTGAACACCTGAGTATTATGTATCAGTGGTAAGAGTATTACAAATCAGTCACCAATTTGAAGTCTATTCTTGCTTGATGAAAATTAGGGCTGGACGATATTAACGAAAATAAAAACCGCGATTTTTGGAAATTAAAACCGTGGTTAACGATATAATCGCGGTTTTTTAAAAACAGATACAAGAAACTGAAAACAACTTCTCACTGTTCGCTAGAATCACATCATTGTCATTAGTTTTGACAAGTTGGCATCGGGAATAACATACCCGGTATGCAACCACTCAACCAGTGACAACCTCATGCTCGATCGATATTCGGAATGAAAAGTAAATTCACTGGTTAAATTCCGCTATTTGGACAATTTCGTTCCGGTGACTTGACAAATTCTGGTATATACCGGTAATTAATAAAACCATTATCTCGTATATGCCAAAACTAAAAGTGTTCTATACTATAGTATCCTTTTCTAACTCGATATGTTCAACTATGTTGAGTAAATATATATGCTATTCCCGATGACACTTGCGTCGCTTGACAACTGGAAATGTGGTTTACCGTCAAGACAAATTTGACAATGATGTTCAGTCTTTTAGCGAAGTCCAAACACACGAAGTACATAACTTTTGGAATTCAGCCAAGCAAGGACATCATGTATTGTTGGGCGGGTTTGAAGCTCTAATTCTATACAATTGGTTTTAACCAATCGCAGTGAGTGGTTTCTTCTAGACGAGAAGAGGGCGGTATCTTCGCCCATTTATTATTTTGATTGACGGTGCATGTGCATCGTTGTACTGAAGGAAGAGGCGTGGCATGACTGACATTCATATCGATCTATCACCTGATCAGTCGTCGATTCATTTGGTGAATTCTCTTGTAATAAATATTTCGCAGGAAAGACGGAGAGCGAAAGAGGGACGTATTCTGGGTTTTCATATTCCCCCAATTTCGTTAGTCGTTCTAAACGTTGTTTACTATGATGATTGAATATTGAAAAAATAGGACACGGGATTTAGTTGGAATTTAAAACTTAAATAACTCGATTTAGGCTTGAGTTAAACTATTTATTTGTATATATGCTTATGATTTGATGGCACCCACTGATTGCCGACGATATTACGATTATTTTAGATTAGACGATATTACTGACGATATTGAAATTTTAACCGGGTATTGTCGATTAATCGGGAAACCGCCCAGCACTAATGAAAATGAAACATTCTGAATTCCTTCAACAGATTTGACTGATTTAACCAAAATTCAACAGTTAAACAAAACTGATAGTTGTCTATTATGCACTTGGATGTCTTGTCCCATTGCTTATTTCAATGTAATAAGAAAACATTGAATTATTTTTACTATCGATAAAATCAGAGTGGTTGGAACTGTAGTTTTTCTATATAATAAAAAGCCGGACCCTTTCTTTTCTGTAATTTACTATGTTGGATATTTCCATTGCCATTTTTATGTTTACCCATACCATAGTATGGTAAACATAGTGTCGTTGCCCGGATTGACCACTCGTCGTTCGTCCGTCTGTCTGTCTGTCTGTCCGTCTGTCTGTCTGTCCGTATACACTTTACGAGTAATGCGATAACTCAAACATTTTTTATCCGATCGAAACCAAATTTTGTATATGGGTTTCTCAGCCCAAAATACAGACCGAGTTCGAATTTGGGTTTGATCCGAGATTTTGTTACAGAGTTATGGCCCTTTTTCAACTTAGAATTCACGCATTCTGCCATAACTCAAACATTTATTATCTGATTGGAACCCAATTTGGTATGTGAGTTTCACAGCCCAAAATACAGATCGAGTTCGAATATGGGTTTGATCCGATTAATTTTAAAGGAGTTATGACCCTTTTTCGAGAAAAAAAATTGAAAAAAAAAATCGATTTAAAACAAAATTAACTTTTAACTTTTATAATAATAAAAAAAAAAATGTCATTGACATTGTCATTTGTTTTCATTTAGATATTGATGGTTATGATAAATGTTGATAAAAATATTTCCAATGTGGACCTTTAATTTTTTTAAATAATTAAAAAGTTTTTAAGTTAAAAAAATTTGAAAAACTAACACCATTATAACTCTGCCAAGGGTACCCCGAATCACCACACCAAATTTGATTAAATCGGTCCAAAATCTTGTGTTATGTACTGGTAAATCTGTTTGGAGCAACATTAAATCCAATTCACAATTGCCTTTGGACTACTTAGCTATTGATAAGGCTATATTATTTTCTGATGTCTCTTATGCCAATGTGAAAATAATCTGATAAAGAAGGCTATGGTATCTAATTTAAAATAAAGATTCAACAATAAACATCACATGCTATTAACAGTAGATGTGTTATGTACATTTGTCTATAATAGTACATAACAGTATACTCTATAATTCAACACCAAAACTCTCTTTTATCCGATCATATTAAATTTTTATCGCCAAGGGATGGGTTAACATCTGCCAATCGTGATCGGCCTCTCGTTTTTATCTAAATTCTATTTTGCTCTCTCTTGTTCTCTTTCTATCCACATGCCCAAACTCTTCATAATTACACAAACTGATCACACTGTCAGTGGCCAAATTGATCAATGGCCAGATCTTTGTCGAAACTGGCTGAAGAAATTACATTTGTTTGGCCATAAAGTTTCAAGCGTATGAAATCACCAGATCACTCTAAAACCTTTACACTAATTAATAGTTAATGAGTAGTTGCTTGCCCGCATATGTTTGGATAATTAACCAGAATTAGCCCATATTTATCAGGGCTGAGATTTTTGAATCAATTCTCAAATCAAATATATACATGAGCCAAACCTTGGTAAACAATACCAGTTTTGTTAACATAGGAAATTTAGTATTCAAAGCCAAGGGATAAGGGCCAATTCAGCAGTATTACTATGAGTCCTGGGGAAAAATTGGGTATTCTAATTAGTTAGCTATGAAATTTAGAATAAGTGACGGCACACACGATCCCGATTGTCCCCCTTTAATCCTGCTGCAGGATAATTTGGGGACAATCGGGACCGTGTGCGCTTAACAATCAAGCCGTTTTGTCGGATCCGATTTAATCGCAAGGATCAAGAACTGAGTTTGATTTCATCAGGAGAATCTGGCTCGTGGCGATGGCAATGCGCGTGTTTTGATTGTCACATGACCAAAGCCTCATTCAAAATGTTGAAATAGTTAGTGGCAACTGCTATTCAAAATTAAAGTCAAGAAGTCTGGTCGATCGACAAGGAACAACGGCTGGGACCCATGGGCAGAAAATGAGTGCCTGAATAATAATCGCAACAAGAGGGCAGCAGTTGTGGAAAGATCTATTACGCCAATTTATGGCTATTGCTTGTAACCTCAATTTTTTAGCTCAACTTACTTTTGTAAGTTTGAGCTATTGCCATGGTTTGGCGTCCGTCGTCCGTGTGTGCGTGTGTCCGTCAACAATTTCCTACAGGTTGTACCTTTGGTCTGATCTTCATGAAATTTGTCATGAATGTTGACATTGACATGTAGATGGGTACGAGTCATTTTGGGGTCATTCGGCCAAAAAACGTGGCCAATGGCAGCCATCTTGGATTTCAAGATTCAATCCATTGGCGCGGCCTACAGGTCGTACTGTTCATCTGATCATCATGAAATTTGTCATTGATGTTAATAATGACATGTAGATGGGAACGAGTGATTTTGGGGTCGTTCGGCCAAAAAACATGGCTGCCAGCAGCCATCTTGGATTTTACTCTTTGCATGACTAAATCCTTTGGCGCGGGCTACAGGTCGTTGTTTTGGTCGGAAGTTTATGAAATTTGTCATGGATGTTAACACTGTCATGTAGATGGGAACGAGTGATTTTGGAGTTGTTCGGCCAAAAAACATGGCCGCCAGCAGCCATCTTGGATTTTACTTTTTGCATGACTAAATCCTTTGGCGCGGGCTACAGGTTGTACCTTTGGTCTAATCTTTATGAAATTTGTCATGAATGTTGACATTGACATGTAGATGGGAACGAATCATTGTGGGGTCATTCGGCCAAAAAACATGGCCGCTGGTGGCCATCTTAGATTTCAAAATTCAATCCATTGGTCGTACTGTTCGTCTGATCATCATGAAATTTGTAGGTCGTAGCTTTGGTCAGATCTTCATAAAATTTGTCATGGATGTTAACAATTATACGTAGATGGGAACGAGTCCTTTTGGGGTCAATTGGCCAAAAAAAATGGCCACCAGCAGCCATCTTGTATTTTACTCTTTGCATCACTAAATCCTTTGGCGCAGGTTAGACATTTCAATTAGCACCTTTCCTATTCCTCCATTTACTGTCAACCATTAAATTATTCCCCTACCTAAGTTGAGCTACAGTGTCATTGACACTTTCATTATAATTATTATTATTTAATTAATTATTAATAAATATTAGTCTTTAGAAATACATATTAATATAAACCACCATGACTAGCTATAGTATCTGGTTAGATAGGCTGACCACACCAGTTGGCTATATAGACTAATGTGACCACAGCATGATTATATGACCGGAGTGAAAATCTGACTCGTGTGCGCTGACCAGCCAATTTTATTGGGGGTGATTTATTCAGCAGCCGGATTTAACCGGGTACAATCGGGACCGTGTGCGCCAACACTAAGGCATCTTCAACCTCATGTTCATCGAATCACCAACCCGATTCGTGAATCGAATCAAATCTAATCTCGAAGCTTCACAGGACCCTAGGCTGCCTGTCAGAAATGATCTTTCTCTTGCAATTTTTATCACAGCCATGTTCTGTAATGCCCAATGAACAAGCCACATTTCCGACTAAATTCTGCTGTGGTTAAAGGGTCATATACTTTGGGCATTACTGCTGTAGGTATTGTGTGGATATTTTATGTCATAATCATTGCTCAAATGACATACAAAACGTCTCAATTACCTCCCTTGAAATTGTGCCATCAACCAAACATGGTTCTTGAAAGTAAAACAAATTTGGTGGCATATTCTTTACATTTAACATAAATTTACCTCCAAACATTGTAATTGTAACATGCCTCAGACTATTGTACATGTTTTTATAATCAGCACCGGTATGGTTTCCTAAGAGCCTAATAGATAACTGTTTTCTTTCCAGGATGTTTTAGAAGAAGCTCGAAGGCGGTTAGGTCAGATTACCCTTGAAAGAGAAAAATATAAACAAGTATTAGAAGGTCTCATTGCTCAGGTAAATTATTTTTAATATTTACATATACCTAATATTGCTTCTGATTTTTCCCATAGCCATGCCCCCTGTGTCAGTGTACTCATAAAATTAAAACCGCACCACTAAAATTCCGGCAAATAAAGTGGTCACCTGAGATCACCAGGCATGATGGACTGATGATAAATCTTGCTTGGCTCAGTCCCAGAGAGAATCTTTTATTGGGCTAGCTTGTATTAATAGATGGCTAAATTGACAGTAGATTCATTTCTTTGATTTCATTGATGTTAAGTAAGCTTAATCATGGTATTAAAAGAAATTAACCCCAACTTCATTTTCTATAGTAATTTTTAAAAAAGCCGACACTCTTACAATTCATTCAAAAGATTTTTCAATAAAAGGTAGTTTGGCAGGGGAACTATGTCATTTCGCGTATGAAAAAGCTCACCACACCTGTATAGTTGACATAGTTGTGCCTCACTGCGGAATATTACATCATCAACAAGTCAATGGGTTAATGGCAATTGAATTTGGCCAAAAATGTATGTGGAGAATAATACACGAAAGACATAACGAGAAAGCAAGAAAATGTTATGTCGTCACATTTAGGAATGAGCATAAGATCGCTATTAAGTGAAACACACGGTTAACATAATCTCTGAAACCACATAACAATGTTCAATGAAGTGTCGATGCTACCAGTTCAGTTTGACACTGAATTTCATATCATCACAAACCAATAATAAAATAGTTTAGTTTCGATTAGAAAATCAAGTTGCCATGTTTTCACTTTCACATTACCATTATTTGTGTATAACCTAGTGACAGTGGTATTATATTTTATCGATCATTGAATGAAGAAAAGTTGGTGGTTGTTCGATATTCTGTGCACTTCAAAGTGAAGATGGAATTTACAAGAAAGATGTCACTGATAAAATGACCGTTACATTGCTTTTTATGGTTAATTTTGCCAGCATTAAAATGGGGATAACAATATAGTTTTCTGTAATTTAAATAGCCAAAATTCTTTGCTTTGTCGGATTGCGGAAGAAAATAGTTCTGTCCTTTGAGAGTTGCATGATACAGATTAGGAAAACCACACTGGTTTCTGATAATCCAGAAAACTTCACCAAAAAGTGCCATATTTTGCTAAAAAAAAACGCAGTCATATATTTATCAAATTGTTATCCCTGAATTTTCATCTGATTAAGCATCAACATTTCTGATTTTTTTCCCTGTTGTTTTTTAAGGGTTTCTATCTGCTATTGGAACCAGCTGTAACTATTCGATGTAGACAACAAGATCTTGATTTAGTCAGGGTTAGTGTTAATCATTATCTATTGACTTCTGTGTACCCTGTAAATTGATAAGACCTCTATCTGATATGTGTACAATCTAGTGTACAATCACATGTTTGGACATATCAATTGACATAAAAAGTTTGTTATTTGTTGATACTGGACCTGCATATCACATGACTATGTTGCCATCAGTTACAATTGCCAGAAGGTGGCTATCTCAGCCTCCATAACTTAATATTTACACTCGTACTTGCATTCACACTGTGGATCTTGAATAGATGACGTTGGTTGATAAAATTATGTCATGTGACTTCGATTGCAGGCCCCAACTTGTTTTCATTTTGTATGGAGGCAACTTGCAACACGATACTAGAATATCGTTCCGAACTGGTGCTAAACAATATTTTAACTCTTTCAGTGTCAAGTCCGATTTTTGTATCAACTCATATTTCCTTGATCATTTTTCAAATTTATTGATTATAATAATGTGATACATTGATGGAAAGAGCTCTATGAGCTTTTTCTATTGATTATAATAATGTGATACATTGATGGAAAGAGCTCTATGAGCTTTTTCCATCAATGTATCACATTATTATAATCAATAAATTTGAAAAATGATCAAGGAAATATGGGTTGATACACAAATCGGACTTGGCACTGAAAGGGTTAATCTGCAAGTTGAGTGTAAATATAAATTATGGATCTTGATTTTGTTGCGTTCCATGGAGTATGGATGCAAGATGGTCTCACATTTTTATATGTGGAATGCTTTCACGTCCACAAAAAATGTAAGACCAACTTGCAACCATACTCAATGGAATGCACACAAATCAACATCCATTTCTTAAGTTATATTATATACTTGCAACCATACTCAATGGAACGCACACAAATCAACATCCATTTCTTAAGTTATAATATATGTTAGCTGCATTTATTAATAAGCGAGTTGCCAATCTCGACCGGAAGCGCCGCCATTTTGATATGACGTATTTGTCCCTCATGTTTTTCCAGCGTCGTTATCTTGTTTTCGATTCGCGATGCCTGCGTTTCTGTTAGATCTTATTTGTCTCTGCGATAACAATGGTCCCTGTGGGTTGACAATAATTTTGTGGTTATTTTAATCTATAGTGCACAGGTTTTTTTTTAGACAGGAATATAATAATAACTAATTATTATGTTGAGATGCCTTTGTATTTCAAGCCTATACACGGTAGCAAAATGTACGATTGTCGTGCATGTGCTGAATATATTTCTCTCGATCACTCTTTCTGATATAATATAGGAATGGTCGACAACTATTAGACCATGTCGTTAATTTCTACTCTGGTTACGCACGTAGCATTGGGAACTTTGTTATGTTCTGACGGGGAACTTCATATATATTTGTAGCATTCAACAAACGAAGCAGGGAATATATTTCTTTGTTAATGTACATGTTCCTTGATAATTTTTTCACAGTAGGGACCATCGTACCAGGAATAACATGAACACGTACCCATTATTTGAAGTTATGGATTATGATCTATATACAGATATAATCAGAGTATCGATTCGTGGCATGCATTTTACCAGACACAAGGTGGGGTGGATGAATATGCATGGGTGTGTCGGGGCCGGAAAAATGAGTAATTAATTTTTTGTCCTACACTGAAATTTACTCACATAATGTGAGTCACATTGTCCTTTATTAATCTTATATAGACTCATATACAATTTAGAACACATTTAACTCCACGTGGGCTGGGGTATATATATGGTCTGAGGTTCCAATATATAGCGGTATAAATGCATGCAAGCACTCTGCCAAACATGACTCAAAGTTGTCAAGTTTGTGCTTGCTATATCACTTGAGAAAGTGTGTTTGCCTATACATACATGTTTGTGTTATTTCGTTAGTGCACTGCCACTGTTAAGAACGCGGGCTAACCGTTATACAAGACTATATAAAGCAATATGAAATTTACATTATCGTGTCTAATACTGTCTATGTATATGTATGTTGTTGTCAGTCATTGGACTCAATGAAAAAACAAAAAAAATTATATTTTGTAACACACTTATCATAGTAAGATTACAGTTAGATCAAGTATGGTATGGACGGTGATGCTGCATGACAATGTGACAAACCTGTTTTGGGGTTAGTTGGAGAGTTTACCTCATTAAAACTCAATATCGTACAGCATTCATGGGAAAATTATCGGGCAGATCTAAAATTCAAACATGAGTCAGTATAAGTGACGGTTTTATTGAGTAAGTTATATGTGGCGGCGAATGAAGGAGTCAAATTAATACCTCTATAATGAATAGATATATAGCTTACCCAACTAAATTGTTCTTACATATTTTTAACTTGTGATATAATTTGTTTTTTTAATTAATAATAAAAGTATGACCTGACTCAGTTATCATTGTCACGGAACCTTATGGGCATAATATGGCTGAATGGGTTAACTCTCACAAAAAGGTGCTGAATTAGTGTACACAGGTTTTGAAAATGTCCTTTATTATTCTTATATAGACTCATATATCTATATAATTTAGAACACATTTATAAATCCACGTGGGTCCTTTATTAGTCCTCGGTACACATGTTTTTTAAATCTCGTTCTAAATGACGTTTAGTTTTCATGACCGTCATGAGTTCTGTTAGAGAATAATTGTTTACGTTCCAATGATCATTGAAATCAATTGAAAACAATTGACTGAATAGAAGATGGCTGCCAGACTTTCAGAAACTCAGTTTAATGAACGGTGTTAGTGCCGACCAGAAACCCTGTGTACCTTTCAGCACATTTACAAACCATGTGTACCTTTCAGGCTTCAGCAGCTTATTTGGTGAGAGTGACCCTTCAGCCATACTATGGCTTTAGCCCCGTAAAATTGTTATCCCAGTGTGAGTGACCGACGTATATACGGTACTATATACAGACGGAGTAATTATAAAAAAAATTATAATGCAAAATGTAAACATGGGGTTTAATCCATGTAGTGCCAACTCGTCCTTCCAGACACCAAACCATAGTTTATCATGATAGCCGCATACTGACTGGCCCTGGACCTCCAATCAGTCACCACACCACAATACACACAATATTACTTAATTCACACCCAAGGAATGAATCTGATGTGAATTCCATTGGCAATTTCGAGTTATATCTGCCAGAATGCTTGTATTTCCGCTAAAGGAAGCCGTTCACACTGAACTATATGGATAGATGTCCTGCGTTTGTAAAACCATAGTAGAAAAGGGGTTAACTTTTTTGTGGTCGCCTACGGTACCTCGCGGTCTTTAGTGGCTTGCTCGTATGAGTCACGCATGCGCAGTCCCAATATAACTGACTGAATACGCCAGTTTATTTTCTGCTACGAACCGAACGAGAAGTCTAAGGGAGTATTTTTCCGAATTTGTCGTTTAACAACTAGACAACAAATTCAATTTATCGAGTTTTTAGAATTATTGTTTCGAATTCACGGACCGTTTCGCTTCAAACATACAAATTGTCCGGGTTTTCGAAAAGGCGGCGGACTTAAAAAAAAAAAATTCGAATATGAAAATCGACATTTCGCCATAATCAGCTGCCATTTCAAGGCCTTACGAGGCGCATAGATTATTGTGAGCAATGCATCTATGTAATTATTATAGAACCTATAAGGTATGATATAATTTGTCAGATATAAATGCCACGTGATTCGCTACCGGAAGTATCCTAATTTCGTGGGAATTTATTTACGCGTGGACATTTATTTAGCAATAATTACCATCGCTACTGACGCTATCTATCATAATGTTGTGAACAACATTCTTTCTTATAATACTTTGTTGTTTTATGGTTCAATACAACTGATACAGATGTGTTGGTCACATTTGAACTTAAAAGTTGATTACAATTTACATCTGGGTTTATCAATGTCAAAACAGTAGTGTCATTATTACTTTAATAAATCGACAGAGATTGATATTGGACAAGTGCTATAACAAGTCCCATTCGAGATTACTGAATAAAATCCGAATGCAAATGCCGACTTTCCCCATTACAACACTTGTTCAGGTATGTTGTCGTGGGTGCACTACGCTGTGCGATCGGGTGTGGACAATAAAAACTTGATGGCTGACCCATGTACACACCGAGGTGTGTGCATGTTACAGAACACTACTGGAGTCACTAGATCTCATCAAAACAACATGCTTTCACAAAATACTTTGTGTTTTCTGTTTTAATACTGTCACACATGTCTCCTATGATTTCGATGTGTTGGTCGACGCTTGAAGTTATCAGACTACAGTTTATCAATATCAGAAAAATAATGACTGTTGTCGTACTAAGATTTGTTAAGTGTCATTAATTTCAGACAGGGATTGACATCTGACAGGAGTCAGAATTCTGTTGAGTACATGATTCGATTCTCGTACAGTGCTTCAACTTCACTGTCAAAATTTTGAACTGCTAGCATTTAATGATTGCACGCATGACACTAAAATTAATCGTGATGACAGTTTCACTATTGTCTCAATTCCAGATTTTCGTTATTATTCTGAATTGTATCCAAAATTAACCCATCCTTTCAAAATTGCTGGGTTGTTTCTCGACTAAATGGTGTCTCCTTCCGGAATACAAACATAATTGCTTTCCTTCCTGTGTAGGTTTACCGAAAAGAAGCGGGGGGGGGGGGGGGGGGGGGCTGGGTTACTACGATTCTGGATATGGCTCTAATTGGGACACAAAATTACAAATCATGGGTGCTCCGGTTTGCATTCTCTAGAGTAAGGCAAGAAGCTTATCGTCACTCTGACGCTGTTTAATCATGGTTTCACTATCTACAAATATATTTGAAGATACTTTGGTTTGAACAACCTTTCCCCTTCTTGATTCAATTATGAGAATGATTCCAGCCTGACAGGTATTTAGAGTCGTGGTGACTTGACCCCTCCAGGTACATGTAACTGGCCCACTGGAAATAACTGGCGACCGTGCCTGGATGACGTTACCCAATGAATAACGATATAATAGCAGTGGTATTCCAAGACAAGGAAGGTGGGGGGAGACATTATTTATGGCAAGTAACCATATCAAATGTGAGCTTGGTACAAGAACAGGCTGTACATCCAATACAGCATGCATTGTTCATAAAGGGCATGGTAGGTGTTTTGAAGGTATTCATGGACTAGTTGGAGTCTCAATGAATTTTAAAATATATACGTGTCCTGACCTTTCATACCGTTGATATGGCGAATATGCTTCACACACGAATGAAGCATATTTACATGGAAAGCATTTATATTGCCATGTGTCCCACGACCACTGCCAATAGTCTTTCTGACAAGAGGCCATCAGCATGGCTCTTCATACTTCTATTGCCCATATCAATTTGATTATCTGGCACATAGACAATAAAACAGGCAAAGACGTTTGCGCTGTCCAGCTAAGCTTTCGAGGAAGCTCATTGACCAGCATTACCGACCTTTCCTAAGACGCAGGCAGGGGACCACCCCGTTCGAGTGGCATCCCATCCCCATGGCACAGATGCCCGATCATAAGGGCCTGAAGCCATGCTGCCAACTGCGCATTTCGGTCTATGCTGTCCTCTCTTCCTTAAACATGCCATAAGCGGGACCACTTAGGTCGGGGGAGTTCCTCTCTATCTTGGCTCTTCAAATTAAAATAAAACAACATTATAAAGGGATGTGTTTCCTTTACTAGGAGGATGATAATTTCATTCGTTTCCTTCCTAGGGGAGCCATTTTTAGAGCGGGTCTTCCCCTAGTTTGCTGCATGCTTCACACTAACTGACCTATCACACACCTAGGTCGTTCTGCTGCATGTTTGGGGGGGGCAGAGGCTCAGACCTGAATATTCCGTGAAATTTTACCTGTGTTCATCATCTGACTACATTTTACATCATTTGAACTGATTTCGGTTGTAGAAGGCGCACCTTCATTTCTTAGAATCTGATCGCGGTGGGTATTCCGCTGGGAACGCGGACTGCTCTCGGGTGCCTAGTGGTCGTGATGGCCTAATAATAGTAATGTGTGTGGATTTAGGCTGAACATAATACTTGTGATTGCACATTTTGCTGTCTGTCTCCATTCCAAAGGATGGTGCTCGTTGGGAAATTTCTCCAAAATTAATACTCGTACCGACACTATTGTTTTGGCACCTGAGAGTAGCGGTTTGCTTTCTCATCGGATGCTCTGGTCACCTGCAGTGTTCGGCCATGTTCTCTGAGGGGCTATATATATATCTATAATGATACATTGGATTGTGCCAGGGATCTCTGCTCTGGCTCCGACCATTGGATTGTTGGGCGCAGCTTTAGTAGGGTCTTCTGACATGATCTCATGATGACTTATATATCACCATGATATATCTATTATATCATTTTATATATCTATATATGCGAAAGATTTGTGTCACCGGGTTTCTGCAATGATATCTTGTGAAACGGTGATACATAGGTACCTCAGCGACATGAGACATGTTCTCTGTGGGGTTGTATATCTATATTTAGTGATACGTTGGATCATGACAGGGAGCTGTGATCTGGCTCCGCCCATTAGATTGATGGGCACAGCTTTGGAAGGGCCTTCTGACATGGTCTCATGAGGAAAACTTAATATGTATATCCCCCGGATATATATATTATATCATTTTATATATATATATACGCAATGTGTATATTGTGATACATAGGTACCTCAGGGACATGTGAACGTGTGATAACTGTTCTAAGGGTAGGACCAGTTCACGCTCCTCCGGTTACGTATCGACGGTTCAACCAATTCGTGGGGATACGTCTGGTGGAGCTGCAGGGGTACTTGGGACCCTCCAGGCCATTTGGCCCCCACCAGACGCTAGCGGTTCTGGGCGCTAAAGCTGCCAAAAATCGAGTGCGTACGTATCGACACCGGCTGGATGGCCTTAGGCAGCTTAAGCGTAGGGCAGGGGCCGTACCCATGAGGTAAAGCGCTGAGTCCCCCTGGTCACGATCGAATTAACGACACGGCCTTGCCTGCCACTCCTCCGTGAAGGGATCGGAGAAAAATGACCTCTCCCCACCCTCCAGCTTGGCCAGGATATTAGCTTGGGCATGACCACCTGCAGCATGCGATGGTGGGGGGCTCCCTCTGATCCGATGGCTTGACTCGCTTATAGTTGTATAACCCATTTGGGCTAATGGGCTCTCCATTTGATACCTGTGCCATAGATTGGGCATCAGGTTATCTGCCGTTTGCATTGGTGAACAGCAGTTAGTTAAACTCTTAATGTTGGTTGTCTTGCCATCTTTGGAGTGGGCCTCCTCCAGTGCAGGTCGTTATGTCGCTAAGGCGGAGAGGGAGTTAGTCTCCTCGAATCTCAAATCGGCTGGATTCTTAGAACTGACGGATGAAGAACAGAGAATTGCTCGGTTCGCTCGCAATTCCGAATTGAATGGCACCACCTGGGATGTTGCTTCCAAAAACAAGGGGGGGAGGTACATGTTTGGGCAATATAGCACTCTAATTATATGAGTTATTTCACGTACCTAATCATAACAGATTCATTAAAGAGTTCATATTTAGGTACAATCTGTTTTAGAAGAGTGCATTCCCTCCAAAATTTGGCTATTAACTTTATTGCTCGTGCCTCCTCCTGGGCTTGCATTCTAATCCATATAGTTCAGTGTGAACGGCTTCCTTTAGCGGAAATATGATATTTTTAAAATATAATATATATTTCCTTAAAGAAAGCCTGAACACTGAACTATCATAGGGCCCTCCCATGGCGGTGCCATTCCCAACCCCGCAACTCGCCAATCTCCTGATTGAGTTGAAAATAAACTGGCGTATTCAGTTATATTGGGACTGCGCATGCGTGACTAATACGAGCAAGCCACTAAAGACCGCGAGTTACGGTAGGCGACCACAAAAAAAGTTAACCCCTTTTCTACTATGGTTTTACAAACGCAGGACATCTATCCATATAGTTCAGTGTTCAGGCTTTCTTTAAGGAAATATATATTATATTTTTTAAAATATCATATTTGTACCGTTATCCTAAGACCATGTATAGACCCCCCGACATGCAGTTAAATATGCTCTAAATGATATGTATATATTCATGTATATATTCCATTTACGGTTAATAAAGGACAGCATGAGTAAATTTCAGCGTAAAAACTAAATTGCATCACTCACCTTTTCCGGCCCTGACACACCCACCCACCATCTTGTGTCTGGAGAAAAACAATCTGCAGACCCCCCCCCCCCCCCTCTTGTCAGGGAGGTTATATATCTGGCTAGATCATTGCATGTCATGAATATCCACTCTGACTACATCCGTATAGAGATCATAATTCACCAGTTCAAATCACGTTCATGTTCTGCCCGGGAAGTTTATAACATTGACAAAAACATTGCAGCTATAATATATTTATCAGGTAATACCTGTTCCTCGGTAATAATAATGTACCAGTATTCTACAGTAACTATATGTCCCAGCTCGAGATTGCATGCATGAACTATGTCAAATTGTTGAGCCAAGTGCCCAAGTCTGATGTGCACCCCTTGCAGTCGTGGAATTTCTTCCGGCTAATCAATGCAATGTTTATTGCGATATCGACTCACAAACGTGGCAAACAAATCATGTAATCTGAAATTGATACCATGGTCCCTACTGTGAAATAGATCATCATGGAACATGTATACTAACAAAGACATATATGCCCTGCTTTGTGTGTTGAATGCTATGAAGTTCCCCACCAGAGCATAACAAAGTTCCCATATTTTAAACGGGTGGAATATATAATCTCTACGACATGGTCTAATAGTTGTCGACCATTCCTATATTCTATAAGAGAGAGATAGAGAGAAATATATTCAGCACATGCACGACAATCGTACATTTTACTACCGTATATATTAGTTATTATTATATTCCTGTCTAAAAAAAAACCTTGTACTCTGTTGTACTATAGATTAAAATAACCACCAAATTATTGTTAACACACAGGGACCAGAGACAAATAAGATCTAACAGAAACGCAGGCATCGCGAATCGAAAACAAGATAACGACGCTGGAAAAACATGAGGGACAAATACGTCATATCAAAATGGCGGCGCTTCCGGTCGAGATTGGCAACTCGCTTATAGAGCTGCTGACGCTGTTGTGTCATTCAATATAGTGAATATTACAGATAATTGTTATTTCTCTATTACCAGTTCTGTATATGACAAATTGATTCCGATAAATATGTAATTGAATTGTGTCTCAAAATAATACAAGAATTATTACTCATATTTCTGTTTACAGCAAGCTGCCGATGCAGCAATAAAAAGATACAAGGCAGCAACAAAGGGCAAGGATATCAAAGTGACAATAGACACAGAAATATTCCTCAGCAGTGGAGTGTAAGTACACAAAACAGTGACTGGATACAATAATATTAACCCTTTCATGATGGGAGCTTTCTAAAATATTATGAAAACCCTGTGCCAATGCATTCTCTTATATATGTGAGTCTCCCATAGGGAGCCTCGCATATATAAGAGAAATCATTGGACTAACAAGATTTACCTTGACCTTGTAAGCCAGTGCATTCTCTTATGTATGTGATGCTCCCTATGGGAGACTTGCATATATAACAGTAAGGCACTGGCACAGGATCTTTAATGCTACACCAATGCAGCTCCCATCATTATATGGTTAAGAGTTATACTGGATATACTGTTCATGATATTTCAAACTGTCTTGACTCATATCATGTATTCCTATTTACCACTAGTTTCAAGAATGTGTACTTTTATAAATTTTCAAGTTTCTGTGATGTTCTTGTGGCAGTTTTAAGTTATATTTTATACTAAAAATATCAATATAGGAAGAACAAAATATTCTTCACCCATGAGTGGAATTGCATTCTTTACAACATACATGTCCTAATTACCTCTATATATGACTAAGTGCAATTTAAAAGTTATAACAATAACAGTGTGGCGCTGATAGCAAATGTTATATATCTAAGCAGCCCAGGTTGGTATGAACAATTAAGGACATTGTGGGTTCTTAGAATAATTTATGTATGAGACACTACAAATAAGAAAAGAAAATGAGAAAATTTTGTGGCTACACCACAGCCTGTAACAAAACCAAAACTTTTCAACTGGTAATTATCCGAAATCAACTCTGAAGTTGGAAAATTACAACTCAGAATGTATGTCTTTCAATTGATTATTGCCATTTTTCTTCAGGTCTGGTGGAATTGACCTCTTAGCACAGAAAGGAAAATTCTATGTAGAGAACTCCTTAGAATGCCGTCTAGACTTAATGAGTCATCAGGTATTTATATTCATGTATTAGGGTGAGGGGCATGTGGTTTATTACTCAAAGGTGATTGTCAATCACTATTCTGACGACATTGGTAAACAGTATTTCAAGTAATTATCATGGATTTATTTGTAGGAAAAGTTTATTACTTAAAAATGCTTTCAGGGTTTCAAATCTTGGGATGACAACAGCAACAAAATGTTTTAGAAGCGTAATTAATACACTAGGATGAATTATTTATTTTTGAGAAAATGTGTTACCAAACTCTAAAATAATAAGTGCCATTTTGCAGTGTAAAATGTAACGAGAAAGTTGTGAAAACTTTAAAACTGACCCCATGCAAATTGTATTATCATACACAATCCTGAAACATCAGACACAGTTGAAAATATTGAGGCATGCTGTTTCAAGGCACTAATTTCTGAGTTTATGCTATGAATGATGGCCGATTGCTGGTGCCCTGAAGTAGGTCTGTACTGAGTATGGACATATAGCACACAGCATCATATTTTACATCTGTATTCGGTATATATATAGCAGCCAAGAGGTTTGACTATGTTAGGAAAATCACTTCCTTTAACTTGTATATCAATAAAGTGGTTTGAATCTTTAAATCTTTCAATATCAACAGATTATAAATTTGCACAAAAATTTACTTCTAACAATATTTTTATTTATTGGACAATATTATTATCTCAAAAGTTAAAACCTCACAACTTTATTATAAGTCTTAAGAACACTGAATATGTCATTAGAAGAAAACAGAATAATTATGTGTTTCCTTATTTTGTCCTGGTGGAGTTCTGAATATTCGATCAACTCCAACAACCCAAGTTTTGGTCAATGTGTATTGTGAATAAAATATATAAAAATTCAACTGATCATATCGATCACAGACATAGAATGTATACTACAACCAAATACATTTCCTTCACATTGAATAATGACATTCATGATTTTATTCAGGATGGATATATAAACATTTCTGACAAACAATAAAAAAAAAACAATAATAGGCTTCCCCAGACTGTGCTAATTTCCTGCCAAATATAAGGGTGAGTGCAGGTCAGAATGTGTGGTGATACTAGCATCCATACTTTTGTTGACACATATTTTGGCTAACCCTCTAAGAGCCGTGATGAAAAAAATGCATGACTTGCAAGTACAGTAATGCTCTAAGTAATCGACTTCTTAACCACAGCAGAATTATGGGTAACTATTCAGGATTTAGTCGGAAATATGGCTTGTTGCCATTCATCGGAAAGCTCTCGGGGAGAGCTTTCCGATGAATGGCAACAAGCCATATTTCCGACTAAATCCTGAAAAGTTACCCGTAATTCTGCTGTGGTTAAAAAGTCGATTACTTAGAGCATTACTGTATCATGATCAATAAAAGAGTATGTACAACCACAGTATTACTGTATACACCCGTCGGTAAGCCCATCCCTGAGGAAAAGTCCAGTATATGTTTTTACTCCCAAAACCAAAAACAAAAATCATAGGATGGTCCTTGAAGATAAGCCCACCCCCATTTTAAAACTTAGAGGGCGAGTATACATTGATGTGAGGTTAACTCTCAATCAAGATGATGAATATTCATGTACATTTCCAAGAAATATGTTCTCTTTATCTGTCATATTTATTTAAATATGGCACAATAAATTATAAAGAATGCACAAAAAGTTCTATTTGTTATTTTGTCCAACACAACATTAGCACTATGAATGCAAACTGAGATTTTTCATGTGGAGGTCGTTGAAGATAAGCCCAGTCCCAACTTTTTGTGTCACAAAATTCTCAGCCCCCCCCCCCCCCCCCCCCCCCCCCCCCCCCCAGGCTTACTGATGGGCATTTAAGAAATTAATTTATTGGGTGTGTGTGTTATTGGGGGATACTGTGCTGTAGTCGTTGGGGGATACTGTGCTGTAGTCGTTGGGGCACATTGTGTGAACCGTGAACCGGTATGCCCCCAATGACAACACTGCCATTTCCCCTAATAACACACACACCCACTACATTCTTTTCTTATATTTATATAGCTTTTGAGATTTATTCCCATAAAAAAGCTGAGTGTATTATTATTTTCAAAAAATCTGCTGAGAATTTGAGATTAGCACATGCAGCTTTTTAAGTCAGCCCAATATAATATTTCTAAGCACTTAGCCATGATAACGTGATCAATATAAATAACTTATTTCAGATGCAATTCGGCTGAACTTTGAAAAGCATGCCCAATTATTCTGCTGACCCCTAATAGTGATTATGTCAGATTATGTGAACAATTTGTGATGTCGTGTTTGTGTTACTGTCTGTGTGTTATGGGGGAATAAAACAGGTGAACCAATTGGCAGTTGACCAATCACCGAACACAATTTAGTTTAACACAGATGGGCTATCATAAATATATAAAAAATAACACCTATAATACTTATTACATTTTAGATGCTACCTGAAATTAGAGAAACCATGTATGGCCGTAATCCAAATCGACGATTCATCGACTAGGACTCCACTGACTCATCATGACCCACCCGTATTCATTATAGAATCATCTAGGACTTTGTATGAACATGATGACCTCCAGCATGACTAGCAGTATTTACCTTTGATTACTGAATGGATTATCTCATTCGGTTCCAAAAGTATGGATTGGAATAGTCTATACTTTGTTTGAAGGGATCTTGATGTACTATCATCAAATGACAGGCTAAGATATACTTTTAGGATTCATTTGTAGGAATGTTCAATTAATAAATTCAAAAACACCATAAGGAATATTGGCTGAAAATGAGTACATATGAAACAATGGAACCAAGTAACTACTCATTAATAGCGAGTGTTCGGTTTATATTAGGGTTAAAGTGTCCCACATATATTTGAGTATAATGGACATGTACAAGGATGTACTTTTATTGCATGTAGAAATCAACAGACATTTATCATTTTAACATAATTGATGTGGCTTTCACCCATGTTTGTTGAATGCAAAGTTCTGATGCAGAAATCTGCTATTTGCTGTCATTTGTATATAGGATTATCTGCAACTTTTAATGTATTTCACCTTTGGGACTGTCAAACAAGACACACACCTACAGACATTCCAGTTGTGTAATAAACATAGCACTACACAAATGTATTGATACTTGCACTATTTGCTCCTTCTAAATCGTCGGTATGGGAACATCATAACACAAGTTTTACTGATTATGAGTCATTAGCCAGGTTCAGCCACATGTATGTGTAACTTGTAACGTGTGTTACTTTGGTATTACTATGGAGATGCACATGGCGGGAATAGTCTGATGATTTTACCACGCGTTTATAGATCCAATGAACTTTTAAATAACAAGCGGCCGCATTGTGACCAGCAATACGCTTAATTGTCTTCAATAAAATTAAGATCTTTCTGCATGCTTGCCTGCACATTGTTGATCGCTCATTCGGTTTGATTGGATTATTCCTCTTCGCTACATGTTTCGTTTGCTACACATTGGACAAAACTTTTAAATGTTTTTATCATGTACGTGTAGGATAAATGTCAGATGACCTGTTGACAATGTCAACATGCGTTACAAGTTACAAGTATGTGTGGCTGAACCTGGCTATTTTGCTGGAAAACTTTTTCCCCCCTCATTCAATCAACAGACTAAAACTTGTTATCACTTATTAGGGATTGAGTCTTGTTTGCTACACAGGTGGACAACTTTAAAGTTTACTTGTTGTGAATGTCTTATTAGACAAAACCTTTAATAAACAATGATTCACAAATTAGGATATGCCAACAATTCTTTGCTGTAATTGCCTTTGCATGAGCCTGGTCATTTGTGGTTTAGAGAGAATGCAAACCATTGTAATAATGTTATTGTAGAATTAGGATATATGCTAGTGCTATATGTTATACTGTACCCAGAAAATTGTAACTCAAAGGTTGAGTAATGGCTATGTTGTCTTTAAGTGTATTCTTCACTGATATGTTCTTCATTTACTTCTCATGATTATTCACAGGTGTTTCAAAGTCAACCAAGGTGAATTTTTACTATATTGGCTAAACGTCAGCATTTGTCAAAAAGAAAAACTTGCATGTTATAACGACACAAAATAGGAATATCTTACCTTAACTCTTCTATGACTGGATCTTCCTGAAATTTTGTGAAAACCCTGTGACAATGCATTCTCTTATACATGCGAGTCTCCCATAGGGAGCCTCGCATATATAAGAGAAATCATTGGCCTAACAATATTTACCTTGACCTTGTAAGCCAGCACATTTTTAGCTCAACTTACTTTGTAAGTTTGAGCTATTTCCATGGTTTGGCGTCCGTCGTCTGTGTGTCCGTCAACAATTTCCTTTGGCGCGGGCTACAGGTCGTACCTTTGGTCTGACCTTTATGAAATTTGTCATGAATGTTGACATTGACATGTAGATGGGAACGAGTCATTTTGTGGTCATTCGGCCAAAAAACATGGCCGCTGGTGGCCATCTTGGATTTCAAAATTCAATCCATTGGCGCAGGCTACAGGTCGTACTGTTCGTCTGATCATCATGAAATTTGTCATGGATGTTAATATTGACATGTAGATGGGAACGAGTCATTTTGGGGTCGTTCGGCCAAAAAACATGGCCGTCAGCAGCCATCTTGGATTTTACTCTTTGCATGACTAAATCCTTTGGTGCGGGCTACAGGTCGTAGTTTTGGTCGAAAACTTCATGAAATTTGTCATGGATGTTAACAATGACATCTAGATGGGAACGAGTGATTTTGGGGTCATTCGTCTAGAAAACATGGCCGCCAGCAGCCATCTTGGATTTTACTCTTTGCATGACTAAATCCTTTGGCGCGGGCTACAGGTCATACATTTGATCTGATCTTTATGAAATTTGTCATGAATGTTGACATTGACATGTTGATGGGAACGAGTCATTTTGGGGTCATTTGGCCAAAAAACATGGCCGCTGGTGGCCATCTTGGATTTCAAAATTCAATCCATTGGCGCGGGCTACAGGTCGTACTGTTCGTCTGATCATCATGAAATTTGTCATGGATGTTAATATTGACATGTAGATGGGAACGAGTGATTTTGGGGTCGTTCGGCCAAAAAACATGGCCGCCAGCAGCCATCTTGGATTTTACTCTTTGCATGACTAAATCCTTTGGCGCGGGCTACAGGTCGTACCTTTGGTCTGATCTTTATGAAATTTGTCATGAATGTTGATATTGACATGTAGATGGGAACGAGTCATTTTGGGGTCATACGGCCAAAAAACATGGCCGCTGGTGGCTATCTTGGATTTCAAAATTCAATCCATTGGCGCGGGCTACAGGTCGTACTGTTCGTCTGATCATCATGATATTTGTCATGGATGTTAATATTAACATGTAGATGGGAACAAGTGATTTTGGGGTCGTTTGGCTAAAAAACATGTCCACCAGCAGCCATATTGGATTTTACTCTTTGCATGACTGAATCCTTTGGTGCAGGCTACAGAGTGTAGCTTTGGTCGGAACTTCATGAAATTTGTCATGGATGTTAACAATGACATGTAGATGGGAAACGAGTCATTTTGGGGTCGTTCAGCCGAAAAACATGGCCGCCAGCAGTCATCTTGGATTTTACTCTTTGCATGACTAAATCCTTGGGCACAGGCTTCAGGTCGTACCTTTGATCAGATCATTATGAGATTTGTAAAGGCTGTAGATGGGAACAGGTCATTTTGGGGTAATTCGGAAAAATATATGGCTGCCGGTGGCCATTTTAGAATTTACTCTTTGCATCACTAAATCCTTTGGCACACCATAATCACCACATCCCTGATCCGATCATTATGAAACCTGTCATGAATGTTGATATTGACATGTACATCTAGTCTTACTTAGACATTTCAATTAGCACCTTTCCTATTCCTCCATTTACTGTCAACCATTAAGTTATTCCCCTACCTAAGTTGAGCTACAGTGTCATTGACACTTTCATTTATATATGTAAGGCTCTATGGGAGGCTCACATATATAAGAGAATCCACTGGCACAGGATCTGCACCAGCGTAGCTCCCATCATGAATGGGTTAAAAAAGGCCAAGATAAGTAATTGTGTTATTTGCGGGCATTCCCCACTGGTTCTGAGGGCCTCATTGACCTTTTTATTGAGATCCTGGACATTATTCTATGTATTTCAGGTTTCTTAAAACAATCAGGCCATTTCTTGAAAAGTTGGCATTCGTTTTTCTCATTTATATACTTAATGTTATTCTACAATGGAACTTACATATTCTTTGTTGAAATTTATATAGTTAATATGATTCGAAGGTTGTCATCAGCAATAATAAAAAAAACCCTCCCTTCCAGTCCCTTCTCAGATTTTCAATACATACTGCCTGCGAAACAAAACATTTATTTTTTCTTAATCAATTTTTACCCGTCTCATGTATGTTATTTAACCCTTATACCCAACAAACCGGCCAAATAAAGCTTCAACAGCCTAAAATATCTTGGGGTCTGTCTCAATAAAACCATACAAATATGGATATCATTGGAACCAGCTCATTGACCACATTGTGATAGTTACAGTTATGCTCTGTGCCAATGCATTCTCTTATATATGCGAGTCGACCATAGGTCGCCTCGCATATATAAGAGAATGCATTGGCCTAAAAAAAAATCTTTTTTTAACACTTTTTCTTACATTCTTTAACAATTTTATAATTTTTAATGTGTTAAGCCAATGCATTCTCTTATATATGCGAGGCGACCTATGGTCGACTCGCATATATAAGAGAATGCATTGGCACAGGGCCGTTCTGTTGGGTAAAGGGTTAACTACTGTTCTACTGTTAAAGATGCTTTCCACAAAGTTCATAAACTTCTTGCCATTCCTGTTCTTAGATTGAGATCATGATAAAATAATTCCAATAAAAAAAACACAGAGGTTTAGGTGCAAGTTTAAATCTGCACTGCCAAAACTGCTGTATCATGCAATATTTTGCTAATTTACCATTAATGCATGTGATTAACATTATATGTTATTAATGGTTGTTTCCATATTGGCCGAGTTATGAGGCCGATGTCTGTCGTATTGGCCTGAGGCCGCAGTCCGAAGGCTAATGCGATAGACCGAGGCCTCATAACTCGGTCAATGTGGAAACAACAAATTAATAAGTATTTTATTAATTAGCAACAATGTAATAATTGTTCACAGGATGAATATATTACTATAGATATACCATTGTGTGTTTTATTAAACTAACAATTATTCCATCAATTTTTATTCTTGTGAACTTTGCGAAGAACTTGCAGCGATTTCACAGTACTGTCTGTTTCCACTGGGAATGATATTGATACGGATACATGTAGTTCATCCACGTACATGTATATTTATTCCCCAAAACAGTGACAGTCCGCAATTCATCAGAAATCAACTGCAATCTATCTTCCGTCGACCCAATATTCTTTGCAGATCGAGATAATTACGTATGACGTCATTTACGTTACCTTGATTTATTGGCCGACTTTTTGGCCGTGATTTTCCTCTTATTGGCTGACTTTCGTTACTTATGACGCGGGCAGCGTTATACTTATTGCGGCCAATAACGCGTAGCTAATTAATAATATACATTACTTAGCTCTCATGGCCCGTCCTTTTTTCATTATTTAATCATAAACATTTGTTCCCTTGGGAATTTTATCTATCAATGTGAGAAAGGGAAATTAGCCACAATAAATTACAGAAAACTGAAAGTTAATCATAATTTAAGGGAATATCCACACATAAGCATAAGAAAACAAGACATTCCACAATGACTTTGGTTTGTTACAATTGGCCCTTGTTCACCATTCCACACCTCCACATATTCATGCAATATGACATGTTGAATGTTTGTGAAATGTGCATTTGTAATTACAGAATGTGAAGGATAACAGAACTTAGAATATTCTATGAGAAAGGTGTTTACTTGTGTTTGAAAATGCATATTTATTTATCTAGAGTGTATTAATTTGCAGGATATTTCCAGTCACTGAATTCGTTTTCTTGTTACTCATTTCTTTGTTACGAATGCAATATGAAGCAGTGAATTTGTGATATAATTTTATGTATATATATAGAAATATATAAACAAGATGTCAAAAATACTTGATCTTGATTCATAGCCATCGTGGTCATTTGGGCTCCTTAACCCCAACCCAATAACTTACAAACTATGAAAATTTGAGAGCAGTGCAATTGTTAAAGATGTCATGTAATATATCTTTGTTTAAGTAAACTAAAGAACAACATGAGAACGGATACATTTGAATGCTAATTAATGCATTCACCTTGCAGTGTATAACCACACACGATCCCAGACCACAGAAATAACTTTTATGACCAAAAAATAGGCTTCACAAAGCAAGTTGTATAACTTCTTCATTCCTCTGCCTATTTGAAAGCCCTGTTTCTCCGATTTCACTCATATACTCAAAGTACTTGATGATCATCGTGGAAGAGAAATGCCTCAAAAGCACATGGCCAATGTTTTGCCATCGAAAACTTGTTATAATTAATGAAAACTGGCCGAGTTATGCGCAAACTGTCAACACCACCTATGTGATACATATCAATGCTACATTGTTGAAATTGTTTCTGCCATTTTTCATTAATTATAACAAGTTTTATGATTGCATAAGAGTGGCATTGATTCTTTGTGTGCATTATTAGCTCAACTTGACATCAAGTTTGAACTATTGTCATGGCTTGGTCTAGATGGGAGCTATTGATTTGAAACAAAACTCTTTGCATGACTAAATCCTTTGGCACACTCTACAGAACACATCCCTCATCCGATCATCATCACACTTCATATGGATCTTTTGGGTGACCACTAGATGGAAGCCATCAATTTTTTCCAAATTTTGTTGAAAAACATGGCCACCAGCAGCCATCTTGGATTTTAATCTTGGCATGACTAAATCCTTCACCTGTGGTATTACCTAAACATTTCAACTTCCGCTTTCCTTATCATTACATTGACTAATGTATGACATTATCCCCTTTCCAAATTGAGCTACAGTATCATTGACACTTTCATTGAGGCATGGGTTCGAATGGTAGGTGTGACCATATGCCATGACAAATGGCAGCAGTATCATCCTGCCGAATTCCCTTTGCATTGGGATTGGTAACTGAAAGGACCAATCATATTGGTGAATATTTCATGTAACACCAAAATTCAAGGTTTCCCTTAGTATGACAAAACTAAGATAATCTGTCTAAATCGAGGCTATTCCAAGGTTAGGACTATTTTCTATTATAATTGAAGGCCATTCTGGAATAAAAGTAGACAGATTGCATCCTCCATATAATTATATATACTCTTATTTTCTGATCCATCATAAAATGAAAGGACCAAGTTTTGGGTTTAAACAATCCAGAATGTTTTAAAGGACAAATAAGCAGTGTGACATACATACAGATCTATCCATGGATTCCACTGCTTACCATGGCACTTCCTATGGAGATCAAAAAGAATATATTGACTTCAGTCTTGATTTTGAAAATAGGAGGTGCAATATAAATTACTCGCCTGTATTTGAGGTGAGACACCATATCGAATATCAATGCTCAAAAACTGGGAAAATTTTTGTAATAAATATATGTTTAGGTTATAACCCACTTGGGTATCTGTACAAGAAATACAGACCAAGATGCATAGCACCGCCGTCTGTATGTCTTGTACAGATACCCCAAGTGGGTTATAACAGATTCACACTCCCGAGTAATACTGAATGAAGCCACTTTCAATACAATGATTACCTATCAATTACAATTCAATCAATGGTTAATTGAATGGTTCGTGGTGTTATATATTCCTGCTGCACAAGTCAAATATTTGTTGACCATGGGAGCACTTACATGGGTATTATTTATCAGTGTTGATCAACCATTTTGTCTCCGAATTGAAGTGTTTATTCCAACGACGTGTTTCTAGATAAAACAGATTCTGACATGTGATAATAAAATTTTGTGGAGGTTATGGTTATTTTCATCTTGGAATTTGGCACTGTCCGCACTGCTCTCCTGCTCAGCTTACACTCCAATCAATGCCAATTTCTTGGTGAGTTTACCTCAAATCTACTTTGGCCCCAGCGAAATGCACATTCATACAAGAAATACTGTTCATGGATTTGAGCGGTTTGATTATCCGAGGGGTGTGAATTGGTTTATAACAAATAACACGACACCACCCAACTTGGAAACTAGCGTGTTGTATATATCAAGTAAAGGTAACCTTCATATTGGTCACTTGTGCATATTGAACTTGCAGACATTCAAGCATTCACTTATCATTAGCTCAACTTACTTTTGTAAGTTTGAGCTATTGCCATGGTTTGGCGTCCATCGTCCGTGTGTCCGTCAACAATTTCCTTTGGCTCGGGCTACAGGTTGTACCTTTGGTCTGATCTTCATGAAATTTGTCATGAATGTTGACATTGACATGTAGATGGGAACGAGTCATTTTGGGGTCATTCGGCCAAAAAACATGGCCACTGGCAGCCATCTTGGATTTCAAGATTCAATCCATTGGCGCGGCCTACAGGTCGTACTGTTCATCTGATCATCATGAAATTTGTCATTGATGTTAATAATGACATGTAGATGGGAACGAGTGATTTTGGGGTTTTTCGGCCAAAAAACATGGCTGCCAGCAGCCATCTTGGATTTTACTCTTTGCATGACTAAATCTTTTGGCGCGGGCTACAGGTCGTTGTTTTGGTCGGAAGTTTATGAAATTTGTCATGGATGTTAACACTGTCATGTAGATGGGAACGAGTGATTTTGGAGTTGTTCGGCCAAAAAACGTGGCCACCAGCAGCCATCTTGGATTTTACTCTTTGCATGACTAAATCTTTTGGCGCGGGCTACAGGTCGTTGTTTTGGTCGGAAGTTTATGAAATTTGTCATGAATGTTGACATTGACATGTAGATGGGAACGAGTCATTTTGGGGTCATTCGGCCAAAAAACATGGCCACTGGCAGCCATCTTGGATTTCAAGATTCAATCCATTGGCGCAGGCTACAGGTCGTACTGTTCGTCTGATCATCATGAAATTTGTCATGGATGTTAATAATGACATGTAGATGGGAACGAGTGATTTTGGGGTCGTTCGGCCAAAAAACATGGCTGCCAGCAGCCATCTTGGATTTTACTCTTTGCATGACTAAATCCTTTGGAGCGGGCTACAGGTCGTTGTGTTGGTCGGAAGTTTATGAAATTTGTCATGGATGTTAACACTGACATGTAGATGGGAACGAGTGATTTTGGAGTCGTTCGGCCAAAAAACATGGCCACTGGCAGCCATCTTGGATTTCAAGATTCAATCCATTGGCGCAGGCTACAGGTCGTACTGTTCGTCTGATCATCATGAAATTTGTCATTGATGTTAATAATGACATGTAGATGGGAACGAGTGATTTTGGGGTCGTTCGGCCAAAAAACATGGCCGCCAGCAGCCATCTTGGATTTTACTCTTTGCATGACTAAATCCTTTGGCGCGGGCTATAGGTTGCCTTTGGTCTAATCTTTATCAAATTTGTCATGAACGTTGACATTGACATGTAGATGGGAACGATCATTGTGGGGTCATTCGGCCAAAAAACATGGCCACTGGTGGCCATCTTGGATTTCAAAATTCAATCCATTGGCGCGGGCTACAGGTCGTACTGTTCGTCTGATCATCATGAAATTTGTCATGAATGATAACAATGACATGTAGATGGGATCGAGTCGTTTTGGGGTCATTCGGTCAAAAAACATGGCCGCCAGCAGCCATCTTGGATTTTACTCTTTGCATGACTAAATCCTTTGGTGCGGGCTACAGGTCGTAGCTTTGGTCAGATGGTCATGAAATTTGTCATGAATTATAACAATGACATGTAGATGGGAACGAGTCGTTTTGGGGTCATTCGGTCAAAAAACATGGCCACCAGCATTTCACTCTTTGCATGACTAAATCCTTTGGCATGGGCTACAGGTCATACCTTTGGTCTGATCTTTATTAAATTTGTCATGGATGTTAACACTGACATGTAGATGGGAACGAGTGATTTTGGAGTCGTTCGGCCAAAAAACATGGCCGCCAGCAGCCATCTTGGATTTTACTCTTTGCATGACTAAATCCTTTGGCACGGGCTACTGGTTGTACCTTTGGTCTAATCTTTATGAAATTTGTCATGAATGTTGGCATTGACATGTAGATGGGAACGAATCATTGTGGGGTCATTCATCCAAAAAACATGGCTGCCAGCGGCCATCTTGGATTTCAAAATTCAATCTATTGGCGCGGTCTACAGGTCAGACTGTTCGTCTGATCATCATGAAATTTGTAGGTCGTAGCTTTGGTCAGATCTTCATAAAATTTGTCATGGATGTTAACAATTATACGTAGATGGGAACGAGTCCTTTTGGGGTCAATTGGCCAAAAAAAATGGCCACCAGCAGCCATCTTGTATTTTACTCTTTGCATCACTAAATCCTTTGGCGCAGGTTAGACATTTCAATTAGCACCTTTCCTATTCCTCCATTTACTGTCAACCATTAAATTATTCCCCTACCTAAGTTGAGCTACAGTGTCATTGACACTTTCATTTTATTCCTTTCCAATGCAGTTTAATTCCACACACTGGTCACGTGATATTTATTTTGCGGGTGCACAGAAAATAGCAACTAAAAATATTAAGATTGATTCATTTCATCAACTATTCTGACCTTTAACCCTTTCAGTGCCAAGTCCGATTTTTGTATCAACCCATATTTCTAATATTCAATTGCAACATGCACCACTATCTCTGGATTTCCATAATTGATAATACAACACAGTTTACCTAAGCTACAGTAATGCCCTAATTAATCGACTCTTGAACCACAGCAGAATTATGGGTAACTTTTCAGGATTTAGTTGGAAATCTGGCTTGTTGACATTCATCGGAAAGCTCTCGGGGAGAGATTTCCGATGAATGGCAACAAGCTATATTTCCAACTAAATCCTGAAAAGTTACCCATAATTCTGCTGTGGTTCAAGAGTCGATTAATTAGTGCATTACTGTATGGTGCAATCACCAACAGAGCAATTGGGTCAGTCAACTCTATAATTTTAAGGTTTATAACTAACACGTTTGCCAGTCATGTTCCCTCAGATATAACAAGTGCAACGCCAAGCATTGCATATGCCCCCCACGCTCAGTTTAGAGATTGGGCAATACTAAATATTTGTATGGATGGAAACTTTTCTAAATCTAGGAAGTGGGTATCCTTTCCCGGATTCAATTGTGCTTTGGTATGATGATTGCACAGCTTGGGGTAAAGGATATCGACTTACTCCATGTTTCGTCCATTCATTTTCACCAGAGTTACAGCCTTGTTTGACTTGGGAATTTCTGAATTTTGTGTCTATGTGCATTTCAGCTTGTTACTTTGGCATGGTTCATCAGATTTGGTTGCACTTTGTTGTGTTGATAGCCCAGTTTCGGGTCTGTCTTTCAGTCCTTCAAAACAAATCCCCTTGTAACTTGGGCGTAAATTATCAGATTCCATTGTCGTTTGACATGGCGATAGCACATGTTGAGGGGGAAAGGATACACATATAATATGGTTTTGTCAATTTATTTTTACCAGAGTTAAAGCCCTTGTTGTACTTGGAATTGTTTTATTTTGTGTCTGCATGAACATTTCCGCTTATAACTCGGGCATAGATCATCGAATTTGGTTGTGCTTTGGTATGTTAATAGTACAGCTTGGGGGGGGGGGGGGGGGGGGGGAAGTTACCCACATTCTACGGGTTTCATCCATTAATTTTACCAAAGTTACGCCCCTTGTTTGACTTGGAAATTTGTGAATATCAGCTTGTAACTTGGGCAAGTATAATTTGACGGACAGACGGGGCCCTCCTACAGGGGTCGGGGGCATAATAAGAAATGCAGAATCCTGATTTGAAAGAATACCATGGCACCATGAATTAGACATATGGACAAAATATCAAAAGAACCAAGAACAGTGCAAATTTTAATTCTGCGGAATAGAGCTTGTATTCTGAGTACAATTTACTGTATATTCATGTACATGTATATTTATAAAATGATATGCAAGAAGACTAGAAAATCATGAAGAAACTGTATCTAATTTACTGACAATAAGCTATACTGTAACTTTCCTCTGAGATATTTAACGCTGCCTCTGATAAATGACATGCGTATATTGGAGAATGTCAATGTCACACTTAAAGGGTACTGTACACTAAATCCGGCCATTTATGGCACCATCTCCTTTTATACTCAACAGAATATATGCAACAAATGAATAAATTTGAGCCATCAATTAGTGCATAATGCACCCATGTACTCTATGAACGATACAAACAACATGGAAATTATAATGAAAATGAATTTATAACTGAGTCATAAATTCATTTTCATAATAATTACCATGTTGTTTATATTGTTCATTGAGCACACGAGTGTATTTTGCACTAATCCACAGCTCAAATTCATTCATGTGTTGCATAATTATATTCTGTTGAGTATAAAAGGAGAAAGCCCAGATTTAGTGTACAGTGCCCTTTTAACACATCGGTATACTATAATTATAATGTTCCATGTCTGTGGCAGAACAATCCGATAAATGATAGCTAAATTATAATCAATATAGTCAATAAGCAGATTGTAACAATTAAGTGACCTGTTTCACATGAGTAGAGGTTACATATTATATGGACTATAATATAGTATGTCTCACTTTAAAGACATATTATGTGCTTATTTCACCAAAACAAACTGATTTATTACAACTTAGTCACTGACTCACTGCACTCGTTTGAAGAATTCATAATTAACATTTGCATGACTGCAGCAGATTCCTGATTTTTTTTCTCGAAAACCATCTACCATAGGGAGCCTCGCATACATAAGAGAATACATTGGCCTAACGATATTTACCCACCTGGTATGCCAGTGATTCTCTTATATATGTGAGGCTCCCTATGGGAGACTCGCATATATAAGTGAATCTACTGGTACAGGATCATTAATGCTGCACCAGCACATCTCCCGTCATGAAATGATTAAACTATTACTGTCAAAATATACTGTCAACAACATCAGCTGTGCCATTTTGTTAAACACAAAGTCTGAACTGTGCAGAAATGTAAACAAACAGCCCTTCATTCATCCCGATCAAATCACTGAGAAACAATCGAGAATGATTTCGCCAACCAGAGTCACTTTATTTAATTAAATAAAATAATAGAGTTGTATGCTGGCAATTTTGATAAAAAAAACTTATGGAAATACCTGCGTTGAGCAAGTTTATTTGTTGTGAGATGCAACCGACCGTTTCAATCCATTTAAGATAGGAATGGGGGAAATATTGCCTGGTCGTTGTCAGCATTTAGAACCTAGGGGTCTCATTATTGAGTGATATTTTCCTCCAATAGGTATGGAGGAATAAATTGTTACAGTCTGTCGATGCTTGAAGAATGACTTTGACATTTTCAATATAAACCTTACAAATGACTCAGTCTCAAATGAAAAAGAAAATCAAAACAGTAGTGTATCTTTCGCTGAAAGTCAACGCTGTTCAAGGATATTCATCATAATTTACAGAATGTCCATGCTTTGAATGTCCATGCCTTGAATGTCCATGCTTTGAATGTCCATGCTTTGAATGTCCATGCCTTGATTTGCTATTTGTCGGATTGAAGGTCCAGCAGGATCTTTATAAGTGCATCAAAAAGTAGTTATCACCAAAAGTTTGCCATTTTTTTGGCATTTAGGATTTACCTCTGACTGAATGGAAAATCCCTTTTCTGGAAGATGTGTGCCCCCCACCCCCTCCCCCTGGTTGCTTCTGAAATTACTACATTACGCTAGATGCCCGAGTACTTTCCCCTTTTTTATTACTGTCCTAGTTTCATCTTTTACTCTCAGAGGAAATGATTCCTGAATGAGTTTTGTATTCCAGCCATGGATTTCTTGAGATATGCTGGACAATTTTTAAGCAGAAACCAAAATTATGAAAACAGTGAAAGCTTGCAATATGGAAATTTTTTAACACAAAAATTTATACACATGCTGATTTTTTTAAACAGACAACATACCAGATAAACATATTTAAAAAACAAGATAACAATACAAACATTACAATTGGAAGTTTATCAACATGATGGAACAATTGGAATAGACTATTTTTGGTCAAATCAGCAAGATCTGAGAGCAGAAAATTAGACATTAACCCTTTACCCAACAAACCGGCCAAAACAAGCTTCAACAGCCTAAAATATCTTCGGTCTGTCTCAATAGAACCATACAAATATGGATATCATTGGAACCGGCTCCTTGACCACATTGTGATAGTTACAGTTATGCCATGTGCCAATGCATTCTCTTATATATGCGAGTCGACCATAGGTCGCCTCGCATATATAAGAGAATGCATTGGCCTAAAAAAAATCTTTTTTTAACACTTTTTACCATTTTTTCTTACATTCTTTAACAATTTTATAATTTTTAATGTGTTAAGCCAATGCATTCTCTTATATATGCGAGGCGACCTATGGTCGACTCGCATATATAAGAGAATGCATTGGCACAGGGCCCTTCTGTTGGGTAAAGGGTTAACTCTTGTCAGAAATCTGACAGTTTTATGAAAAATTTAGCACAAATGACATAATGGAAACAAAATACTATCTTATTATCAATTATCCCTTTTTTTCCCTTGTGATTTCTTGTGCTATACTATTATATATCTGTTGATGGGAAAATTCTGTCAAGGACAGGTGACTATAATATGTTAAAAACATCCACACAATGCTGAAGCATGAGCAATGGTTGCATATTATATGGGCTGTAAACTATAATATTGTTCGCTTCAATTTGCTGTCACCCAGAGAGCATGTGAAAACTGATACTAAATGGATTCTCCAACTCAGTAGTTATAAAAATATACATGGGAATGGGCTATTATTCACTTAGAGGGGTGTTCAAGAAAAAATAAGCAGACCACAGATAATAGAAACTGCAGAAGGAGTCCTATTTATTGGAGGGAAATGTTCAGATAATAAGTTTAGCAAACGACAAATGGTCATTTGTTGAACTTATTATCTGAACATTTCCTATGTGATAACTACTCGTTAATGATGCTTTAGTATATAAATGGTTAAAGGGACTCAAGACCTTCGAAGTACAATAATGCCGTAAATAATCGACTCCTTAACCACAGCAGAATTATGGGTAATTTTTCAGGATTTTGTCGGAAATATGACTTGTTGCATTCCATCGGAAAGCTCTCGGTGAGCCATATTTCCGACTAAATCCTGAAAAATTACCCATAATTCTGATGTGGTTAAGGGGTCAATTATTTACGGCATTACTGTAAGTTCATGCAAAATAAAATAAATTTGATAAAATTTTGTAAAACACTTATCCTCAATAAGTAGATGCAAACATAGATTGACTTTGTTCATTATTAATAACTCTCCAATAACGAGATTTAACATATCAGAACCATTGTTATGTAAACATTATGGCGCTGTGGCATTACTGATCAATTTCCAATTAGTCCAATAAGATTCCAATGTTTAATCAAAACTTGACGGTAAACAGTGAAAAAGGTCAAAGCATTGAAAAATATTCTGAAAATCATATTCAGAATTTCAGACTAAAATATTTGAACTTACTACACGATTAGTGCTGTTTTTTACAAATCACTGTAACAGTTTTGTTTTCGCCAAATTTATTTCGTCATTGGAGAACTATCAATAATGAATATAAGAACAAAGTTTATCTATTTCTCCGTGTTCTTCTTTGTGGTGATATTTTTGACATACTTTTATATTTTTTTTCACATTTAGCCACTGCGATTGCCTCGAGTCCCTTTAACGAAACATAACATGTAACCATATCAATAGTGGGTGAATTTTCTCCCACCATACATATAGAATATAGTCTAAATTCAAGTGCGTAGTGTGAAGAATTCTGACATCAAAATGGCTCTTATGTCCTGAAAATGGGAGATAATCATCTGCTCTCAGCTCTCAGATTGGAATATTTTAAGAAACATAATGGTCATTAACCCTTTCAGTGCCAAGCAAACCATTTAATTTCTCCTCCAGTACCAAAGAATGGGCAATAAATCTACAATAGAAACATCTAAATTCAGATTTGAGTTTTTAATTGCTGAAATTATTGCTGAGATTATCCCTCAAATAGAATTTTGACAAAGCCATTTTTAACCTTTTCAGTGCCAAGACCGATTTTTGTATCAACCCATATTTCCTTGATAATTTTTCAAATTTATTGATTATAATGTGATACATTGATGGAAAGAGCTATTTATTGATTATAATTTTATACATTGATGGAAAGAGCTCTTAGAGCTCTTTCCATCGATGTATCACATTATTATAATCAATAAATTTGAAAAATGATCAAGGAAATATGGGTTGATACAAAAATCGGACTTGGCACTGAAAGGGTTAAAACATGTTTCTTAATTTGAGGGGCTCCAGTTAAATTTGTCATCATGAAAATAGTACCACCGAGTCATAATCTCCGGCCGGGTTCATTTTATAATAATCAAACAATTCATGCCCATATTAAAGTATCATTACAAATCACCACACAGTTTACACAATGTTTCCAAGGTTTATCAAGCAATAATTGCAGCCTCCACTGTATAATAAGCGATGAACACCTACATCACTTCAAGCCTAGTATGTGCACACGCTCGCTGCATGTTGTTATTGGGGAGACTGTGTTGGAATTTGAACGATATGTTATTTACAATTGTTTTGGTAGTTTCGAAAAGTTGTTCATGTTATTAATGTTCTATTAAAATATAACTGGTGTATGATTATAAGGAATGACTGGAAGATCGATTGGGGTCATTGGTTTTGACCGGCAGAGTAATTAAACCCAGAGGTTGAATTTAGTGATGCTATCTCACACAGCATTAACATTGTTTTCAGTTACTTTTTCCCTTCTGTTCAGTTTCTATATCCCCTAATAGACATACCATATTTTCTTGCTATGACCTGCATATATGGTTATTTTTTACTATGGCAAATGTAGATACATGACTGGAAATGTTGTCTATTATATTAAGGGAATATCCGCGGAAATAGCAATGTATGCACAGACTAGATTGTCTGGGCTGTTACCACAGAAATCGTAATTTTATGTAAGAAATGCAAATTTTGCCACAATTTTTGGCCTAACTTCCCGGTAAAATAGGATTAAACTGCGTCCATGTTTAAAGAAGTTTGATGTACAGTTGGGTAAATTATAGCCACAAATAATACCACCACCGTCAACCACTGGTATGTGTTGGTTTCGGTGCAACATTTGTCTAACCGTGAACGGTGTGCAAATCGCGACCATGTGGTTATTCCGCTACAAGCATATCCAGATGCATGGGGTGAGTCATGTTCCCTCAGATATAACAAGTGCAACGCCAAGCATTGCATATGCCCCCCATGCTCAGTTTAGAGATTGGGCAATACTAAATATTTGTATGGATGGAAACTTTTCTAAATCTAGGAAGTGGGTATCCTTTCCCGGATTCAGTTGTGCTTTGGTATGATGATTGCACAGCTTGGGGTAAAGGATATCGACTTACTCCATGTTTCGTCCATTCATTTTCACCAGAGTTACAGCCTTGTTTGACTTGGGAATTTCTGAATTTTGTGTCTATGTGCATTTCAGCTTGTTACTTTGGCATGGTTCATCAGATTTGGTTGCACTTTGTTGTGTTGATAGCCCAGTTTCGGGTCTGTCTTTCAGTCCTTCAAAACAAATCCCCTTGTAACTTGGGCGTAAATTATCAGATTCCATTGTCGTTTGACATGGCGATAGCACATGTTGAGGGGAAAGGATACACATATAATATGGTTTTGTCAATTTATTTTTACCAGAGTTAAAGCCCTTGTTGTACTTGGAATTGTTTTATTTTGTGTCTGCATGAACATTTCCGCTTATAACTCGGGCATAGATCATCGAATTTGGTTGTGCTTTGGTATGTTGATAGTACAGCTTGGGGGGGGGGGGGGGGGGGGGGGGGGGGGGGGGGGGGAGTTACCCACATTCTACGGGTTTCATCCATTAATTTTACCAAAGTTACGCCCCTTGTTTGACTTGGAAATTTGTGAATATCAGCTTGTAACTTGGGCAAGTATAATTTGACGGACGGACGGGGCCCTCCTACAGGGGTCGGGGGCATAATAAGAAATGCAGAATCCTGATTTGAAAGAATACCATGGCACCATGAATTAGACATGGACAAAATATCAAAAGAACCAAGAACAGTGCAAATTTTAATTCTGCGGAATATAGAGCTTGCATTCTGAGTACAATTTACTGTATATCCATGTAAATGTATATTTATAAAATGATATGCAAGAAGACTAGAAAATCATGAAGAAACTGTATCTAATTTACTGACAATAAGCTATACTGTAACTTTCCTCTGAGATATTTAACGCTGCCTCTGATAAATGACAGGTGTATATTGGAGAATTTCAATGTCACACTTAAAGGATACTGTACACTAAATCCGGCCATTTATGGCACCATCTCCTTTTATACTCAACAGAATATATGCAACAAATGAATAAATTTGAGCCATCAATTAGTGCATAATGCACTCATGTACTCTATGAATGATACAAACAACATGGAAATTATAATGAAAATGAATTTATAACTGAGTCATAAATTCATTTTCATAATAATTACCATGTTGTTTATATTGTTCATTGAGCACACGAGTGTATTTTGCACTAATCCACAGCTCAAATTCATTCATGTGTTGCATAATTATATTCTGTTGAGTATAAAAGGAGAAAGCCCAGATTTAGTGTACAGTGCCCTTTTGACACATCGGTATACTATAATTATAATGTTCCATGTCTGTGGCAGAACAATCCGATAAATGATAGCTAAATTATAATCAATATAGTCAATAAGCAGATTGTAACAATTAAGTGACCTGTTTCACATGAGTAGAGGTTACATATAATATGGACTATAATATAGTATGTCCACTTTAAAGACATATTATGTGCTTATTTCACCAAATCAAACTGATTTATTACAACTTAGTCACTGACTCACTGCACTCGTTTGAAGAATTCATAATTAACATTTCCATGACTGCAGCAGATTCCTGATTTTTGTTCTCGAAAACCATCTACCATAGGGAGCCTCGCATACATAAGAGAATACATTGGCCTAACGATATTTACCCACCTGGTATGCCAGTGATTCTCTTATATATGTGAGGCTCCCTATGGGAGACTCGCATATATAAGAGAATCTACTGGTACAGGATCATTAATGCTGCACCAGCACATCTCCCGTCATGAAATGATTAAACTATTACTGTCAAAATATACTGTCAACAACATCAGCTGTGCCATTTTGTTAAACACAAAGTCTGAACTGTGCAGAAATGTAAACAAACAGCCCTTCATTCATCCCGATCAAATCACTGAGAAACAATTGAGAATGATTTCGCCAACCAGAGTCACTTTATTTAATTAAATAAAATAATAGAGTTGTATGCTGGCAATTTTGATAAAAAAAACTTATGGAAATACCTGCGTTGAGCAAGTTTATTTGTTGTGAGATGCAACCGACCGTTTCAATCCATTTAAGATAGGAATGGGGGAACTATTGCCTGGTCGTTGTCAGCATTTAGAACCTAGGGGTCTCATTATTGAGTGATATTTTCCTCCAATAGGTATGGAGGAATAAATTGTTACAGTCTGTCGATGCTTGAAGAATGACTTTGACATTTTCAATATAAACCTTACAAATGACTCAGTCTCAAATGAAAAAGAAAATCAAAACAGTAGTGTATCTATCGCTGAAAGTCAACGCTGTTCAAGGATATTCATCATAATTTACAGAATGTCCATGCTTTGAATGTCCATGCCTTGAATGTCCATGCTTTGAATGTCCATGCCTTGATTTGCTATTTGTCGGATTGAAGGTCCAGCAGGATCTTTATAAGTGCATCAAAAAGTAGTTATCACCAAAAGTTTGCCATTTTTTTGGCATTTAGGATTTACCTCTGACTGAATGGAAAATCCCTTTTCTGGAAGATGTGTGCCCCCCACCCCCTCCCCCTGGTTGCTTCTGAAATTACTACATTACGCTAGATGCCCGAGTACTTTCCCCTTTTTTATTACTGTCCTAGTTTCATCTTTTACTCTCAGAGGAAATGATTCCTGAATGAGTTTTGTATTCCAGCCATGGATTTCTTGAGATATGCTGGACAATTTTTAAGCAGAAACCAAAATTATGAAAACAGTGAAAGCTTGCAATATGGAAAATTTTTAACACAAAAATTTATACACATGCTGATTTTTTTTAACAGACAACATACCAGATAAACATATTTAAAAAACAAGATAACAATACAAACATTACAATTGGAAGTTTATCAACATGATGGAACAATTGGAATAGACTATTTTTGGTCAAATCAGCTGGATCTGAGAGCAGAAAATTAGACTTTAACTCTTGTCAGAAATCTGACAGTTTTATGACAAATTTAGCACAAATGACATAATGGAAACAAAATACTATCTTATTATCAATTATCCCTTTTTTTTCCTTGTGATTTCTTGTGCTATACTATTATATATCTGTTGATGGGAAAATTCTGTCAAGGACAGGTGACTATAATATGTTAAAAACATCCACACAATGCTGAAGCATGAGCAATGGTTGCATATTATATGGGCTGTAAACTATAATATTGTTCGCTTCAATTTGCTGTCACCCAGAGAGCATGTGAAAACTGATACTAAATGGATTCTCCAACTCAGTAGTTATAAAAATATACATGGGAATGGTCTATTATTCACTTAGAGGGGTGTTCAAGAAAAATAAGCAGACCACAGATAATAGAAACTGCAGAAGGAGTCCTATTTATTGGAGGGAAATGTTCAGATAATAAGTTTAGCAAACGACAAATGGTCATTTGTTGAACTTATTATCTGAACATTTCCTATATGATAACTACTCGTTAATGATGCTTTAGTATATAAATGGTTAAAGGGACTCAAGACCTTCGAAGTACAATAATGCCGTAAATAATCGACTCCTTAACCACAGCAGAATTATGGGTAATTTTTCAGGATTTAGTCGGAAATATGACTTGTTGCATTCCATCGGAAAGCTCTCGGTGAGCCATATTTCCGACTAAATCCTGAAAAATTACCCATAATTCTGATGTGGTTAAGGGGTCGATTATTTACGGCATTACTGTAAGTTCATGCAAAATAAAATAAATTTGATAAAATTTTGTAAAACACTTATCCTCAATAAGTAGATGCAAACATAGATTTACTTTGTTCATTATTAATAACTCTCCAATAACGAGATTTAACATATCAGAACCATTGTTATGTAAACATTATGGCGCTGTGGAATTACTGATCAATTTCCAATTAGTCCAATAAGATTCCAATGTTTAATCAAAACTTGATGGTAAACAGTGAAAAAAGGTCAAAGCATTGAAAAATATTCTGAAAATCATATTCAGAATTTCAGACTAAAATATTTGAACTTACTACACGATTAGTGCTGTTTTTTACAAATCACTGTAACAGTTTTGTTTTCGCCAAATTTATTTCGTCATTGGAGAACTATCAATAATGAATATAAGAACAAAGTTTATCTATTTCTCCGTGTTCTTCTTTGTGGTGATATTTTTTACATACTTTTATATTTTTTTTCACATTTAGCCACTGCGATTGCCGAGTCCCTTTAACGAAACATAACATGTAACCATATCAATAGTGGGTGAATTATCTCCCACCATACATATAGAATATAATCTAAATTCAAGTGCGTAGTGTGAAGAATTCTGATATCAAAATGGCTCTTATGTCCTGAAAATGGGAGATAATCATCTGCTCTCAGCTCTCAGATTGGAATATTTTAAGAAACATAATGGTCATTAACCCTTTCAGTGCCAAGTCCGATTTTTGTATCAACCCATATTTCCTTGATCATTTTTCAAATTTATTGATTATAATGTGATACATTGATGGAAAGAGCTATTTATTGATTATAATGTTATACATTGATGGAAAGAGCTCTTAGAGCTCTTTCCATCGATGTATCACATTATTATAATCAATAAATTTGAAAAATGATCAAGGAAATATGGGTTGATACAAAAATCGGACTTGGCATTGAAAGGGTTAAAACATGTTTCTTAATTTGAGGGGCTCCAGTTAAATTTGTCATCATGAAAATAGTACCACCGAGTCATAATCTCCGGCCGGGTTCATTTTATAATAATTAAACAATTCATGCCCATATTAAAGTATCATTACAAATCACCACACAGTTTACACAATGTTTCCAAGGTTTATCAAGCAATAATTGCAGCCTCCACTGTATAAAAAGCGATGAACACCTACATCACTTCAAGCCTAGTATGTGCACACGCTCGCTGCATGTTGTTATTGGGGAGACTGTGTTGGAATTTGAACGATATGTTATTTACAATTGTTTTGGTAGTTTCGAAAAGTTGTTCATGTTATTAATGTTCTATTAAAATATAACTGGTGTATGATTATAAGGAATGACTGGAAGATCGATTGGGGTCATTGGTTTTGACCGGCAGAGTAATTAACCCTTTACCCAACAGAACGGCCCTGTGCCAATGCATTCTCTTATATATGCGAGTCGACCATAGGTCGCCTGGCATATATAAGAGAATGCATTGGCTTAACACATTAAAAATTATAAAATTGTTAAAGAATGTAAGAAAAAATGGTAAAAAGTGTTAAAAAAAGATTTTTTTTAGGCCAATGCATTCTCTTATATATGCCAGACGACCTATGGTCGACTCGCATATATAAGAGAATGCATTGGCACAGGGCATAACTGTAACTATCACAATGTGGTCAAGGAGCCGGTTCCAATGATATCCATATTTGTATGGTTCTATTGAGACAGACCGAAGATATTTTAGGCTGTTGAAGCTTTATTTGGCCGGTTTTGGCCGGTTTGTTGGGTAAAGGGTTAAACCCAGAGGTTGAATTTAGTGATGCTATCTCACACAGCATTAACATTGTTTTCAGTTACTTTTTCCCTTCTGTTCAGTTTCTATATCCCCTAAACTTCAACTGGGGAACTTCAATTTGATCCTAGGTCTCCCATAACAGTTGTCCTAAGCAGAATGAGGTTCCTAGAGGGTAAATTTGGTGGTGCTAGCCCACTTTGCAGGATAGCCCCACTAAATTAACCCTCTGGGGACCTCATTCTTCAAATTTCAGACACATCGAGGCTTGCTTGTGGGTGAGGCTCAATATCCAGGGTTTCTGTAGTCGTCCATCAGATACAGTAATGCCCTAAATAATCGACTCCTTAACCACAGCAGAATTATGGGTAATTTTTCAGGATTTAGTCGGAAATATGGCTTGTTTCCATTCTCGGAAAGCTCTCAGTGAAAGCTTTCCGATGAATAGCAACAAGCCATATTTCCGACTAAATCCTGAATAATTTACCCATAATTCTGCTGTGGTTAAGGAGTAGTTTATTTAGGGCATTACTGTAGATGTCGCCACAATACACTAGGATTATCCAATTAAGGGAATTTGCTGACAATTATAGATTGACAACTATCATTGATTACGGATTACAAAAAAAACTACTTTGTTTACAAAACAAACCCAGCTGATAAATATGACTGAGTGTTTTTATCTGAATAGCTTGACACAAACCATGGTCAACAAACACATGATAATGTTATCAATCCACATGAAACACATATAATTATTTCACATGACCTTTTAAATTTTTCTAATACAATAATTACATGGAAAAGTCATTGTTCAGCAAATGTTTTTTGTATGACTGAAGCCTATTCATTTACACTAGAATCTGATTATAGAGTGTAATAAATAATAATTTTTTTCATAATAGCCTAATACAGATATAGATGAAAGAACAAAATGAACATTTCAGTACCTTAAAGACAGACCTATTACTACCTGGCAGGTGATATGCTACGTGTCAGGTGATATGCTATGTGGCAGATGATATGCTTGACTGCACAGAGTGTATTATTAGCTCCGTTAAATTTTTTTTTTAAATGCCAACTTCAACTAGATCACATATTAAATAAACATAATTGTCAAAACCAATTAACGATTCATTCTACTAATATAACATAGATAAGAGAGGAGTGATAGTTTGGACATGTGTATGGTGGGTAGGATATATAAGTTTATACATGCTCAATAAAATCCAGCCTCCCATCATCAAACTGATCTCCTGTTTAAATTTTTTTTTTATGTGAACTTATTTTATTGCATTTTTAATAATTTATCGTAATCTGTGGGAGCTTCTCTCTTAATAAAGATACAGCCCTAAAAAATTAGGAAACCGCCAAATGCCAAATTAAATGCTATGGCATGTTAGATTCCACATGTTGCCACAGAATTTCACATGGAATTGCTTATTGCAGTGGCCAATTTTGCAATTTTTGAATATACATCTATATATATTATTAATATCCTTTTTATTTTGCTGTGCAATATCTCAATTTTCTGATCATTGCTACTATTCCTTCAAATTTGCAATGACAATAGGTGACTAAATTTTATCATTCTGAGCATTTATTCAAAACAATAAAAGGGAGATTCTTGACAAGATATGTTCTACTTTAAAAATAAATTGCAGTAAAAACTGTTTGACATTCCTGAAATGAACATCAGTGTCATTTGACGAGAGACAGGTTTCATTGATATTGAAGTTCATGCTTCAAATAGCAATCCATTGTTTGTCGGGGGTAGCTGTACATGATTTCTCAGGTTGTAGGATGGCTGAAAAATAGATAAATAAGTACCTGTGGGGCATAAATGCCAGTGTAGCTGGTGCTAAGTGACGCATTACTGGTTTGATGGTTTAATTATTTTACAAAGCTGTGAAAGTTCACAAAGATAGAAGAGATTTTGATGCATAACATGATTTTTCCTATTCAATACAGGCCAACTCCATGTGATAGCCTATGGGGAAAATAGCCTGATTTCTCTCCCCTGAATGTTTTCATCAGTGCTTGCAAATACTTTGAAATTTCTGTGATAACTTTTTTTCTATTTCATGTATCAGTTGCGGACATTAGTTTATGCTGACTATTCCTGTCTAAATTAATAATTGATGAGGATTATGCCAAGGATAATGGCTCAAAATACACAAAGTCCAGTACCCCGTCCCAAGTTGGTCAAATTTGTGTATTACTACCTGAATAAGTGTAGAGTAGGCTGACAGGTTCGACAGATGATTGGGCATAACACAATGGAAACAATGGAGAATAAATTAAAAGAAGCGAACGCAAGCATGAAAGTGAGCTAAGAAGCAAAAGCGACGTGGTGATTGGTATAATTTGCAGTTGAAAGCATTATTTTAGACTCCTTATCCAAACAAAAATTTATTCATATGGGCACTTATCTGGACCACCTAAAATGTTAAAACGTTAATGATTACAAAGAGTAGTTTTGTTCAATCAAAATAGTGGTTTAATCCAAATGATAGAGAATATTAAATAGTTATGTCCATTACATATGTTATTCTATGAAACTTGGCAGCATGAGTTGGGATCGGTTCTCAATGTACTCACATCAATCCAAAATTGGATAGATGGAAATATTGTACCATGCCACATATATAAGTGCAACCTTTATAATATTAAAAGCATGTCATAGCAGATTTATATATAAGGCTGTTATATATATAGTGGTTACAAATATAAAATGGATATTTATCCGTATCTCACCAAATTAAAGGTGTCTGCAACCATTCATTTTTACTATTGAACATTAAACAGAGGCCACAGAGACTGGATTGGAAGGAAAATATTTCTTCATGGATACTATAAAAGGTAGCTTTCAACTAAACACCAATCATTCCTGATGAGTTACAACAGAGAAACCCTGTGATACATAATGTCCTTATTTCCACAGTGATGATTATTATACCATGCAGTGTAAGTGTAATTATCAAAACATAGTTAAATAAAAAGAATGGTCCCAAACCTGAAAAATTTGGACTAGAAATATATCAGGTAGATCAGTTATATCACAAAAGATTTGGAGAATATAATTAACACTTCAGGCCAATGTAAATAATTTGCTAGATTTACATCCAACTTTTTCAGAAAATTGGGGCGGGAGGGCAAAAATTATTTTTTATATTTTATTCTTCCTAACATAAATGGTCATGAACAGTTCCATATATTGAAGCAGTATCCATATATCTTATATAATACAAGGTGATTTCGATTGTCAAATTTGATCAAAATAGACTGATTAATGGGTCATTGAAATGTAATTTGACGCTTAAGGCATGAGAAAAAACTTTACATCAAAGTTGTTCAAATAAAAACAAATTGAGGAGGGGACTAAAAATAGGGTCCGGAGAGGAGGTAAATCTAGCCATTTTTTTTAAATATTGGCCTTAGGTTCCAGCACAGAATAATTCACCTCAATATAGAATTGGTTTGTTGGGGGAACATTTGTATGGAATAGGAAAATTAAGAGCTGTTAGATGTGTCTTATAATTTATCAAGAAACATTCTCTGCAGATTAAGATTTGAGAGTTTGTTTGTTGAAATAATACACGAAGATATTAATGTAGAAACATAGATAAACATAAAGGAGAAAACAAATATAATTAACAGTCCTTAACAAAATTATTTGTCATGTATATGAATTTCTATCTTATAATTATTAGGAACTTAATCACAAGTCAATCAATAAAATCTGGTCTAACCTTCAATGGAGGGATTTTTTATTTTAATGACTTTTCATACTGTATACACCCATCAGTAAGCCCGGGGGCTCATTAATTGTGGGACTAGGCTAACCTTCGAGGACCCCCCACATGCAAAATCTCAGTTTGCATTCATAGTGCTAATCTAATGCCGTGTTTTATATTAATCATTTCAAAATATGTTGTAGATAAAGAGAGCATATTTCTTTGATGTATATGTGGATATGTGCATGAATTTTTTTCATCATGATTCAGAGTTAATCTGACATCAATGTATACTCACCCTCTATGTTCTAAAAATGGGGGTGGGCTTATCTTCGAGGACCACCCTATGATTCTTTTGGGAGCAAAAACATTAGACTGGGCTTATCCACAGGGAAAGGCTTACTGACAGGTGTATACATTAAGTTAATTGCTAGATCTTATTTTCATCAAATCTAATGATATTCAGCTTGCATCTGCCAATATTTTTTAGTGGAGATCTTATATAAAATGAATGTTCAAAAACAACTGCCACGAAAATGTACTTGTACAAATTGGAATGATTAGGCAGCTTTCTAACGAAGAAAAATATGTACTATATGAATCAACTGTTTTAATAGTGTATATTAGAGTAAAATATATTACCACAGGCTATATCAAACATATAATCAAATAAAAATTAAATGATATCCTCTGAACTTAAATGCAAGACCGAGATGAAGAGTGATAACATAGAACTTGCTACACAATAAACATGGACTAACTTAATCGATCCTGGAGACTAATATAACAACGGTTAATGGGACCCAAGACCTTAGAATTGGGTTCATGCCAAATAAGGTAAATTTGACAAAAGTGTGTAAATCAAGTTAATCAACAATCATCAACAAATACAATTAAAAATAGATTGACTTCATTCTGATTTTCATTATTAACCCTTCCATGACTGGAGCTTCTTGAAGTTTTGCGAAAACCCTGTGCCAATCTATTCTCTTATATGTGCGAGTCTCCCATAGGGAGCCTCTCTTATATAAGAGAATTCATTGGCCTAACAATATTTACCTTGCCCTTGTAAGCCAGTATATCTCTTATATATGCGAGGTTCCCTATGGGAGTCACGCATATATAAGAGAATGCACTGGCACATGAGCTTAAATGCTGCACCAGTGCAGCTCCCATCATGAAAGGATTATTAACTCTCCAATAACGAGATTTCGCATGTCAAAATTATTATTATGTAAACAAAAGTCAAATTAGCCCCATATAAGATACCAAAGTTTAATCAAAATTTGATAGTAAACATTGGAAAAGGTCCAGGTATTGAAAAATATTCTGAAAATAATATTCAGAATAATATATTTAAAAATACTACACAGTTAGCGATTTTTGTTGACATATCACTAACAGTTTTGTTTCAACAAAAATGATTCAACACGCAAATTTTTTTTATTAGAGAATGATCAATAATGAATATAAGAACAAAGTTCATCTATTTCTCCATTTCCTTGGTGGTGATGTTTTCAGACTTATATACAGTAATGCCCTAAATAATCGACTCCTTAACCACTGCAGAATTATGGGTAATTTTTCAGGATATAGTCAGAAATATGGCTTGTTGCCATTCATCGGAAAGCTCTCGGTGAGAGCGTTCCGATGAATGGCAACAAGCCATATTTCCAACTAAATCCTGAAAAATTACCCATAATTCTGCTGTGGTAAAGGAGTCGATTATTTAGAGCATTACTGTATTTCATGCACATTTACTCACCCACTTCAAATGCCTTGGGTCCCTCTAACATCTATCACCTTTTCCACATCTGTTTACCACAAAAGATATTCAAATGATATGAGAGAATAATGTTTTTCAAGGGTACAACCTGATGTGATTGGTTGGGGATTTAATGTGTTTGTTTTGGTAAAATTTTAATTGTCTGCACTGGCTAATGATACCAGTCATAAATGTGCTGAGACAGGCAGAGTGACCAGCCATTAGTCTGCTACTGCACACTTCAACTCTTTAATACGGAATGATTTGTCCATGGCATTTATCGCAGCCTGTCACTGGCTATCATTGAAGATCCATATATTTCACACTTTCATGATTGAGACTAAGATTGGCTGAATGTCACCAACAACAAATTACTAGGTTTATTTTGTAGCTTGATATGTTTTTTCCTTTTAAAGACGATTTTTAATCACATGAATTGTATGTAAATACTTGGATTTCTATATCTGCATGAAAACTGAGGTGAAAACAAGGTGAAATTTAGAATAACCTGACAATGTATTATGTAGCGAATGTACTAGATTGATTGCTGCGTCGAAGATAGTGGGCGTTGCACAGTCCCGAGAAATGGCACCATAAAAACATATCAGCAGTGAATGTAGCACACATTTCTGGCCTTCAAATTGAATGCTTACGAATATTGCTTCAGTGTAATCAAGTCAATTCAAGTTAGAGTCTCACTTCCCAGCCAACTTCACAAAAGAGATATAATTCAATGTTACCGTACATATTCAGGTGTATAAAATGGGCAAAAAAAACTAGTAATTTGGAAAATACTGAAGATTTTATCAAATAGCCATATATCTATTTATTTTTACACAATTTCGAAAACTTAAAGGTTCATGAGATATGATTCAGCATTATTTTCTGGGCAAAAATTAATATTTATCTTACACATATTAAGTTTGTGTCGTGTTATATTCTGTTCATACACAGAAAGCTATGAGTAGTATGATTAGATTAACCCTTTCTATACTAAATACCATTAATGAGTAGTTATCCAGAGTTATCCATTCGGAAATGTTGTTGAACTTAATATCTGAACATTTCCATCCAATAAATATGAACCCTTCTGCCCTTATATTATCTGTCCTCTGCTTATTTCTGCAGTAATGCCCTAAATAATCGACTCCTTAACCAGAGCAGAATTATGGGTAATTTTTCAGGATTTAGTCGGAAATATGGCGTGTTGCCATTCACCGGAAAGCTCTAATTGAGAGCTTTCCGATGAATGGCAACAAGCCATATTTCCAACTAAATCCTAAAAAATTACCCATAATTCTGCTGTGGTTAAGGAGTCGATTATTTAGGGCATTACTGTAGACCCCTCCAATGTATACTTTTATGACTGAGTGGGAAAATCCATTTAGTATAGAAAGTGTTAAATAAAATATGTTGTTGGTTCTGGGAAGAGAGATCTTATTGATCAGGAATGCAACTTCATTTAACTTAATTAAAAGCTTGCTTAAAGATAAATATTAAAACACAGCTATATCTTGCTATGGTTAAGGCTTCTTGATTCCCATTATCATTTCTGCCACTCCGAGGTAGTAAACTGTCTGTGCAATACCAAACAGCGGCGCTATGACTAATATTCTGCACATGGCTCCTTTAAAGAAAGCTTTTGGTCCCTCGTGTTTCATCACTTTCCTGAAAAGAAAAAAATTAATATGAATAGATTGATCAATTTACCAAACAAGTTCGTCCTAGTACAATTGTACAGCAAGAATTGAAGTTTCAAGTTAGACTTCACAGTACAGTAAACACGTGTGAAATCAACAAACCATACACAGAACTGTTTTTGCTTGGAACAAATCAGTTATTTTAGATAGAGAATTTTCTCCTCAAGAATTTCATTTGACTTGAAGAGACTCGTAGAGAGATTTCTGATGTTGGCTTAAGATATCCTTGTGTTGGTCGCTTTCAACAAACTTCAAATGCAATTGCAACTGGGTACTCACCCGTGAACAGATTACATAGCTTGGGGTGTAAATGTTCCAAATGAAATTGCAGCCAAGTATCTGGCAATATGTCTGTCCAGGGGTAATAATAGTTTCGCACATTGAAACTAATTACTGTTTAACCTCTTTGCTGCTAAATGACGTTAAGATGTTGTGTGCTGGGCTGTTGGCATTATTGCCATTTTCCAGTGGAAAAAATATAATGGGAATATCCCAAAAACAAGAGGTGTGCACTCAAGTGCTAGCATACCCCCACCGTGGTAAATTCAACCTGCATTATCGGTAAACCCAACAAAAAAGATTTTTAACTTTAAAGAAAAATTCGGACTAATAATATCGATATGGTGTCACAAGAAGCTTGTACAGAAAAAATTATTCAAATTGGTTCATATTTGTTAAAGTTATTAAGTCGGACAGAATTTTCTAAGTCAAAATAAGTCGAAAATGAAGTGTAATATTACGAAAAACAGTCTGAGCCAATCCCTAGCCGCATCATGTACAGAGGGTATTGTGAGAAGCATGTATACCAAAAATTATTGAAATCGGTTCATATTTGTTAAAGTTATTAAGTCGGACAGAATTTTCTAAGTCAAAATAAGTCGAAAATGAGCCGTAACTTTAAAAAAAAAAGTCGGACCAACCGCAATTAGCATCATGCGGAGAGGCAGTCCCAATGAGATTGCATACAAAAAATTATTGAAATCGGTTCATAGTTGTTCCAGTTATGAGGTCAGACGGACGGACACACGGATGGAGAAAGCGTGACGGACGGTACGACGGACGGATGGACGGACGGACGCAGTCAATCCAGTATACCCCCCATTTTCTTCGAAAGTGGAGGTATAATAAAACTGACTGAGTTGAAAGGCTATTATCGTTCACAATCGTGGAACATCATACACTGTTTGAAACTTCGAGATAGTTATTCCGATGCACAAATCTCTGAGTTCCAGTTACCGGTATGTATAATGGCCTACTGTTAGTATGCCGAAGTAGGTCCGTTGTACCTACGGACCATATAGCACACGATATGCACTTTTACGTCCGCAATAGTGACGGATGTCATGTGCAGTGAAGAGGTTAATTCATGTAATAAATCGACCAATAGAAGATTGAGGATTTACATACCTGAAGCAGTCTATTATTCCATTGTAATGCATGTCTCCCTCAGCCTTGTTCAGGGTCTGCAGTCGGGTTTTAACAACTGTAATTTAGAATGGAGAAAGTATAATACCCTAAAAATACTTCAAATGATTTGAATATCCCCCACCACTCAACGGTTACTGTTTAAATGTCAAATATATAAGAGATCAGTTAGGTTAGATCTCAGGTTAAACCACAGGAAAATTAGCATGAGAATAGAGGTGTTTTTATACTTATATTTATACAAGATTTATTAACCTTCAAGAACTGTTGATAATTTTGTGGAAAATAATACTACAAATTCCAAGCAAACCATTTAATTTCTCCTCCAGAACCAAAGAATGAGCAATAAATCTACAATAGAAACATCTAAATTCAGGTTTGAGTTTTTAATTGCTGAAATTATTGCTGAGATTATCCCTCAAATAGAATTTTGACAAAGCCATTTTTAACCCTTTCAGTGCCAAGACCGATTTTTGTATCAACCCATATTTCCTTGATCATTTTTCAAATTTATTGATTATAATAATGTGATACATTGATGGAAAGAGCTCTTAAAGCTCTTTCCATCAATGTATCACATTATTATAATCAATAAATTTGAAAAATGATCAAGGAAATATGGGTTGATAAAAAAATCGGACTTGGCACTGAAAGGGTTAAGGCTGAAAAGACTCCAAGCACAGTGTGACAATGTGCAGAATCATAGTTTCCGCGAGAGGGGCAGTGGGTCCATTTCCCTATCACATATTTGCCCTCTGACACATCTCTCTACCTGATCGTTGATACCACCTGTGTACAGTAATGCCAAAAGTATATGACCCTTTAACCACAGCAGAATTATGGGAAATGTTTCAGGATTTAGTCAGAAATATGGCTTGTTGCCATTCATCAGAAAGTTCTCACCGAGAGCTTTCCGATGAATGGCAGCAAGCCATAATTCCGACTAAATCCTGAAAAATATCCCATAATTCTGCTGTGAGTTTAGGGGTTGTTTATTTAGGGCATTACTGTATCTCTCAGTAAATAAAAGCAACAGGATAAACACAGATAATATTATTTATAGCAATTGCTAACCAGTATTGAATCATTTAATACTTGACATTTTTTATGCAAACTTTCTACCTACAAAACAGACTACAATATCTGTACACGTTTAGAATCTTGGCTTAACCCTTTACCCAACAGAACGGCCCTGTGCCAATGCATTCTCTTATATATGCGAGTCGACCATAGGTCGCCTCGCATATATAAGAGAATGCATTGGCTTAACACATTACAAATTATAAAATTGTTAAAGAATGTAAGAAAAAATGGTAAAAAGTGTTAAAAAAAGATTTTTTTTAGGCCAATGCATTCTCTTATATATGCGAGGCGACCTATGGTCGACTCGCATATATAAGAGAATGCATTGGCACAGGGCATAACTGTAACTATCACAATGTGGTCAAGGAGCCGGTTCCAATGATATCCATATTTGTATGGTTCTATTGAGACAGACCGAAGATATTTTAGGCTGTTGAAGCTTTATTTGGCCGGTTTTGGCCGGTTTGTTGGGTAAAGGGTTAAATTATTAACTGAATTACTAATACTAGATAATTTCAGTCATTGCATGGACTGAGATTTTCCCTCAGTGGATATAGGGGTCCAAGCAGAGACCCTGATAAAATCATCATACTGTTACTAACCATCAAAAGGATTAACAGAGAATGATGCGACGCATCCAGCAGCACAACCAGCAAGGAACGAGACGTAAAACACTGATTGATCACTGCCTTCTCTCTTCTTACCCTGTATAAAGCAAAATAATTACATATAATGAAGATGTGTTTTGATATTATATAATAATTAATAACAACCAAAACAAGACAGTCAAAGACTGTGGGGTCGCTCACCAGACTGCAAAGACTGATGAGACTGGGACTCTGGAGACCACAATAGTCAGAACTTTTCATAATCACTTTGAAAAAAGTAGATCTAAACACGATATGTGGCTAGAGAGGCTTCAGTAGTGTACAGTGGGTAATTTCAAGGTGAATATCCACCATGAAATTGCCCACTGTTCCCTACTGATCACCCCCCTCCTCCAGCTCAACAAGACCCCTCCCGACCGGGCTCCAGACTCCCAAGTCTTGGGTTGGAATTTCACAACCGACATCTCAAACTTTCTCAATTTTTGGAAATTTCAAATCTCACAAGCACCTTTTTATAAAACCATGTAGACATGTTTGAAGCCCATTTATCCATGGACCCAAAACACCATACATGTATGTCAGATTAATCAGTTAGGTAGTTCCAAGGAAGATGTTTTAATGAATTTGGTATTTCAATGATTTTTTAAACACAAAATTGTTAACTCCCCATAGCCCCCATCATTTCTTAACAGGTTGACCTGATGTTAACAAATCTGAATATCAGTCACTAAAGGATCATCCATACTATATGTAAGCTAAATAGTCCAACCTCTCTTGAGAAGACAATTTAAGAATGACTATAGAGACATACAGTTATGTCCCTGGTCCCACCCTATTTAACCCGGTGACCACATCTGAATAAATTTCAATATAGTCCGGCCGCCAGGTCACGGATGCGTGTTTTGGCGTATAAAGTTTTTTTCTCTGCAGATTTTGTAAATTCAGGTATCCGATATCAAGATTTTATCGGCTGGCCATCTGTCAGCCTTGAGCAATTTTTTTTATAGCGCCCTAAAATGTATACCCCCCCCCCCAATTTTTTCCCAGACGTAAAACCAGTAACTTGGAATTTGTTGCAAATTCACATGACTAATCTAGTAAAATGTATATATTTTCATGAAGCTAAGACATAATGACACTAGTTTGGGCCAAAATTGAAACTCACCATCCAAGATGGCTACCAAAATGGCCGCCGGAAGTTGAAAATATGACATTTTTTCACAAATATCTTCTAGATCAGTTCATGCTGTTTGGAACTGGTTGAGTAAAATGACTTTATTTTGTATTTTGTATATTAACTGATCATTGGAGCAATTAAATATGCAATTATTGGGGTCCTATCCACTTGTGATCCCTCAAAAAATCGATTTTACAGAACGCGTTATAAAATTTCACCAAAAAATCACAACTCGGATTCTAGTCATATTTCAACAAGAAATGAACAGAAGGTTGCAATTAAGTAAGGCATACCATTACCTATGAATATTCCAACTCACTGGAACCAAAATTCTTACTTTGGCTCAAAATGGCTGCCAAAATGGCCGCCAAAATATGGAACGAGAGGCCGATCACGATCGGCAGATGTTTAACCCATACCCGGGTGATAGCGATTAGCTATAACTGATAATTTATCAAAGATATGAACACAGGTATCCATATATCAGCACCATCTTGAATTCAATAGCTCAAATAATTTGTCTTAAGAAGGGGTTAAAGTATTTGTGGTTGCGAAGGGGGGGGGGGGGGGTGTTCTAAATCTAATAACTCTATCCTTATTCATCCAAGGACCTATCTATGTGAGATCCAAGGGTTTAGTTATTTCTGAGGATATGTTTATAAGTTGAAGTTAGCTCATTGGAAACAAAACTACCAGCTATTCAAATCTCATTCACTTCTAAAGAGAAATTATAATTAGTTGATAAGCCAGACTGCATAGAACAACATGTGGGATTCCATCTCATATTTAATTTGAACTTTAATGACCCCCCCCCCCCATTCTTCCCAGTTGTTATTTGTTTATCAATCATGTCAAAAATGCATGTAGTTTATACAGTATAATTCAAAAATGTTATCTATATAATGTTATACAGCCATGTTATACAGCCATTATATGGTACGGATGCTGGCCCCAATGATCCCTAAATCGAAAAGATTACCATAGTTAATATAAAGGAATGTAACACTGAATCAAATGGTTTCAAGACATAACAATATTTTACAAGTAGCTTGCAGACTAAAACACATAACCTTCACTGTTAATCTTTTAAGCACTCTGTGGTCCCCAAAATTCAGTCAACCATGACAATATGAACAGATGGGAAAATAAGGTTCCTGGCAATATTATCTGCCATATTGATTTTCAAAATAATGCATCACCTATAATCTGTAAGCATATTCAATTGGTGTCTTATTGAACGTTCATTAACTAATGAACCTGATTCAAATAGAGGGTTCATTTAATATGTTTCTGCATAATACAAACAATAATGAAGATTTATCTGCTTGTAACCTATTGCATATAACAATTATATTGGCTATTAGCCATTATTTTAATGTAATATCAAAAGAATGTGTCTGAAGGGTTAATATATTTTTCAAAAATCAATTATTCAATTCCACAATCCATAGAAGTTAATAGTGTGAAGATAACCCAAGATAAGACATATGAGGAAGAGCCCATGTGCATTAAAGCATAAATCTGTTGGAAACTTGGAAAGGGTTAATTATTTTCTAAGCATATCAATGGAATATGCAGACAATTGTGTAGGTCATGGGTCAATTATCAGGCAGCCTGTAATGAAATTTCAAAATTAGATAAACAAGAGCCTGGTGTCATTTATCAAATTTGACAATTAACCAGCCATCAGTATAATATTGTTTGTTTATCTTGGTATCCATCTAACCACTTGGCCATAGCTAAATAGCAATTAATCATTTCATGAGCTGTTTACAATCTACATGGGCATACACCAGGGAATGTTATCATTATATTTCCAATAGAGTTGTCCACCATTCGACCATATACCAGTGTATTTCATGGAACTACATTATAAGTCACTTGAATTATAAAGGGCCATAACTCTGTTAAAATATATCGGATCAAACCCAAATTTGAACTTGATCTGTATTTTGGGGTGAGGACCACATGTACCAAATTTGGTGCAGATCAGATGAAAAATGTTTTGAGTCATAGCAGCTTGCGTGAGTTCTAAGTAAACATTAAGAGTGAAAAGGGTTAATTAAATGATACCAAAAACCATACAGATGAAAACCGTGCTAAGAAAAACCTAGGTAAGAGATATGAGGCAGATCAGAAGATATATGTTCAACTTATTACATTGGATAGCATGTGTGTGAAGGGTTAATTATTTTCTAAACTGATCAACTAATCGATACCAAAAACTATACAGGTGAGGGGTGTGTCATCATAAACCTACATATCAAATATGAAAACAATCAGACAAAAAATACTTTGGTTATAGCATCGGATAGCTCATGACTATGTGCGGATGCAAAGTGTTAATAATTTCTAAACCGATCAACCGATCGATACCAAAAACTATACAGGTGAGGAGTGTGTCATCATAAACATGCACATAAAATTTGAACAAGATCCGATACAAAATATTCGAGTAAATGAATCGGATAGCAAGTGTCTACGGACAGACGGACAGACGGACAGACAGACAGACGGACAGACGGACGGACGAACGACGGATGGTTGATCCGGACGTCGGCATTATGTGTACCATACATGGTATGGGTACACATAAAAATGGTAAATATCGCCCTAGGGTGTCCTGCAATCGCTTACAAGTTGTGGTTGATGTACAAAATTGGCTATTATGCCTTCTATACATTGAATACTAACATGTCTGCTGCACCATGGTTAATTGTTACTGTTGCCACCACTGACATCACCAAAACTATGGACGTTTCTCTCAAAAACTTGACATAAATATCGGCAAAAATTAACTTTTCAGGTTTGGACCATTTTTCTAGTAATGTAATTATCTTTGGATTTAAAGGTGTTTATTGTATTGGTCTATCTTAAATGTGTCACACTACGGTGTTTATAGAACAAATTGCTCAAGATGGCTTCCAATATGGCAACCAAATTGGTAATAAGTTATTTTTTTTACATATATCATTATAACATTATATATATAACATTATTCTCTGCGTTATCCGAAAATGTACCAAATTGTGACTCACTTGGTTTTTATACGTGTTAGTTAATTAACTGACAACTAAATGTTCTATTATGGTTGTCCCAGTTCCGTATGGGGCATGACAAATTTATTTTAAAGTATGGAATTTTGCGGAGAACCTCTTTTGTGATTCTGACCATATTATTGAAAGGAAATGGGCAGAACTTTGAGACGGAACTGAGATGAACCATAATACCCTTCACCGTGGTGTATTTGCCGTTCAGCCGCGGTGTCAGAGTTTGTAACTGCAGTTGAGCACCGCGGCCGAACGGCATGTACACTGCGGCCAAACAGCAAGTACACCTGGGCCGAAAGGCAACTACAACGCGGCCGAATGGCATGCACACCGTGGTTAGATTTCTGGTTTGTATCAGTTTAATGAACGTACACCGTGGCAACTACACTATGGCTGAATGGGAGGTACACCGCGGCCCAACTGTAGTTAGCCGGTGGAGCTGCGGTGTAGTAGCATTTCGGCCGCGGTGGCAACGCTAACCACACCTCGGTTAAGTGGACACTTGTTTTGTCCAGCAGGTATGTGGCTCTTCTGTTCCATTATGATAAACCAATATCAACTGGATACAGGATGGATGCCAAGATGGTAGCCAGGGAGTTACTCTATGAATATTTGAGGTGAATAGGTATGCATGGAGTTAGTGTATGTCTTGGATGATGTGAATATGCATACAATGAGTGACTATATGGTTATGAGTGTGTTGTCCATAGTGAGAAGTATAGGTATACAGGGAGATGTCATGGTCAGGTGTGGGGTGAATCGGTATGAATGGAGTGACTGTATGGTGTATGGTTGTGTGTATCTTGCACTGGTGCACCCGGTGTGCCTGTATGGACATTGATGTGGTGTATGGTTATAGCTACATGGCCATCTATGTATTGATTATGTATATATGGAGTGACTGTAAGGTCATGGGTGGGATGTACATGTGTTTTCTGTATGATCATGGATGGGGTGTGTGGATAAATCGTGAGTGAGTTTATGGTTACGGGCAATGTGTGTGGTATACGTGGAATGACTGTACTGTCATGATTGAAGTGTATATATATGTATAAGTGGAGTAAGCTGGTGGACATTATCGTGTGGGAGTGTCCTTGTGGTAACGGATGGGATGTATACGTTTATATCTCGTGGATGCATTATCATTGGTATGTGTGTAGGGATTAGCTGTATGATCATGGATGGCGTGTATGATTATACAGTACGTTGCTGAACTGTCATGTGTGATGTATATATGCAAGTATGGATGGTATGAGTGGTCGTGTGTGCGGGTTTTTTGTATATCTGGAAGGACTGAATGACCAGTGGTGAGGTGCATATGTATACCTGGAGTGACTCTATAGTCTAGGGTGGGCTTCATATGTATATATCGAGTGGTTACATGTATATGACTGTGTGTGGAATATGTATACAGGTAGTGACTGTATGGTCAATGGTGAAATGAGTACATGTAGGTATACAAGGAGTGACATCAATGTAATGAATATCTATGCCGGGAGTGACTAAATGGTCATGTGTCAGGTGAGTGAGTATACCTGGTGTTCCTGCTTGGCGACTCGTGGCGGTATGGTTATGTGTAGGTTATGCGGATATACAATGATGTTGCTATATGGTCATGTGCGAGGTGTGTGTGTATATAGCGAGTGGCTATATGGCCATGGATGATGTGCATATGCACATATGGAGTGACTATACTGACATGGCTGGGGTGTATTAGTATATATTGAGTGGCTATTCGGCTATGGTGTGACAAATAGGGATACAGTGAGTGACATGGCCAATGGTGAGGTAAATATGTATACCATACACATTACCCGTAGCCAAAAATCACTCACTATTTATCCACACACCCCATCCGTGATCATACAGAAACACATGTACATTCCACCCATGACCATGTAGCTATATCCATACACCACATCAATGTACATACAGGCACACCGGGTGCACCCGTACAGTATACACACAAACAAGTGTCCACTTAACCACTGTGCGGTTAGTGTTGCCACCGCGGCCGAAATGCAACAACACTGCGGCTCCACCGGCTAACTACAGTTGGGCCGCAGTGTACTTGCCATTCGGCCATGGTGTAGTTGCTGCGGTGTACGTTCATTAAACTGAAAAAAAATGATACAAATCAGAAATCTAACCACGGTGCACATGCCATTCGGCCGCGTTGTAGTTAGTGTTGAAACGATTAATCGACTAATCGAAATCGACGCGATTATTAAATTAGTCGATTCCGAAATCGGCTAGTCGACTAGTCGGAACACACCCACCACCATTATGCCATCGCGAAAGCAGTGCCGTTGCTGCCGTTACCGAATTACTGGTCAATTTAAACAATCAGGCTATCGAAATAAACCATCACAATTAGCTTGTTAAAGCCTTCTTTGTTGTCCCTTTGATGAGATAACTGCTTTCAGTACTTGGTGGTCATGCACGAGCGCGAAACCCAATGACCTCAACTCAATGTATTTGTCGGTGCCGCGGCGGCTTATTCTTTGAAGTTGAGACGGCCGGCTTTGATAATCAACTTCAAAGAATCAGCGCCTATCGCAACCGTGTCTATTTCGGCGTGACGGAATTGATCTGAGTGATAACTGGTCAACGTGTTTGCAGGACTCAACTTCAATCAAGTTAGTTGCGAGGTGACATTATTAAGTTTTAAGTTTAATAACAAGTCCAATATATTATAGTTTATTGAAGCACTATGTCAGTATACCTTTAAAGTTTATTTGTAAAATTGTGTGATATTTTTTACAACCACCACATGCATCAACTGACGCATGGGTGAGCGTATACGATCGCACGTTCTAGATATATTGTATTATAGATATAAATATAAAGCCAACCCGCGGTCGGCCATGCTATGCATCGAATAGCGTCGCGTATTTCGAACTAAACTGGCGAATCACTTCGGAAATCCCACGTCGTTTATGGGCTGTGTTTGTGAAAAATTACAATGTATTTTAGCACATCAAACTTAAATCCTGGGCGGTGACAAAGCTGTTCCCAGAAACGTAATCTGGATGACGCAAATTCCTAGAATCGGGCTAAATATAGAACTTACGACATCGCATTGAAATGTACTATTAACATCGCGCCGGTCTGCGCATTTTTATATCTGAAACTGACACGTTCGATTGTGTATTCGGGGACTCGCGAGTAAAATTGTATATATTGTATATATATTTACAATGTACCATGCACGAGAGACAATTATGTACGCGATCAAATCAAACAGTAAAAACACGTGCGTTTTGGCGGGAAAATGACTGTCCGTGATTAAGCTATGTCATATCGTGACCTTGCAATGAATACAAAGAACAACATTATGTACGCAATGCATGGCCCATTTTTAATATATGCGGACTCTATATATACAGGGAACTTTACCACATTCCGTGTCCGATATATGTACATGACATCTGCGAGCATAAAAGGCTTGTACGCACTACAGCTGTTATAAAATTTATTTTGTAACTTTTGTTTGACTCTGTCGGAGATGAAGTTCGTTTCTCAAAATATCTTGCATTTCTTCATGTACGCCCGTTTGTGAAGTCAATCGCTGACAAGCATACTGGGCAAGTTCGAAAACAACGATGTTCGATTGTATGTAAGAACCGGTACGGCCCGGTAGACCATACCATATCAAGTTTAAAGGAACATTTTTACACAAAACATATAGAATAATGCACCGGTTTCTGATTGTTGCACACGCTTCCACTCCGTAATCCGTAGCGTTTCCGCGATCGATCAGGTGTTTGTCACCACCGTTTAGATACATATACATCAACTGGATGGTAATTTGATTGTCATAAAACATCATATACCTGGGACAAATTAATAACCTATTAACCTTCAGTGATATTAAACCAAATAATCACTGCAAATAGTGTTAAATCACGTCTTGCTTTGCGTTCGATAATGCAAAGTTGGTTACTGGTACTCAAAAACAAACGGCAAATTATATACGTATATGAGCACAAAACGGTAAGTTTCGGAAGGGATCCGACTAGTCGACTAGTAGTCGATTCCCTCTGGCGACTAGTCGATTCCTCAAAACCACTAATCGTTTCAACACTAGTTGTAGTTGCCTTTCGGCCATGGTGTACTTGCCGTTCGGCTTCAGTGTACTTGCTTTCGGCCGCAGTGCTCAACCGCAGTTACAAACGATGACACCGCGGCCGAACGGCAAATACACCGCGGTGCCAATGGACACTTGTTTTGTCGACCGGGGTACACCATACAGTCAACTCCATTCATACCGATTCACCACACACCTGACCATGACCTCTCCCTGTATACCTATACATCTCACTATGGACAACACACTCATAGCCATATAGGCACTCATTGTATGCATATTCACATCATTCATGACATACACTAACTCCATGTATACCTATTCACCTCACCTATGATCATAGAGTAACTCCCTGGCTACCATCTTGGCATCCATCCTGTATCCAGTTGATATTTGTTTATCATAATGGACCAGAAGAGTCACATATTATGGTTCATCTCAGTTCCGTCTCAAAGTTCTGCCCATTTCCTTCCAATAATATGGTCAGAATCACAAAAGAAGTTCTCCGCAAAATTCCATAATTTAAAATGAATTTGTCATGCCCTACACGGAACTGGTACAGCCATAATAGAACATTTAGTTGTCAGTTAATTAACTAACACATATAATAACCAAATGGGTCACAATTTGCTACATTTTCGGATAACGCAGAGAATAATTATATATATATAATGTTATAATGATATATGTAAAAAAATAACTTATTACCAATTTGGTTGCCATTTTGGAAGCCATCTTGAGCAATTTGTTCTATAAACACCGTAGTGTGACACATTTAAGATAGACCAATACAATACACACCTTTCAATTCAAAGATAGTTACAATATTACTAGAAAAAATTGTCCAAACCCGAAAAGTTAATTTTTGCCGATATTTATGTCAAGTTTTTGTGAGAAAAGTCCAATATTTTTGGTGATGTCAGTGATGACAACAGTAACAATTAACCATGATGCAGCAGACATGTTAGTATTCAATGTATAGAAGGCATAATAGCCAATTTTGTACATCAACCACAACTTGTAAGCGATTGCAGGACACCCTAGGGCAATATTTACCATTTTCCATATTTTGGCGGCCATTTTGAGCCAAAGAAAGAATTTTGGTTTCACTTAGTTGGAATATTCATAGGTAAAAGTATGCCTTACTTAATTGCAACCTTCTGTTCATTTCTTGTTGAAATATGACTAGAATCCGAGTTGTGATTTTTTGTGAAATTTTATAACGCATTCTGTAAAATCGAATTTTTGAGGGATCACAAGCGGGTAGGACCCCAATAATTGCATATTTAATTGATCCAATGATCAGTTAATATACAAAATACAAAATAAATTCATATTACTCAACCAGTTCCAAACAGCATGAACTGATCTAGAAGATATTTGTGAAAAAATGTCATATTTTAACTTCCGGTGGCCATTTTGGTAGCCATCTTGGATGGTGAATTTCAATTTTGGCACGAAATAGTGTCATTATGTCTTAGCTTCATGAAAATATATACATTTTCCAGATTAGTCATGTGAATTTGCAACAAATTCCAAGTAACTGGTTTCACGTCTGGGAAAAAATTGGGGGGGGGGGGGGGATATACTTTTTAGGTCGCTATAAAAAAAATTGCTCAAGGCTGACAGATGGCCAGCCGATAAAATATTGATGTCGGATGCCTGAATTAACAAAATCCGCAGAGAAAAAAACTTTATACGCCAAAACACGCATCCGTGAATTTCGGGGGTTTGGCGACCGGACTAATACCAGACACCAAAGAACCCTTCATACTAAATATCAGCAAAATAGACCTGTTAACATTTGTGGCGATTTCGGTCGAACAGTTTAACCCGAAGTAGGAAAATGTGGACTGTTACTGGTTGAAAAATCAAATCTACAGCCTCATTGCCTCCACCCAGGCAGCTTAGAAATCAATAGGAATCTATATATTATTATACCAGTATCAAACAGCATACATACAGGTAGGGTGGGTGGTTGAGAGTTAAATCTCTTATCTCTGCCCTTATTTGAACAAATGTGAATCCCCATCTATGAGATCTATTCATCTAGAAATTTCAAACGGTAGATTTTAAGAGTTGAAGAAAACTGATTTTCCTCAAATCTGAACCCCACTCACCAAAGGACCCTCCATACCAAAAGCTAAAGAGGCCTGATGGTTTCTGAAGAATTACTATGGAGGGAAAGAGTTATGGCCCTGGCTTCTCACCTATATGACCTGATGAACTCATTTGAACAAATCTGAATGTGAGTCAAAATATATAAACCATTTCGGTCTTTAATATGTATGTGGAGAAGAACAAAATTGATGGACGGATGGAAACATCCCAACAGAGGGATGGACGGGAGGACATACTGACAGACAAATTCAATCCAATATGCCCCCCCCCCCAAGTTTTCTTTGCAAATCAGGGTATAATGAGTACAACTGGATAGGTGGTGGTTAAGAATATAATAGTGGAACAGCCAAGCCTGAATATAGTGTCTGACTTTTGCAGAATGAGGTCAATAAAGGGTGAATTTAGTGCTGCAATCCTGTAAGGTGGGCTAGCATCACCAAATTCACCCTCTGTGGATCTCATTATGCTTAGGCCTCAACTGCCATGGGAGACATAGGAACAGATTGAAGTTGTCCAGTTACTTGGTGATGTGCACCCATTGGGCACTTCAATTATCAATTTTATCTTCTGACAGCAAATTAGGGAATATAGAAACTGAACAGAAGGGAAAAAGTAAGTAGAAATGTCAATTTAAGACCTGTATACTTCCCTGAAGATGAGGCCTAAGCAGAATGAGGTCCCTGGAGGGTGTATTTGGTGATGCTAGCCTACTGTGCAGAGTAGCATCACTAAATTCACCCTCTGGGGACCTCATTCTGCAAATGTCAGACATACAGCATTTTGTTTTGATATGATATGTTAATGATACACAGAGCATGACTGTTTACACCTACCTGTCAGCCAGCTAGATAACATCTGAATTGATGACTGTTATTAACTCTTTCTGTCTGGGGCTAATACCATACTTTATGGATGTTACAAGGTGTCAGTTTTTCTAATTAAATTTTTCTTGACTGCAGTGGGTGCAGGGCGGCGCAGATTGGGGGGGGGGGGTGGTAGTGGGGACAGGGGTGTAGAGGGGTGAGGAGGGAAAGGGGTGGAATGGGGTGTTTTGTGTCTAAAGTTATGTTCCTGACACGGCCCCTATTTGACACACTGACCCCCATTTGAACAAATCTGAACCCCAGTCACACAAGGACCCACCATACAAAATATTAGCTAAATCGGCCTGATGATTCTGGAGAAGAAGTCATTCTAATAATTACTAGGGAGAATAGAGTTATGTCCCTGATTCTGCACCTATTTGACCCAGTGACCCCATTTGAACAAATCTGACCCCCAGTCACTCAAGGACCTTCCATACCAAATATAAGCTAAATGGGACTGATGGTTCTTGAAAAGAAGTTGTTTTAAGAATTACTATGGCGGGAAAGAGTTATGGCCCTAGCTTCGCAACTATTTGACTCAGTGACCTTATTTTAACAAATCTGAGTCTGAGTCAAGCAGGGAACATCCACACCAAATATGAACTCATTTGGCCTTATGATACTGGAGAAGAAGATGATTGTTGACGGACGGACGACAGACGGGCGGACAGACGGACGGACGGACGAGGAGTGATGACTATAGCTCTACCGGAGACTTCGTCTCAGGTGAGCTAAAAACTGTATAGAGCCCTAATTTAAAGGATTATTGTACACTAAATCCGGCCATTTACTGGACCATCTCCTTTTATACTCAACAAAATATATGCAACAAATGAATGAATTTGCGCCATGGATGAGTGCAAAATACACTCATTTACTCTATGAATGATACAAACAACATGGTGGTAAATGAGTGTATTTTGCTCTCATCCATGGCTCAAATTCATTCATTTGTTGCATATATTCTGTTGAGCATAAAAGTAGATGGTCTCAAAAAGGGCCAGATTTAGTGTACAGTACTCCTTTAAGCACCACAAAGTGGTTTATTTTTGTAAATAAGATATAATAACCAGGCAATGTCAATTTACGGTTTCTCAGGACAAAACAATTTGTAAAGTATGCGCGTCCGTATTTAAGTTTTATATTTTATTTCTGGGGCACATGCCAACAAAGCATTCCCAACTCTGCATCATCTACAGTAATTCCCTAAATAATCGACTCCTTAACCACAGCAGAATTATGGGTAACTTTTCAGGATTTAGTCGGAAATATCGCTTGTTGCCATTCATCGGAAAGCTCTCAGTGAGAGCTTTCCGATGAATGACAACAAGCCATATTTCAGACTAAATTCTGAAAAATTACCCATAATTCTTTTGTGATTAAGGAGTCGATTATTTAGGGCATTACTGTAACACTTATTTATGGTGGATTGCCACTGCAATCAGGCCTGATAATATGGTGCCAGACATTTGCTGAATGAGGTCCCCAAAGGGTGAATTTAGTGATGCACAGCAGGCTACCATCACCATATTCATCCTCTGGGGACCTCATTCTGCATGACCTCATCTGCTATGGGAGACCTAGACCCTCTGGGGACCTCATTCTACAAATGTCTGGCAGCATATTTTCAGTCGTGACTGCAATCTGAGTAAAAAAGTGTTGGTCATACTTGATTGGGCGATTTTGACAAAATAAACTGCAATGAATCTATCATCTAATTTTTTATGGACATCTGTTTGGGAAATAATGGCCACAGGCAACTGAAATTAAACCCAGAGCTACAGTAATGCCCCAAATAATCAACTCCTTAACCACAACAGAATTATGGGTAACTTTTCAGGATTTAGTCGGAAATATGGCTTGTTGCCATTCATCGGAAAGCTCTCAGTGAGAGCTTTCCGTTGAATGGCAACAAGCCATATTTCCGACTAAATCCTGAAAAATTACCCATAATTCTGCTGTGGTTAAGGAGTCGATTATTTAGGGCATTACTGTAATTCTCCAGCATGTTTCACTAACCTTGGAATTAAGATGTGCAAAGAGAGGGAAGTATATAGCTGAGAATATAACATCCCGTAAAGCTGTAGCTCCACAACCTTGGTACAACCCAAATAAACCCTTTCTTTGCAAGAGATCGAGGGCAATTCGGGTTGCTGAAAGACGTTTGGGTCTGTGTGATATCACTCCGGAGGCTCCATTAGCTACGCTAACATCAACTTTAGCTGCAAGGATATAAGTTGGTGACTATTAAATTCTAGGTTCTCAGGCAATACTTGAGACAATCTTTTAACTTTTTGAACCCTGACGTCCTGAACGTTAAATGGTGCCCAAGGTATTTCAAAGAGACATGCTATTCAACGTTCAATATACATGTAGATTATATTACGGCTCCCTTTGGTCGCGCTATATATATTTATAACGAAATTCTTATCCTTTGCCTGTGATAAAAGGCGCTTCTCAAAATGCACCTCTGAGCATGCGCGAAGAAACAGGCCCCATGTCTCCAATTTGGCTGCTAAAGTCAGAGGTATGAACATGTCACTCATTCGCCCAATGTAGAAGCACAATTCTAGTTAATTTGTGCTTGACCGCGAAATTTCTAATGAAATACAGTACTTCCCATTCCCCTTTTCCGATGATAAAAGCGACTTCTTTTTCAAAATAGGCCTCTGCGCATATGCGAAGAAACAGACCCTCTGCCATCAGTTAGTCTATCAAAGTCACGTGGTAGTTGATATGTGTGTTTATTGTGCTGTAATTTCGTGTCAAATATTGTATTCCGGTCTCCCGGGATATAGGAATATAAGGATTGGACCATTATTCCAGTCTCTCGGGTAAGGATTAACATCTGCATCAAATCAACTTTTTTTTCAGAAAGAATTCAGGAGCTTTGATTTTAAAGGAAATTTATACTAGTATTTACTGATTACTTAGAGGAAAACTATTAAACAAATTATCTGACAACTATGGAATTCAAACTTCCTGGAAATTTCCAAAACATTTCACCTTTTCATGATGGGAACTGCGCTGGTGCACCATTAGATATCCTGTGCCAGTGCATTCTCTTATATATTTGAGTCTCCCACAGGGAGCCTCGCATATATAAGAGGGAGACTCGCATATATAAAAGATTGCATCCACACAGGGTCTTCGAAAAAATTCCAGGAAGTTCAAGTATTCTGTATAATTTAAAACTGTGTTTTAAGTCAGCTAATGGACTCGAACTTCTAGTTTCCAAATGTCCAGTCGCGCAAACATTAACCAAAACATATAGGCATAACATGAGGTTTCTTGCCAATCCAATTTTTTCAAAGAAATGATTCATGTGGCACTGAATTGAGTTTGTTATAAAAAGTTTTTATAATCTTGGGGCCCAGGCCCCATGAATGCACCTTTAAGAATTTCTGGGCTACTGCTGCTTAACCTATAATTAACTCCAAGAAATAGATCCAATGCACCAGTAATCTCATATGATTACTTTACTTAATTCTCTGCCACATAATTACTAATCAATTATGGAAGGAATAATTAATGATGAAATGACTAGATTCCAATCTATAGGTAAATTAGTCTGGTCTGCGAACAGAAATCCACAGTGATGAACATACAGACAGATAATACTGCAATGATAGAATAACAGGTTAATTTAAAAATAAAAAAATTTCAGGCAATACTTGACTCACAATTTTAACAACTGCCTCACAATTTTAACAACTGCCTCAAAACAAACCTTTTCAATAATCAATTTAAGATTTTTTTTATTTCTATGGTGATTTATACTAGTTTTATTTGAAGAGTGAGAACAATACTAACACATTGTCTGGTAACTAATCGAAACTGCCTGGAAACTTCAAAAGCATTTAAGTCAGTCACCAACTCATGAAATTTCTACTTTTTTTTATCACTTGTGTGGTTTCCAATTAATTTCTTCAAAGAAAAAAAAAAAAAAACCAACATGTGGCACTGAATTGAGTTTCATAAAAGTTTTTTTGATAATCTTGGGGTTAAAGATGCATAATCCGATTTAACGCTCCCAAATGATTTCTTTGGCTTCGGGCGTGATTAATATTTGATTCGAGTCGAGGAACTCACCATCAAAGCTCAGAGAGATCAGATATCAATTTTTTAAATATGGTTTTTCTCGAAATGATTTGTGGCCCAGAAAAAGAGCCATCAAACCAATGGTCTCGGATAAAATTGCGGATGAAGATGGATAACTCTAAAATCAAGTGGTAATACAGCCAAATTTCATGATACGCAAGTGATAATACGGCCATATTTCATTGAACCAGGGCTCATTTTACAAGGCGAAGTTCTCGCCCTAGGCCAGCGGAAGTCGCCCTATTTTAGCTCTGAGGCGAAATTTAAGTCGCCTTGTAATTTTAGCGCCTGTCGGGATCCCAGTGTTTGTATAGGCCGGCAGACGGCGATGAGCTTGGGGTTATTACATTGTCTCGCATGTCATTAGGCTGACGATATGTTAATGAGGTGAGAAATGGAAGTGAGAATAGTTCGTTGGTAATTAAGAACAGATGAATAGAAGATACTTAGTTCATTTATTAAGACAAATGGGTTTACGCAAGGGGTTCAATTTTAGAGTGCATTTGGCGTCGAGTACATTGATTCATTTTCGTTTATACTTTGCAGACGCAAATTTGCCAACTGATGACAATTTCAATGACAATGTTGACCAAATGTAGGACAATATTGTAGTTTTTGACTGACCACAGGGGGAGGGACCAGGACACTAAGCTTTCCAAGTGTTGGAAATTTCCAACCTGACACCCCCCCCCTAAGGTTGTAAAATTTCCAACTGATGGCCCTTTCAGTCCAAAATTTTGACCAAAAGTATGAAAATATGCAAATATTGGTCCAAAAACAATAAATCCCCCCCCCCAATAAATTGTTTGAAAATCAAACTACAAGAAAATTTTCAACCTATTGTTGGTGTGAAATTTCCAACTAATGTTGTGTCAGGTATTAAATATCCAACTGTTGAAAATTTTGACCAAAGTTGGTGGGGTTGAGACACCCCAAACCCCACTTCCCTGCTCTCACAGGCAAATGGATACAATTAATTGCGTGATTCGTTGTAATCAGGTATCTCATAACAGGAATCTGTGTGGTATGGCTTCACTGTCTAGAGGCTTAGAAGTTAGAGCAAACCCTGAGTGATGGCCGGTCAGATTGTCGTGAACAGCAGAACAAGTGCGATACAGAAATAATGAATTCTAGCACCTAACCTATATAATTAGCATCCAGCAAGCAGATGCCCAACATAAACTTCATAACTGGCGTAATCAGAACATTGTATGGGTGTCAACGAACTTTTAACGTCTTATTTTTTGGCTTTTTGCTGATTAAAATGCGTCTACGAAAATATACAACATAAAATACAAGACAGATAACTCTATATTATATATCCCGTCTGCGCTCACGCTTTCCGAAGTCCAGCGCTATGGAATTTCACTATAGTTAACTGGCTATTGACTCATGGCAATGTTGGGCCCGCAACACGCGTTATTTCTCAAACTAGCTGGCGACTTTGATAGGCGTAACAGTCTGTTGAATTAACATAGGAATGCAGTGTAATTCATCGAAACTGATGACAAGTGCTGCAAATTTCAACTTAATGCATATTTTGTTGTGTTTATCTTTGGTTTATTTCACGACAGGTCAGTTTGAACCATGTATCCTGCCAAATATTAGACATATAATTACCCGTATATAACTGATCAAATGGGGAGAGAACCGACTCGATCAGGAGAGAACCCAAACAAGTATAAAAATTTGCTGTTTTCATCGTTGTTATAACACGCACAATGAAATTTTCGTTATTATTACGCTCACTGATTGTGAGGAGAATGGAAAAATTAATCGAATTATCAGCTAGATGGCTCAAAAATTGCATTTTAACTGTCAAAAACTCGCGAAAATGTATAATTTCGTTCATAAGGAACCGTAAAAATCAGTCAAGAACCATCACAAACCGGCGATAGAACAACTTCCGATGTAACAGTTCCTACACAGTTGTTCCGTATGTCGCGCTGCAAAACTCGAGGTCATGATAAACATTCAAAAACTACAAATCACGCTCGTCATAATGAATGTAAGTATATATTTTTTTCCATTCGTTTAGTACATAAATAATCATCCACTGACAATTGGAAGATGGATAACTCTAAATTTAAATTTCAAAAGCATTTTGCACGTTTCATGTACATAGCACGTGGTCATCCGGGTCATTCTGTTGCACTCCCCAATGGAAGAAGGACAACTCTATATTAATATATTGCTTGTAAAAAGGTGTAGCATGTGTTTTACGTTTCACATATTTCCCGTCACCCATAAATCTCCAGATGTACTTTGTTTCGTTTTATAATCGCACAAGGCCACATTAACATGAACTAATAGACACAATAGACACATTGAGCACAAGATAGCGCTTTTTACCGCGATAAGTAATGTACGCTATACTATTTTATGGCTGTATGTATACGTCGCTATTTATGTTCCGTTTGTATTTTAGCTGAATCACATGTCACCGCCATCACAAAAAGTAAGCTGGCCATTCAACAACCAATGCAAAAAATAATTACAGAGAAGCTGTTGAAAGATGAGGAGCATATCATATCACATATCTTAAGACTGCATGCCTACCACATTGCACAACATGTTGATAAAGAACACGTTTTGGGAAATTTTATACCATATAGTTGACAGCAGTTAGCATTATTTTGTTGTAATTAACCGATTCTGATAACAAAAGCATATTTTGAAGAAATGTTTTTGTTGTTGTTGTTGTTATTGTAACTTGATGATATGGGGACCGTCTGATCGGATTGAGTACCTTCAAGAACCATGCATGCACTTTTAAGAATTTCTGACCTACAGATAATTAACCTACTTTTAACTCCAATGCACCAGTAAGCTCATATGATTACTATACATTCTCTACCACACAATTACTGATCAATTATGGAAGGAACAACTAATGATCAAATCACTGGCTTCCTCTACAAAGGTAAATTGCTGTGTTCTGAGAACATGAATCCCCAGGTATAAAGGTACAAGCAGATAATGATGCAATGATAGAGTAACAGATTAATTAATGCTAATCATAACCAGGTGAACCAGCAGGTGGGATCCAAGTTAATACCAGTACTGAGATTTATCACAGGTACAGGAGACTTAATTGATTTTCTTTGTGAATGGATGATAACAGCTCAGATATATTGGTATCATGGCTCCATCATTTATTCATGTAATTATTCCAGCTTATTAACCAGGGAATGTACCATGACAATGACTTGCTAAAAAGAGACCAGAGGAGCTGGTTACACTGAATTCTTCTATATTTAAAGACATATTGTGGGGTTATTTCAGCAAATAAAAAATTTAAGTTTATTATTCTTCTGGAAGAATGTTGTAATCAACGGAGATAATCGAAATTTCAACCATGTCAACTGTAGAATTTAGAGAACACATAGTCTTAACTACACACAAATGTAAATAATTAGTCCAGTTAACAGCCATTGTGATTGACCCCTTCCCATGGCACCTGACACATGAATATTACTATAGACGTGCATCACAACAACCCAACTATTGAAAACTCCCCACCACTGTCATCATTTCACGACTTCATCTGTCCCCCTCCTGTCTTCTAGTTTCTCATTCCCTATCTCTCTCTGCCTCCTGCTATCCCTAATACTATCTTCTCCCTTTTTTTTCCTTCCCTAACTCAAATTCAGATATATATCCATTTCCCCCTAAACCATTATTTCGAACCCTTCCCGTCTGATCTATACCCCTCCCTCACTTATTGAAGATGGGGCATGTCACCAAAGAGGAGAAGACTTCATATAAGCCCTTGGGCTTGTTGTCTGATCCTCGTTTCCATACATTTACTCTTCTATTTTGCATATGCGTCATCTGTATATAATGATATTTGTTTGGATTTGGAAATAAAAATATGTTTACACTAAAAATATAGTCTTTTATTAGGGGACAAATTAATGGCCGATAAACATGTGGCATTGATTCCTTTCAACATAGGGTAAAAAATTAGCATGTGGTGGGTTTCAGTGTAGAGAAGATTCCTGCGGCTTTATGACAAAAAACTATAAATTATAAAAGTTAAGAACTTACTTCCCCTGCCTGCATCCTGTAACTGGATTTTTAACAGTTCCATCGGTGTGGTGATAGTAATCTGACATAATCCAGCCCCGCCACCTGCAAGTAATTCTCGCTCAAGAGGCAGGGATCCACTGCAAAGACAGACATACTTTAATGTCCCAATGTAGTCTCAATTAAGGTAAACAGAGCAGTATAGAATGTTGATTTCAAACTAATGTAAACAGTTGACGAGAACTGAATATGGTCTCAAACTATAAAGTAAACAGACGACTAGTACTGAATATGCATTCATAGTAAGTAAACATACTATGATTAAATATTTTCTAAACTAGGTAAAGAATAGTTTGAATATTATCTGAAACCAACTAGAGGTGGGACTGTCCCAGAGGGACTAAGGATAAACATGCTAAGACAAAATTAGGCATGTTGAGAAAAAGGGGATAACTTCATTAAAAAAGTCATAATTGCAGGTGCACAAGTTCCCATGGAACAAATATCAGTGTAAAATTTTAAAACGAGAGGCCGATCATGATCCCATCCCTTGGCGATAGTAAATTACTATGATCGGAATAATAAATTAGAGTTTTGATGTTGAATTATAGAGTACCGGTATACTGTTATGTACTATTATAGACAAATGTACATAATAACACAAATTATAGGAATTTATGGGAAAAATAGAGAGACTGGCATATATAAGATAATGCACTGGCACAGGATATGTAATGCGGCACCAGCATAGCCTTGGATTAAATGTGAAAAGGTGACCCAGATATAGAAGACTTGGGTTAATAAGTGTCCAATTTAAGTCTACAATTTAATGTATCAAATTCTACCAACAACACAGCCACTAAGATAAGCCACCTCACTGCTGACCAATTAATATCAATTATATAGCAGAGCTGTCAATTAATCACTGGTTTTGTTATGCTGAATCTTGGCATCTGTATTAAACCTATCAAATTTATAATGACCTCAGACAATCTGTAGAGTGATAATATACTCAGATGATGCAGTCTACTGTTAATAGCATGTCACATGCATTGTTGAAACGTTTTTTTGAAATTTAAATACCATAGCTTTCTTTATCTGCATATTGGCCTAAGAAACATCAGAAAATGATATAGCCATATTAATAGCTACTAGTAAGTAGTCCAAAGGCATGGGATGGAATTGGTGAATTGGTTTAATATTGCTCCAAACAAATTTACTAGTAGATAACACAAGATTTTGGACCGATTTAAACCAAATTTGGTGTGGTGAATCAGGGTACCCTGACGGAGTTATAAATGGTGTTAATTCTAAATTAAATTAAAAAAAAAAAATTGTTGATTATTAAAATTTGTTTTCGTTTTTGTTTGTTTTGCTTTGCTTAATTTGAGCAACGAATTCAATCTAATTTTTTTTTATTAAGAGTGAAGCCATAACTCTGTAAAAAAAAAATTGGATCAAACCCATATTCGAACTCGATCTGTGTTTTGGGCTGAAAAACTCATATACAAAGTTTGGTTCCGATCCAATGGCCGATCGGATAGAAAATGTTTGAGTTATCTAATTATGTGTAAAGTCTATGGACGGACAGACATGCAGCCAACTAGACAGACAGACAAGCGAACGTGTGGTCAATCCGGATGTCGACACTATGTGTATCATATTATGGTAGTGGTTCACATACAAATTGATATTGAAAATTGAAAAATGTAGGAATACACGCTCGGACAAAGTTGTGTCCACAGACAGATGGACAGACAGACAGATGGACAAGCTGATTCCTACGTACCCTCATAACTTAATTATGGGGGGTATGACATAAACAGGTATTGCCTACCAACAAGCGAGTTGTATGTGCCAAAGTAGACTGTGTATTAATAAATATATAAGAAGGTCCACAGAGGGTGAATTTAGTGACGCTATCCCTCATAGTGGGCTAGCATTACCAAATTCACCCTCTGGGGACCTCATTCTGCTTGGGCCTCAACTGCTATGGGAGACCTATGATCCTATTGAATTTCCGCAGTTGAAGTTGCCATTAATCACCTGGAATATGCATTTTATCTTCTGCAAATTGGGGTATTTAGAAACTTCTCAAAAGGGAAAAAGTAAAGATAACAATGTTAATTTGAGACTATAGATACTTCCCAGAAGATGCGGCCTAAGCAGAATGAGGTCCCCAGAGGGTAAATATGGTGATGCCAGCCTGCTATGCTATCCCGCATAGCTAGCATCACTAAATTCCCCCTCTGGGGACCTCATTCTGCAAATGTCAGACACATTAAATTCAGGCTTGGTGATGCTATGACTGTGTGTCAATATAAGTATGTACAGCCAAATTTTATTTTGAGTCAATCAGGTGATAATGGTTTTATTTGATTTAACCATTTCTATACTGAATGGTTTCACCAATTCAGTTATAAAGGTATACACTGGAATGGTATATTGTTCATTTGGAGGGATGATCAGGATAAATTAGTAGAGGACAGTCAGACGAAAAAAATAATGAAAGTGCTGAAGGATTCATATTCATTAGTGGAAAATTTTCAGAAAATAAGTTCAACAAACGACCTATAATCAACTGATTATCTGATCATTTCCTAAGGGAACTATTCATCAATGAGTATTTAGTTTTGAAAGGGTTAATATTACGAGACTTACGAGGCTGTGCGTAAATGGTGCCGAAAGAAATCATTTCCGACTAGCTTTATGGCCTTCTCTGGTGTTATTAGCAAGAGGTTCACACCGGATCCTGGAAATATAAATACAAGGAAAACTAAAAGGTGGTTATAGATAACTTGTCAATTTATTTAGGATGAAAAAACATCTACATATTCTGATATTATTCTGGGATCTGACTGTGCTGTAATTTGCCTGACTATCTTGAAATTCTTCTAGTGATAAAGGGACTAAAAACCCTCGAAGTGGGTTCATGCGAAATAACATAAAAGTCTGTAAAACAACTATCAATAAAAGGTCGGCCGACCACAGTGTCCCCCGACAACGTGGCAAGTCGATGGCTGCTTTGTTAATGAAATTAAAAAAAATGTTTAAAGGTAATCAACCCGTAAAGAGGGTCCCCATCTCAACAGATTCCAACAACAACAATCCGATCAGAGGGTCCTATATTACTATTTCTTTGGCTTTGGGGGTAAAAAATATTTGATTCGAGTCGAGGAACCCATCAAACAAAGCTCAGAGTTATTAGATATTGATTTTTCAAATTTGTTATGTTCTCGAGATTAGTACTAATAACTGCCGTAATCTGCTCTGGATGTGTACTCAAAATCTATTCAAACAGACAAGGATGAATAACTCTAAAATCAAGTGGTAATTTTAACGCAATTTTTACTGAGTTCTGGGCCAGATAGTATTCCCGATAATGAAAAATAATAGATTTCTAAAATCGATATCTAACAAATCTGAGCTTTGATGGGTGACTTCCTCGACTCGAATCAAATATTTTTGACCCCCGAAGCCATTGAAATAGTAATTGAGAGGAGTTTTATCGGGTTGAGTACCTTTAAATGTTCTAAGTCGAAAGGGTTAATAATTCCGTAAAAAAATAATTTTTCCGTCATCTATATAAATGTTGCACATCTGCAATATGTGGGTAACAATACTCTGAAGTTTCAAATATCTACGATCAAAACTGTAGGAGGAGTTGATTACACCATGAAGGTACCCTCATGCAGAAAATTATAACAAAAAAATTTCAAAGTCGAAAGGCCCATAACTCTGGGAAAAATCATTGGATCAAACTCAAATTCGAACTTGACCTGTATTTTGATATGAACGACCCACAAAAAAACGGGATTTTCAATTGAACAGTCCAAACTTGAGTTATCATCCGGAAACCAAAGAAAAAAGAAGAAAATTTAATTTTCTAAGTCGAAAAAAGTCCATAACTATAGGAAAAATCATCGGATCAAACTCAAATTCGAACTCAACCTGTATCTTGATATGACTGATCACAAAAACAGTATTTGCAATTAAACGATCCAAACTTGAGATATCATCCGGAAACCGAAAGAGTGAGAAATTTTCTAAGTAAAAAAAAGTTGAAAAAAGGGAAATAACTCCATAAAAGAACATCGGATCAAACCCAGAATTGCAGAGCACCTGTGTGCTTGGTTGAGACACCTACATACCAAGTTTAAATCAAATCAGATTATCATTACTCGAGTTATAACTCCGGACGTACCCACATTTGGGCACAAATTGGGTCAGTTGTCCAAAATCTTATTGGGTTCCCTTGTTGGGTATGAAAAATGTGTTCTCACAAATAGGCACATGTATAGTGGGTCATCCAATATTTTTTTGTTGGGTTCTGGTTGGGCACAATTAAAATATTGTTGGCTGCATAGATCTGTTCAGATATTTTTTGGCTAAAAAATGCAGACATTGTTGAGTAAATTCAAATAAGTTGAAGTCATCTTGGGTTCTCATTTGGGCACAAATTGGGTCAGTTGTCCAAAATCTTATTGGGTTCCCTTGTTGGGTATGAAAAAAATCTCACAAATGTATAGTGGGTCATCCAATATTTTTTTGTTGGGTTCTGGTTTGGACATTATGGACTTTTTTTTTAGGACAAATGAAGTCCAAACCACCTGTTGAGTACATTGACATGAAAGCCAAAAAATATGTTTGGACAAAGAATAACTTGTCAGGGCTATTGGGTATACCCAACAAGGCGGGAAAATACCCAACAAGGCGGAAAATACCCAACAAGTGCCCATTGTACCCACAAAGTAACCAATATATGCCCATATGTAAACACGGACGGACGCACGCACGGACGGACGACGGATGGACCGTCGGACGGAGCTGATTACAATAGTCCCCCGAAAAGTACATGAGAAAATAGATTGACTTTGTTCTTATTTTCATTATTAATATTCTCCTGTAATATTTTACATGTCAAAACCATTGTTATGTAAACAATAGTGATTCAGTGGAATAACTGATAAAATTCCAATTAGTCCAATAAGATACCCAAGTTTAATCAAACCTAGATGGTAAACATTGGAAAAGGTCAAAGTAATGAAAACTATTCTGAAAATCATATCCAGACTATAATAGTTGAACTTACTACACAATTAGCAGTATTTGTTAACAAATCACTGTAACAGTTCTGTTTACAAAACAATGGTTTCAACACAAGGAATTTCGTTATTGGAGAACTTTCAATAATGAAAATAAGAACAAACTTTATCTATTTCTCCATGTTCTTCTTAGTGCTGATGCTTTTAGACTTTATATTTTTTGCATATTTATAAATTGCAATTGCCTTGGGTGTCTTTAACCCTTTACCCAACAGAAGGGCCCTGTGCCAATGCATTCTCTTATATATGCGAGTCGACCATAGGTCGCCTCGCATATATAAGAGAATGCATTGGCTTAACACATTAAAAATTATAAAATTGTTAAAGAATGTAAGAAAAAATGGTAAAAAGTGTTAAAAAAAGATTTTTTTAGGCCAATGCATTCTCTTATATATGCGAGGCGACCTATGGTCGACTCGCATATATAAGAGAATGCATTGGCACAGGGCATAACTGTAACTATCACAATGTGGTCAAGGAGCCGGTTCCAATGATATCCATATTTGTATGGTTCTATTGAGACAGACCGAAGATATTTTAGGCTGTTGAAGCTTTATTTGGCCGGTTTTGGCCGGTTTGTTGGGTAAAGGGTTAAAGGCCTGTGTTGGATTGGAGTCCCAAATTATGTATATCTAATAATTCTAATTTTCCTGCCTTACTTTCAGGGATCAAAATATGTTCATAAATATGTGAAGTACTTCTTACAAACAATATATGCCTCGGAATGACTAAAACTGAAGTCATGGAAATTACAGTAATGCTCTAAGTAATGGACTCCTTAACCACAGCTGAATTATGGGTAACTTTTCAGGATTTAGTCGGAAACCTGAAAAATTACCCATAATACTGCTGTGGTTAAGGAGTCGATTAATTAGGGCATTACTGTAGGACAACATAGATATACAAATTTATAGAGGACCTTTTCTTCTCAACAAATCGGTTAAAGCAAATTTAAGAATTAAAGCTGATACACATGAGTAAGATTTAGTATTTACAATACAGCCCTTGAAATTAGGAAAGAAAGTGTCAATGACACACTGTAACTCAACTTGGGAAGGAGTTATTTTTTGCTGGGCAATGAATAGAATGTTGAAGAATGAAGTAAAGTCAAAAAGTTACAGTAAAGGGCTGGTATTGTGTAGTTGGAATTATTTTCATTTCAAACATTTCATCAATAAATGTGGGTGGCAGGGTGTGCCGATGGATTCAAATTTTAAATCCAAGATGGCTGCTAGCAACAATGGTTTATTACGAATTTCGGAAATAATCGAAGCTCCCATTTAAAGGTCACCCTGAAGATCCATATGAAGTTTGGTGACAGTTTGGATGAGAGATGTGGCCTGTAGGATGTGCCAAAGGATTTAGTCATGAAAAGAGTAATATTCAAGATTGCATCTGGCAGCAATGTTTTTCAACAGATTTCATAAATAATCGATGGCTCCAAATCTAGAGGTCATCCCGAAAATACCTATGAAGTTTGGTGATGAACGGATGAGAGATGTGATGTGACCTGTAGGTTGTGCCAAATGATTTATTCTACAAACAGTAAAATCCAAGATGGCTGCTGGCAGCCATGTTATGAAATTTGATGGCTCCCATCTAGAGGTGATCCTAGTTATGCCTGTAAATTTACAAATATTTTCTTTGATATATGTGGGCTGCAGGGTGTGCCGATGGATTCAAATTTGAAATCCAAGGTAGCTGCTGGCTGCCATGTTTTTAACGAATTTTCAGAAATAATCGATGGCTCCTGTCTAGGTCAACCCCGAAGATCCGTATGAAATTTGGTGATGATCGGATGAGTGATGTGGTCTGTAGGGTGAGCCAAAGGAAATTGTTGACAGACGGATGGACGCCAACCCATGGCAATAGCTCAAACCCTATGCCAATGCATTCTCTTATATGTGTGAGTCCCATAGGGAGCCTTGCATATATAAGAGAATACATTGGCCTAAAATATTTACCTTGACCGTGTAAGCCAGTGCATTCTCTTATATATGCGAGACTCCCTATAAGAGAATGCACTGTCACAGGATTTTTAATGTTGCACAAGGGCAACTACCATCATGAAAGGGTTAATGAACTCAATTGAGTCATTTCATTCAAAACAAGCAGTCACAGACGACGGTATCCCTCGCCGAATTGTACAGTTGGAGAAGTGCATTCTCAATAATGTTTGCATTCTCAGTATGTGCTAAACAAGAGGTGGGATTTTGTCAAAAAGCCTGGCTTGCGAACTCATTGTAGGTACTGACATTTGTGGAAATTAGCCATGTGACGTCGTCCATTTGCACCAAAAATAATAAACAAAAGTCCAGTAACTCTGCTGAAAATATCCGGCCGGATCTGGTTTGCGAACTCATTCTAGATACTGGTCATGTGAACTCATATACCAAAATCTTTGAAATCCGTTACATTTGTGGAAAAGAGCCCTGTGACGTCGTCTATTTGCACACAAAAAAATAAACAAAGTCCAATAACTCCGGTAAAAATATCCGGCCGTTCCTGGCTTGTGAACTCATTCTAGGTAATGGTCAGGTGAACTCATATACCAAAAATCTTTGAAATCCGTGGACATTTTTTCAGGTTATGACTCTTACAAATTCGGGATGGACGGAACGATGGACGGACGGACGGAACCCATTCCTATATAATAATAAACTAACCTCTGTACATTCCAATGAATCCTTCATGGCGGAAGGATTTAATGGCACAATCAGCTCTGAAGAAAAGAAAAAAAAACATATGCATTAATTGGTATATTATGGTCAAGCCGAGTCTGATAACTTGTCTAATTTGATTTTTGTGGGTGGCTATAGGTTCACCAGTACCAAGACATTTTCTTTGGCAAACTCAAGGTCTCTACAAACAAGTATCAGCATATATTGGTCACTGTCAATATAAATCTTTTCATGAAATTCTTTACTCCAAGAATAATATTAATAATATGCCCGAAAAATGTAATTCCAGCTAGACATTTAACAGTTCACCCACAGGAAGTTATCAAAAGTCATAAACGGTAGAAAGCTCATTAATGCAAGCTCACAATTGATCCACTTAATTCATGAAGAATTTCTGCTGCAATGAAATGTCATTTATCATACTCACAGACTTCTGTATAGGAGCTGTCCATTAGGCCCAGGCTGCTGATTCTGTAGCCTGGTTTTGACTAGATCGATGGGAAAGACACACGTCACACCAACTATACCAGCAATGCTCCCATTTACGACTTTTGGTAGAATACTGTTGAAAAAAGTATTCTTAACTGATTAAAAATATTGGCTAACCCTGTCTATACTGAATGGATTATCCCATTCAGTTATAAAGGTATGCATTGGAACGGTCTATTATTCATCTGGATGGATGTTTAGGAGAAATAAGCAGATGACAGATAATAGAAGAGCAGAAGGACTCCTAATTATTGGTGGGAAATGTTTTAAGATAATAATTTAAAAAAAATGACCAGAATTTATTATCTGAACATTTCCAAAGGGATAACTACTTATCAATGAATATTTAGTACAGAAAGAGTTAAAGTAACTCTCTTTCAACAGGTTCTGTAGCCTAGTTTTGACTAGATCGATGACACGTCAAACCATCTATACCAGCTAAAAATCATTGACTGAATACATGTTAAGTTAAAAGTAATATTGGTGAAAGTGACTTCCTTTCTCTTTCAACAGGAAGACAAATTTACACCTGAAATAATTGTAAAAATTCAATGTATTATTTTCATAGTACACAAGTACTATTCCATAGTACTACGCAGTAAAGCAGAACACTTTTGATCCCAGTGATTCTATATGGGAAGATATCTTATGACAGTGTTACAGTTTCCATGTTCAACAATATGTTTGTGTCCATATGAAAAGAAATCTAAGTTTGTAGATGAATAATGATGTATACTGAATATATTGAAGCTTCACCCTAACATGTTATCATTTACATGTGGTTTTCTATTATTTTCACACAAATGTGTATTACATTTGATGGCAGTTCTTATGAAATCCAAAAGTACGTGGGTGTAGGTACATGTATGTATAAATTTATAAATATTTTGTCACATAAAAAGATTGAATTATAGCAAGCAAAATGCCAAGCGTGTGCCCTCAACAATTTAACCATTTCTATACTAAATTCTCATTGAGAATAATCTATTGTTTTTTTTTCCATTGTTGTACCTAAAGAAAGTCCATTTTCAGGCAAAAATATGTCAAGGTAGTAGCTAGTATTGCTGATTCATCTTGCTTATAAGTTGAATGGTGTTTGCTAAGTGGGCTAGCATCACTAAATTCACCCTCTGGGGACCTCATTCTACTTAGACCTCATCTTCTCTGGAAAGTTTAGAAACTTCTTCACAAAGATTCTATTTCTTTTTTAGTTCAGTTTCTCAAAATCCCCAAATTGGCAGACGACACATTGAATAATCGAGGTTCCCAATGGGTGTAAAAATCACAATATTCACCATTTGGGAACTTCAAACTGAGTCTATGTCTCCCATAGCAAATGAGGCCATGGATGCAGAATGAGGCCCCCAGAGGGTGAATTTGGTGATGCTAGCCCACTATATGGGATAGCGTCGATAAATTCACCTTCTGGGGAATTCATTCTGCAAATGTCAGACACACTATATCCAGGCTTGCATCCAATGAAGTTTTTAACCTTGGTGAATGAAACAGAATGTCATACGGTACATAAACCATCCCATACCTTCAAGTCATAGCTGACCGAGATTTGTTAGCAAACAACTTGTAAATAGCTTGTAAATAGTGACTCTTAGCACTAAACTTTAAACAGAAGTATGTGAAGATTAATGGTCAGAATGACCCACTTTTTCACATCATTGATGTCTTCAAAGTGAATTGCCATCTTCAGGCCAACACTTATGTCAAAGCCATTTAATCATGCTGATATAGTGTATTCAAATTGGAAACAAGGGTGTGTGTCATAGAATGTAAATTAGGGGAGATATTAAGTGACCAATTAAGAATGGTGATCTACATTTAAATCTCTGCAACCTAGCAAATATTTCAGGATGTGATATTGAAAATAGTATGATAGACATTTATTTGTTGAATGGGCTTGGAACATGTTTCATCAATCTGTGTTTTTTTTATATTTAAATCTTTAAATACTGATTTTTCAAAAAGTAGGTCAGGAACTGACTAACTCCAGAAAATATTTCCTAACAAGATTTGTGCATAAATATGGCTTTCGTCAAGTTTTTTTTTTGCCTAAAAGATTTAATTTTTAGAAAATAAATTCAAATTGGTTGGCATATGTGTTTCGAGATATTGTCGTGGAAGAGAAATCCATTGACATTCCTTAAAGTTATTGTGCTTATGGTCTTAAAAATTGTTAAGAGACATTGAACTAAGGACCATAATTCAGGTAAAAAAAATTTGCAAACCTGGTTTTCGAACTTGATCAAGATATTGTAATGAAAGTTCCACATACCAAATATGAATGGAATCAGTGGACATTTATTCAAGTTATCATACAGACCGGCTTCAAGGGAGGCATGGGCGCGCGTACATGTATATAACAAAAGTATGCAGTTATTAGGTTTAAACCAACAGAGGCTTCAAGATTATATGGCTCTTTAATCAGATCAAGATCATATACCTTATGAGTGCCTCATCACATACATGTATGGCTTACTACTAGTTTTGAAGAATAAACTATATATGCATATAGAGATTAATATTATTCACCATAAGGTGTCTGACCTGTTCATGCCCTCAGGATATATTGTCCTTAGTAGGAACATCCAGTTATATTCTATGTTTAAACGATGCCAAGTGTTGTCTCGATGTATGGGTCAGTATGAAAGACTTGTATGACATGGTATGAGACTATGGATGTGATCTCCTTCATTTCTGGTGGTCTTGTATAAAGGTAATTTGTCTTGGGGGGTGGGGTATCGCCCTTCAAGTTTGGAAGTTTTCCGTGTGTCTGGGCGGGAACGGTTAGTCGTCATTTTTATAGCGATCCTATAAACTCCATAATTGTGTTAGGTTCACCTTTGTCAGATTGTTTGACTTCTGTTTTTGAGGTGGGTCATACATCGCGGGAGGATGTTGTGGGTGTAATGTATGTAGCCATATACTACGGTAAGTAGTTGGGGTGATTAATTACAAGATTATAGTTTAGCAAGGGAAGTCTAACTGTCTTAGTAAAGAGTGGGTCGGCATGATTTGTCATAAGTCAATTGCTTGTTAAGTATGATAACTTAGGTAATTAGGTATTTGGTGTACCAATACTTTTTGTATGAAAATATAGTGTAACTGATTTCGCTTCGGTTATGCTCTTCAGGTGAATTGACACTATATATGCATATATAGAGGATCTCCAACAAGTTACATTGGGACATAAGATTTTATGAAATGAGTTTGATAAATTTGATTCACAACAGGTTGTAGAAGAGTTGTGAATCAAATTAATCAAACGAGTTTCATAAAATCTTATATCCCAACGTAACGAGTTGAAGATCTTGTATATCACATGGAAAAAAATAGAGCTTTATGCCGTTTTAATAAAACAATATCTGTAAAAGGAGCTTAAAAATGCATACATTTACATTGCCAGGGCATATATCTCATCTGAATTTGCGAGAATCATGTATACTTTTTCACGAGAATCCAGGGTAATTTGGGAGAATATTTACGAGAATTTAGATTTGGATTCTCGCCGAAATATAAGCCCTATGATTGCTGGCTCACACGAGACACTTCACAACCATATATAACAGTATTGCACACTCAGGATTGCAAAGAAAAATATAGTCCCCCATTTGCCTCTTTGTTTCTGTGTCTATTTTCGTTAGTGCAACGAAGTTGGACATGAATTTTACTTTGATGAACAAATCAATCATTTTGTATCAATTGTCTTTGTATTGTTTTTGTTTTCAAAATAGTATTAATCTGCCTATATAAATCAATGCAAAGTAAATTTATTGGCGCGCTGCCAAATTGGTGGAAAGCACGTGCTTATTATTCACTAGTGACTAATACACTATATGATAGAAGGAAATATGTAATGAATTTTTAAAAAGATATAATAGGGGTTTCATATGATATAATGATATAACTGTATAACTTTACCTGAAGTGAGAGTCTGTAGCCATTAACTTGAAATCACTTGTGTTAATGGCAGCTGAATTTCTGTTTTCTTCAGTTTTCTCTCAAACTTCTCTCACCTGCAATATAGTATGATCTTATAATACCTCATCTTCAAAAGACAAGAAATTGTTCCGAAACAAACAGTATTCCAAACGAGAAAAAAATCTATAGATAAACCTGTCTTCAATATACAGTAGTAATGCCCTAAATAATCGACTCCTTAGCCACAGCAGAATTATTGGTAACTTTGCAGGATTTAGTCAGAAATATGGTTTGTTGCCATTCTCAGAAAGCTCTCAGTGAGAGCTTTCCGACAAATGGCAACAGGCTATATTTCCAACTAAATCCTGAAAAATTACTAATAATTTTGCTGTGGTTAAGAAGTCGATTATTTAGGGCATTACTGTACCAGTAATAATAACAGCTCAAAACTGAATGTAATATAACTTTGATGAACTAAGACCATATCCAGATGTTATGCTGTGAAAATTCTCAGCTTATATGAAGATAAGAAGATACTTAAAAAGCTTTAATAGTCAGAACCAGTACTCTGAGCATAAACTCCACATACATACCAAACTAATCCAGGTGTGAGAGGAGCAATCATTTATAAACATATGTTAGCTGAGTGCATCCAGATTAGTTGTATAATAGTGTATAATCACACCGAATCCCCAGGTAGATAGTTATTGACTTGACCTATTACTGATCAGATCCAGAGACTCAAGACTGAAGACTCTGGCAGAGAAATGTGGAGATACTTAACTGTAACCATGTTGCCACCACTTGTGCTGTGCCCATGTGTATGAAAAGGTACAGGAACAAACAGAAGTGAACCTGAATGCACACAAGGACCAACATAGAGGGCCACTTGGGAGACATCACACTAAAATGTGCCACTTATCCCTACTTTTGTCCCCCTGAGAAGCGACCAGTATAGTCCAGGAGATATTGGTCAACCTCTGCACCCCCCCCCCCCCCCCCCCAGGACTCAACTTCACCCAACTAATTTTCTTCCTTAAGGTCTCCTATAATTTTTTTCACTTGTTAACAAGAAAAAAAAGTGGCCGCAGAGACTCCAGACAAGATGGCGTCCATCATGGCGGCCATTTTTTTTAAATGCACCATGTCTCTTTGATCGCCGTTATAGTAAAGATGATGTCACATGCGGTCTTGTTTTCAGTTCGATTCGTTATGCTAATATACAGCCCTTACAAACTAGCCAAAAATCCGACACCAGAATCCAATATGGCGGCCAAGATGGCCGCCGAAATGTGAAAATATGCTATTTTTCTGACATGTTACCACCTTTCGTTTGTCTCTGTGGGAAAATGTTGGCATCTTTGCGTCATGTTATACATTTATCATATAGAGGAGTCACTTTCGACCACATGGGGACCATAATATACATTCATTGCGGGATATTTTTGTCCGATATCACGTTTTCCCAAATGCCGGTATAATAGGTCAAAGCCGAATCTACGTTAATAACGCGATGTAATGTTTCGAATCAATGAATGTTATTGCTATTATAACAACACCCATGCATATATATGTGCAGGAGATACTCGAGCTATGATTCCTCTTATACCTGAGTTGAGGAATATTTACCCAAATCCAAGATGGCGGCCAAAATGGCCACCAGAAATAAAAAAATCGCCGAAAATCGCCGATTTTAACATCAGTGAGCATTATTGTCATGAAAACTCCACACCTGCTTACTATTGTGAGTTGGAAACACTTAGGCGATGAACTTTCCTTGTACCATATCCAAATAAAAGTACCCCAAATCCAAAATGGCGCCCACAATGGCGGACAGATTTTGAAAAATCGCCGAAATTCCCTCATATTCACATCATTGGGCATTATTGTCGAGACAACTCCACCCATGCTTACAGTTGAGTTGGAAATACTGAGGTGAAGTTATTACCTTACATCTCATGCAAGAAATTGTTTTCCAAATCGTAGATGGCGTCCAAAATGGCGCCCGAAATTTGAAAACAAGTTTATATTCCTTTACTTTCTTACGATGGGCGTTATTGTTTCGCGATTTCTATCCACCATTACATTTGATATGGAATAGTGACATGAAGTATTCATTAGGGTTTGGGAATTGATACTCACAGCCAATATCGTTGCTAAATTGGCGGCTACAATTTGAAAAGAAATCGATATTTTCACATCTTAATTTCAACTTTTTGTCATAATATCGGTATGAATGGACGAAACTGTACATACACCATCTACCAGTTCAACTTGAAGGTATCAAAATGCATAACATAGCTCGTATCCTTCTGGAAAGATGAAAACCACAATTAATATCGCAATGTGGCATTTCGAAATCCATTCTCCACTTAGCGCCGATAATGGCCGTAAGCGTAGGTGCGCCGAATAGTTATATCAGAACAATTACCTGATAACAGATTCTGATTTGCCACGTCACGTCCATAGTTATATGGACCAGCTTCCATTTCTTTGTCTGATAAATCTAGGTAGCTCACACCGACAAAGTATTCACCACTTCCTGGGAGTAGGGTCCCTCTAATCATAACGTTTCAAACAATTCATTTTCCGGTGTCTAGCTTACGATTTTAAATATTTGCTCAATGTGATATTTGTGCGTCATCTTGAACTATGAAGGCATATGACCGATGAGTATACAAGCTTACAGAAGGTCATCTCTATGTATGTGTCTCATACCCCATGGGGATAACGACATGTACACCTGGCGAACCAGTTAGCTAGTCACTTCCCAATAGATGGTTCGTCAACTCACAAACTCAGCGAACGTATTGGCATATGTGGACAACTTCGACAGTGTTTCGAAGGTTGCTAGCTGTCTCATTCCCTTGAGCAGATGTCTATCTGCTAAGGAGAAGACCATAGTGTACAGACTACCACACTTCTTGACCATGATCCGAAGCAACCTGTGTGACGCCCCGCATTTGTCTCGTCGAATATCTCCCAGCAGAGAGAACCAATGCTCGCGGTGCTAGTTTATGGACATGCGCCATGATAGTGGGAATGAAATGGGCCACGGTATACACCACCCCTACACCTGGTGCATGTTTAAGATATAGAATGTCATGCGTGTCGGTTTTATTTGGTGTGGTAAGATTGTATTTCCACATCCGTTTCGAAGCCTTTCTGATTCAACTACGTACATTTTTGTCTGGATAATACTATGCTAGCCTCCCTCAAAACAGTCGGATGGACTGAAGGATAATGTCTTTATAGCATGAATGTATGCGTTTTTTGTTATCCTCTCTCAGTGTTAGTGTTATTATGTTGGCGGTATTATTCAAGAAAATGTCAGGAACTGTGGTGCATTTATTTCACTATGTATTTAAAGAACAATTTACAGTCTCGATGGCAATGGCTGTGGACGTTGGGAAACGCGACCTTTATGGTCATATAGCTTTATATATATAACTTTAGAATATAGCAGTTAATGTCTCATGCAGGAAAATGTTCGCAATGGTGATGTTACCAAGAAATCACTTGGTGTACCAACGTTTGTTGAACTGAATGCAAGAGCATTTGTACTTTCTTGAACCATACCACCCAGCGTGAGTATGACATATCAAACTATCAAAGGTATCGCCTTTAAGACTATACTCCAGTCTTGGTGGGGCTTATACAGCAGTAGCCAATGACACACGCCTGGTCCAGCTGTTTAAGAACGGCTTCCAAACGGATGCGAACATACAATCTTAGCATACAAGGAAAGCAAAGCCACACATGAGATCCTGTCTGGATCTAAAACATAACAAAATAAGGGGCGGTGCAGTCATGGTCCAATTTCATTTCCACTATCATGACACATACCCACAAACTAGCACCGTGTGTATTGTTATCATCTGCTTGGATCTGTTCGGTGAGACGATTGCTGAACGCCAACAAGCTTCTTCTTATGATCATGTTCAAGGAGTTTGGGTATATTATGCATTATGGTCTTCTACGCCTTAGCAGAAATGCATCCGTCAAATGTCGGGCTTTCAACACTCGAAGCCATATTCAGAAGTTGTCCGGGTACGTCAGTGCATTAGATGAGTATGCGAATTGATGAACCATATATTGGGAAGTAGCCGTTTGGGAAGATCACCAGGTGTACACGTTGTTATCCCCATTGGGCAACCAAAGCTGACAATACGCAGATAGATAGGTCCTTCTGAAAGCTAGTATACGCATCGACCGGATACCTTTCTAGTGTATCGCACAAGATGATTCCTATACCCCATATGTAGCATCTGAATTATACCATAAGCTATACCACGAATGAAGCTCGCTAAGAATTCCAAGCTTTCGAAACAAACACGTGAGCTGGACACCGGCATATGTATTGTTTGAAACATTCCGATTAGTGGCACCCTTCTACAAAGAAGTGTAGTAAACTGTTGTTGTGAGTGAGATAGATTAATCTGACGAAGAGACGGAAACGGGTCTAGATAATGCTGAATGTGGCAATTCAGAATAAGCTCAGGTAGTGTTTTTTTTATTCTTGGAAGTCATAATATGACTATTCGGCGCACCTATATACGGTTACGGCAAGTATGAGCCTTTAGTGGAGAATGGATTTTGAAATGCCACATCGCGATTGTGGGTTTTCATCATTCCAAAAGGCTACGACTTACATTGGAACTAATATATGGCTTATAGTATGTACCGTTTCGTCTATACAAATCGATATTATGACAAAAAGTTTAAATTAGTATGTGATAATATCGGCTTCTTTTCAATTTATGGCCGCCAGTTTGGCCGCCATATTGACTGTGAGTATCACTTGCCAAACCCTAATGAATAATTCATACATATCAACATGTAATGGTGGGTAGAAATCGCGAAACAATAACGCCCATCCTAAGAAAGTAAAGGAATGTAGGCGTATTTTCAAATTTCGGTCGCCATTTTGGCCGCCATCTTCGATATGGAAAACCATTTCTTGCTTGAGATTTAAGGTAATTACTTCACCTCAGTATTTCCAACTCAACTGTACGCATGGATGGAGTTAATTGTCTCCACAATAATGCCCAATGATGTGAATATGAGGGAATTTCGGTGATTTTTCAAAATCTGTCCGCCATTGTGGGCGCCATTTTGGATTTGGGGTACTTTTATTTGGATATGGTACAAGGAAAGTTCTTCGCCTAGGTGTTCCCAACTCACAATAGTAAGCAGGTGTGGAGTTTTCATGACAATAATGCTCACTGATGTTAAAATCGGCGATTTTCGGCGATTTTTTATTTCTGGTGGCCATTTTGGCCGCCATCTTGGATTTGGGTAAATATTCCTCAACTCAGGTATAAGAGGAATCATAGCTCGAGTATCTCCTGCACATATATATGCATGGGTGTTGTTATAATAGCAATAACATTCATTGATTCGAAACATTACATCGCATTATTAACGTAGATTCGGCTTTGACCTATTATACCGGCATTTGGGAAAACGTGATATCGGACAAAAATATCCCGCAATGAATGTATATTATGGTCCCCATGTGGTCGAAAATGACTCCTCTATATGATAAATGTATAACATGACGCAAAGATGCCAACATTTTCCCACAGAGACAAACGAAAGGTGGTAACATGTCAGAAAAATAGCATATTTTCACATTTCGGCGGCCATCTTGGGCGCCATATTGGATTCTGGTGTCGGATTTTTGGCTAATTTGTAAGGGTTGTATATTAACATAACGAATCGAGCGGAAAATAAGACGACATGTGATATCATCTTTACTATAACGGCGATCAAAGAGACATGGTGCATTTAAAAAAAATGGCCGCCATGATGGACGCCATCTTGTCTGGAGTCTCTGCGGCCACTTTTTTTTCTTGTTAACAAGTGAAAAAAATTAGAGGATACCTTAAGGAAGAAAATTAGTGGGGTGAAGTTGAGTCCTGGGGGGGGGTGCAGAGGTTGACCAATATCTCCTGGACTAGTATGCATACATGTATGTCCCAACAGTATATTTACTGATTATAATGGTGTTCTTACTCACTATAGTGGTTTTATAAATGGGCTCTTGTGTTGTACGATAATTATCGGATCATAGAAAGGTGATGTTGAGGTGTAAATTGAACTTAAGTCAATGCTACTCATCCCTGATAACAGTCCACTTCTCCATAATAACCAAACATGGGGAAGTGACTTCCCCTATTTTTAAACCTCTGGGCTAGTCTCTGATAGCACCGAATAAATTTTGAAGGAAAAATTACTGTTGACTTAGGTTTTTAAAGATGGTGTATTTCCTTGAACATTCTGTTTTAATTAAAAATAATATTTAAAATAAAAGGTCAGCCAACCACAGTGTCACAGTTTCTAAGTAAAACAAAAGTTGAAAAAGGGAAATAACTCCGGATGGACGCACAGATGGGACGGACAGACGGGACGCGGCTGATTACAATAGTCCCCCAAAAATAAATTTTTCGGGAGACAATAATAGTTTGGAGTCTAGCAAATGTTCCTCCTAAGTTATACCTACAAACTGGGACAGGAAACAAAACTATATTTAGAACTTAAATATTTTTTGAAACTCTATCCTATTAAAATTTTCATAGACAATTTTTCATTGCTTGGAATAGATAGAGCATCTTCAATACATTTTTACAAGAACATAGAGAAATTTAAAACTAGAGTTCCTATCTGCTACTGAAGTAATCACCCAATTTTGAACAAAAATGAAGAGAATTATGTTATAACTTTTAATAACTCCATCATAAATGGTCAGACTGGATCCAAATTCGAACATGATCAGGACTTTCTCATATGAAGGCCACATACCAAGTTTCTTACAATTCTGTCAAATATTTTTCAATTTATCATCTGGACAATAAAATAATCAGCAAATATCTGTCAAAACGGAGCATAACTTCAACACAAATGGTCAGACCAGACCCAAATTTGAACTTGATAAGAACTTTCTCATATGAAGGCCACAAACCAAGTTTCATCAAATTCTGTCAATACTATTCAAGTTATCATCCGGACAACAAACATTTCAGATGGGTGGACAAATGGACGTTCATTTCTCTAGTCCCCCAAATGTTTGTAAAAAAGAGAGACACCATATATTTCTATATACAAACTACTAGTAATATGCATTATTAAATGTTTATGATGGTCACTGATGAAGTAGCATCAGAGTCTTTCTAATTTCCTCTTACAGAAAAAAATTCACAATGCGTGAGTTCAAACTAATAACACTTCTTACAATTTCCCAGATTTACCAGCTGATTTACTGGATTTACAGCAGAATGATTATACCCTACCTTGAAAACTAGGAAACTGTCAGTGGTGATTAAAAATAATATGCCAATCTTGATAGTATACATGTACACAGCAAGTACTGAAGCTACCTAATCCTGTGCATGTAGATGTTTGGTTTGAGTCACATTTACAAAATTTATGACAGAAATTTTGTCCAGAAATAATATATTCATGACATATTCGTGACAAGCAGAGGGTGACAGATATCAGTTATCAATTGCATCGCAAATTTAATGACAGCCTCACAAATATTCAACCAATAGCTGACTTCTTAAAACCCTTTATCATTTTCAGTGTCTCAAAGTAAATGCATCTTCCCATGCATTAAATCCTGTTTACAGGGGTAGTCAGGCTGTTAAGTTCAACATTTAGTCAAGCATCCTGTTTCAGTAATTATGTGTTGGACTTTCAATCAAAGGGGTAACAAGGAGTGATAACATTACTATTAACTTTTGATGGCTAAAGACTCACTGACAAGTACAGTAATGCCCTAAATAATTGACTCCTTAACCACAGCATAATTATGGGTAACTTTTCAGGATTTAGTCGGAAATATGGCTTGTTGCCATTCATTGGAAAGCTCTCGGTGAGAGCTTTCCGATGAATGGCAACAAGCCATATTTCCGACAAAATCCTGAAAAGTTTATACCCATAATTCTGCTGTGGTTAAGGAGTCGATTATTTAGGGCATTACTGTAGTTTACTTGGGGAATGTTCAAATGAATACAAGATACAATATGTCAGCCCTGTTAATTCGAAGAAATTTGCTTAGGCTGACAAATTTCCTAGGCCAGAAGTATTTCCTCGTCTAAAAATCCAAGGGTCCGCTTAGTTGCATGCTCTACACGTATGAGATCAATTTACAATTTGAACTTGATCCAATGGCAGATTTGGGGTTGGGTCTGGCTTAAAATTGTTGATTATCAAGATAGTCCTTCTTGTTATCTCAGTTGTCCTTGGCATTCAACAATGAATTTTGGCTGCCTGCGACTTCCATAGTGCGAAATTGAGACAAATTGTCAGCAGCAATTTGTTTCAATTTTGCACAAAACATACATGTAGGCTGGTTCTGAAATTTGCCTCAGCTCAGCCGATAGCCGATGCTAATTAACAGGGCTGGTATTGTGTTAAACATTGTTTCTTGTATGGTCTGGTGGAGTGCAGGATATCAGTAGAAATGTTCACAAATGGCCTAAAATAATTATCTGATCATTTCCTCCAATTGACCAATTGATTAGGAATCTTATGTCTTCTGCACAATAGAATTATACCAATAAAAAAATCCCTCCAAATCAGTCCAAATGATTAATAATAAACCATTCCAATGTGTACTTTAATAATTGAAAGCCAGATAATAGATTCCATTCAGTAATAAAATTATAAAAAGGTTTAAACAAAACAACACCAAAGTGACATCAATATATAATAACTACTTACAGAACTATCTGAGATAACATATAGATCTCTTTATTATGTTTATTGTTCACCTCCAAATTTTGAGAGAATATGTACCGGTACAAATATAAAGTACATATGTAGTAGCCGAAACAGACTTCCTTCCGGAGCCTTTATTCAGTGTCGAAGGGCCCATATCTCATGTGTGTAGTCTACATGTAGATATAATTTGCTGTGTTATATAATTGTTACATGAAACAAGACTTTATCATCCTAAATGTATCATATAACAGGTAACAGGTAGTATACACATGCAATATCACATGAAAATGGCGGTCTCATTAAAATGTGTAAACAATATAAGATTGGCATGTTAATCATGCCAATCGGATATTGTTTAATATTGGATTTGGTGGCTATGTTATTGGCTTGATAGTGATATGTATACTACATTGTTTGCCATCTGTTTTAATATGTTTGTCAATCCTGATTTCCTCTCAACAAATTGCTTGCACATAGAAGGAATGTGGCTGCAGAATGGATAATTTGGATTAATGTGTACTTTAATGCTTGTGATTCATATGTATGAATGTTCAGCTAATAAATTCTACAAAAGTTTGGTCTTGTTTGTATTTGTCAAGACGCTTAATCACATAATTATGTCCACATAGGTACAAGCATACATCGCACTGCCCGCGTCTCCTATGAAAAATGAGGGAGATTGTATATTCTCCACTGGCTGACATCAGTGCATGTATTCATAAATTTATAAATGTTATATGTAACATTATACAACAGAAGACGCATTAATACTTGTGTTATGATGATGCGATTGATGGGAAAGCAAATGTATTCCTTCTGTATATTATGTATATAATTATGTTCTTTGTTTTGCCTGTTTCATGTTAATTCATGACTTAGCAATAAACTGTATATATATATATATATGGAATAAGTGAAAGGCAGATTCCATTCAGAAATAAAATTATAAAAGGGTTAACCAAACGACACTATAGTGACATCAATATCTGATAACTACTTACAGAACTATTTGAGATAACAGTATCCAATAATAAAATGACTGTTCGAAATCTCGAAATCAGAATATAAACTGGAGACAGTCACACTTTAACAGACAGAACACCAGCTGATAACACAATGAAGTGACTGGTACAGTGGCTCTGGTTTAGAACAGAATATAATTGAGAAGATACTGTGACCGAAATAGCACACTATTATAAAGCAAGTGATAGAATGATGACCTTTATTAAAGTCACTGATGATTTACACTATAAACTGTAAACCTTATATCACCACCGTGATGAAGAAGACTTATTTATAAATAAACTATTGTGAGAGGCTTTTGACATTAAAATCTGTAAACCACCAGTATTAACTCTGTTTCGTCCAACCTATATAGACAATGTATTCTCACTCATTCTGTGCATAAATCAGAACAATAAATATAAAGGACTCAAGGCCTTTGAATGGGTTCATGCGAAATAGCATATATTTGATTTTCTATATATACATGTATATAATATAAGAGCAGGATCTGTCTGTCCATCTGGATTTTTCTCCCAGACTGCTTGTCCAATTTCAACCAAATTTTGTGTGGTGACTTGGGGTACCCTGGCAGAGGTTATAACAGCATAAGTTTTTCAAAATTTTTATCTACAAAATTTTAATTAAATAAATAATTAAAAAACAGATACGCTCACTATGGCCTATTTTAGCACCAGATGTATAGTCTTTATAGATGTGTTTTCACTGTGACCATCCAACAGAATAACGGGTATAAGTCTATGGGCTCATATCAGAAATAAGTCCAATATGAACCAATGTCAATATTTAGGACCAATATGAACCTATTTGCCCAATGATATGTTGAAGTACCGTACATAATAATATTATCAATATATATAAATGAGTAGGATCTGTCTGTCATGTGCGTGAAGTGCACCCCAGAGGCCCCTAACGCACAAAGGGGTCACAGGCCACTTTGTGCAGGGGCTGCAGACTCCTCTGATGCTGAATAAAGGCTCCCGAAGGGACCTGTTTCAGCTAATTGTCTATAAAACAACTATCATCAACAAATACATTTCAAAATATATGATTTTGTTCTTATTTTCATTATTAATAACTCTCTAATAATGAGATTTCGCAAATTGATACCATTGTTATGTAAACATTACTGTTATTAGTGTTGAAACGATTAATCTACTAATAAAAATCGACGCGATTATTAAATTAGTCGATCCCGAAATCGGCTAGTCGACTAGTCGGGACACACCCACCACCATTATGCCATCGCGAAAACAGTGCCGTAGCTGTCGTTACCGAATTACCAAACAATCAGGCTATCGAAATACACAATCACAATTAGCTTGTTAAAGCCTTCTTTGTTGTCCTTTTGTGCGATGATTACTGCTTTCAGTACTTCGTGGTCATGCACAAGCGCGAAACCCAATGACCTCAACTCAATGTATTTGGCGGCGGCTTATTCTTTGAAGTTGAGACGGCCGTCTTTGATAATCAACTTCAAAGAATCAGCGCCTATCACAACCATGTCTATTTTTCGGCGTGACGGAATTGATCTGAGTGATAACTGGTCAACGCGTTTGCAGGTGTGCAGGACTCAACTTCACTCAAGTGAGTTGCGAAGTGACATTATTAAGTTTTAAGTTAACAAGTCCAATATACTGGCATATAGTGCTTTAGTAAACAGTTGTTACATAATTTATTTAACAGAAATTCTGTAACACCTGTTTACTGAAGCACTATGTCAGCATACCTTTAAAGTTTATTTGTCAAATTGTGTGATATTTTCCCAATTTCCTGCTGTTACAACATTTATTTTATAACTTTTGTTTGACTCTGTCGGAGATGAAGTTCGTTTCTCAAAATATCTTGCATTTCGTCACGTACACACGTTTGTGAAGTCAATCAGTGACTAGCACACTGGGCAAGTTTGAAAACAACGATGTTCGATGTTTGGTAGACCATACCATATCAATTTTAAAGGAACATTTTTACACAAAACATATAGAACTAGCAGGTGACCCGACTTCGTCCGGGCTTTGACCTTGAATTGACAATTTTGAAGGTCAAGGTAAGGTCGGAGTCACTATTTGACCCGTCCAAAACACTCCCCGGACAAAATTACCCGTAGGTATCAAATTTCTTCGAAATCTGTCCAGCAGTTTTCCCGGCCATAGCTAACAGACAAATAAAACAGACAGAAGTCCCAAAATATATATTAGATCATTTGTGGGTACCGGTACCCGTTTCAAGGTGAAGATCACCTCGGGCGGAAAAACTGACCCGATGAAAATCTCCCCCATTCCCAGGAACCCAAAGTACGAACACAGACAACATGCTCATGTCTGTACACAGACACAACACGCTCATGTCTGGACATACACGCTCTTTATCAAAGACACTGCGGATACGAACGCTCTTTAACTATCACGTGATTAACCCATGAATTTCCATTGCGGTGGTGGGGGATTGGAGAATGAGTGCTCTGACGTTCTCAGAAGCGGTGCGATGACACTCCATCTGGGATTTTACCCTTAGATAGGAAGTTTGGGCTCAATCCGTCCGGCAGTTTTCCCGGCCATAGCTGACAGACAAACAACAAACAAACAGACAGACAGAAGTCCCAAAATATATAGTAGACTAGCCGATGAGCCCGACGTTGTCCGGGCTATTCAAAAACCAAATTTCAAGTCGATAGCTCTACCCGTTTCCGAGATCTGGTCTGCGCATGCGCAAAGCTGGCGTCGCACGGGCTCGGCGACCCGATAAAATTCGTATCCGGGGCAAGATACATTGACATACCAAATTTCAAGTCGATAGCTCCACCCGTTTCCGAGATCTCGTCTGTGCATGCGCGAAGCTGGCGTCGCACGGGCTCGGCGACCCGATAAAATTCGTATCCGGGGCAAGATACATTCAAAAACCAAATTTCAAGTCGATAACTCCACCCGTTTCCGAGATCTCGTCTGCGCATGCGCGAAGCGGGTGCCGCACGGGCTCGCCAATACGACAAAGTCCACCGCCTGGTCAAACTACACACACGTACCAAGTTTCGTCCCGATCGGTCGAGAATCGTAGATTTGTATAAATGACAGACATACAAACATACAGAGGTCTTCAAAATATATATGAGATAATGCACCGGTTTCTGATTGTTGCACGCGCTCCCACTCCGTAATCCGTGGTGCTTCCGTGATCGATGAGGTGTTTGTCACCACCGTTTAGATACATACATCAGCTGGATGGTAATTTGATTATCATAAAACATCATATACCTGGGACAAATTAATAACCTATTAACCTTCAGTCTTGCTTTGCGTTCGAAAATGGAAAGTTGGTTAGGCCAAAGAAAAAGGATAGTATGTTTCCGATAACGAAGTGAAAAAATTAGGGTAGGTAGGTAGGAAATTTTTTTGTTTTGATTTTTTAAAAATATTTTTTATCCAGCTGCAGAAATATTGAATTACCTCGACCGAAAATGACATAAAATGCCAACTTGTGTTGTGGGAAAGTATTACTTGATAAACACAGCACTAGGAAATATACATTAAGATTGATGAAAGATCAAACTTACTTCATGCTTTAATAAGGATGTTATTTATTTTTCACATACCACATTTTATAAATTTGGCTATAAACTTGGTATGAGATTGATGTCACTAACTTTTATAAGAATTTTACCCATAATACCGCCATTATACTGTACTTGTATTGTGACAACAGCATCCCATTGTCTAGAGGTAGCCAGTGCACCCAACCTAGCATGCCTGGTTTTTGGAAACAGTAGCTGTACCCCTAACATATGTGGTCATAACCTATATACATATATACAGATACACACACGTCTGTTTATACTGTTCCTACCGGTACTCTCAGGCTCCAAGAAAATAATAAATGGGCATGCATGTTTATTTGGAACTCATGAATATGTTCCATAAGTCCCAAACAAGGCATACTGGTAAAGCAGGCATGAGATCCACTCTCTTGAAATTAAAATTGCAAGATTCATGCTTATCAATCCACAACCCATCACACACCTGTGGCTTTTGAGACAACTGTCACACTTCATGTCACTTATCACAGGCTTATGTTAGAAACCATGTGTTTTGCACCTAATGATTATCAATATTTAAGAGCATTAGCGGTAAAAATAGTTAAAAAAAAAAGAAGATTAGGGTCGGCGGGTTATTTTTAGGGTCGGTCGATGTACGGAAACATAGTATCTTTTTTCTTTGGCCTTACTCAAAACAAACGGCAAATTATTTACTTATATGGGCACAAACGGTAAATTTCGGAAGGAGTCCGACTAGTCGACTAGTAGTCGATTCCTTCTGGCGACTAGTCGATTCCTCAAAACCACTAATCGTTTCAACACTAACTGTTATAGTGGTATTCGCGATCAAAGTAAAATTAGACACTGAAGTTTAATCAAAACTTGATTAAATATTGGAAAAGGTCAAAGCATTGAAAAATATTGTGAAAATCAGATACTACTAGTACCGTAGTAATTAAATTATTTGATGACAATCACTGTAACAGTTTTGTTTACATAACAATGGTTTCAACACGCACAATTATGTTATTTGAGAGCTATCAATAATTAATATAAGAACAAGGTTTTCTATTTCTCCATGTTCACTGTTGCTCATCTGTTCCCCTTAAATCATTCCTGTCCCGTTTTATGTTCCACTTCGAAGTTGATTTTTGTTTACCTTCTTAGCGATTTTTTGACAAGTTGGAGGCACCCGCATAGAAAAAGATGAACGGGACAATTATTTCTCGCATTTAGATTTGTCGCCGTTTGCATCGAGGCTCGGTAGGTAATACACAACGTCTATGTATGGAAATTATTTGGTTGCTTAGTTATACCGAAATTTACACTGATCATTAACAAATCTCACATTTTTCTTCAGTGACCCACAAAATAGTGGAAATTTCGAAAGCATAAGATAGTTTTACAAACCTGCGATTGTAAATTACGATAACATACACCTTTACAAACGATTCACAACCTGTGTTTTTTCAAGTATTACATTTATGGGCAACAGAGAGTACTTTTTCGCCGAACCATGTGGGTACCACTTCTTAGTTAACAGATGCTCCCCTTCTTAGCTCCAGAAATCCATCATGTTCCCCTTCTTATCAATTATAGGTATTCCACTTACACTGTCGCTCAACTGCTCCTATGAGATCACTTCTTAGCAGTTTTGTTGACAGTCATAGTCGATTTTTGAGAAAAATGGAGGGTGTTGTCCAAAAAACGGTAAGTTTTACAACATTGATCACCAAAAATTCACACCATTTTGCGCAGTTGACTGACAAAATCGTTATTTTTTCTAATATAAAATAGTTTCGCGACCAGACCAGGTGAAATAATACTACACAAGAACGTCAAGTAATGATTTATGGGTGTTATGTTGTCAGATGTTACACGGATATATAGCCAATTTCGGGCTAACACGCGGGTTTCACTTCTTAGTATCCATGGTTCCACATCTTAGTTCTGGAATTCAGGTACGGTCCGCGTCTTATGATTGCATGACTAAATCCTTTAGCACGGGTTACAGGTCGTACCTTTAGTCTGATCATCATAAAATTTGTCATGGATGTTAACAATGACATGTAGATGGGAACAAGTCATTTTGAGGTCATTCGGCCAAAAAACATGGCTGCCAGCAGCCATCTTGGATTTTACTCTTTGTATGACTAGATCCTTTAGCACGGGCTACAGGTCGTACCTTTAGTCTGATCATCATAAAATTTGTCATGGATGTTAATAATGACATGTAGATGGGAAAGAGTCATTTTGGGGTAATTCAGACAAAAAACATGGGCGCCAGTGGCCATCTTTGATTTCAAATTTCAATCCATTAGCACCGGCTACAGGTCGTACTGGTCGTCTGATCATCATGAAATTTGTCAAGGATGTTAATATTGACAAGTAGATGGGAACGAGTCATTTTGTGGTCATTCGGCCAAAAAACATGGCCACCAGCAGCCATCTTGGATTTTACTCTTTGTATGACTAAATCCTTTAGCAAGGGCTACAGGTCGTACCTTTAGTCTGATCATCATGAAATTTTTCATGGCTGTTGAAATTGGAATGTAGATGGGAAAGAGTCATTTTGGGGTCATTCGGACAAAAACATGGCCGCCAGCGGCCATCTTTGATTTCAAAATTCAATGCATTAGCACGGGCTACATGTCGAAATGTTCGTCTGATCATCATGAAATTTGTCATGGATGTTAATATTGACATGTAGATGGGAACGATTAATTTTGGGCTCATTCGGCCAAAAAACATGGCCACCAGCAGCCATCTTGGATTGTACTCTTTGTATGACTAAATCCTTTAGCACGGGCTACAGGTCATACCTTTAGTTTGATCATCATAAAATTTGTCATGGATCCGGCTTTTATATAACTATGCATGAACCAATAAATAAACGACACGATGCAAGATACGATTTCACTACATTATACGTCCATTATAAGCCAATTATATAAAACAAATTGCAAGTGTCCTCATTACTGGTTAATATGCATAACCATCACATATGTAATCGCAATTTAATTGACAACTAGACCGGGAATATCGGCTCATATATGTATCAAATGTTATGTGGGATATTGCTGAAGATCCTATATAGCTAGTAGTCGTAGGAAATCATACAAAGTAACTAGTGCCTTAATGTGACACGAATTGGGCTGTAGAATAGCAATAGATAGTTTGTGAGTCAGCTGAGAAATGGAACCACTAAGAAGTGATCAGAAACCGAAAGTCGGCTAAGAAATGGAACATTTTGGAGTGAATTTACAGGCTGTTTGTGTGTATGTACAATTAGGGCTACCTGAGGAAGATTTTCCGACAGTTTCAATTTATTATACTGAATGGTTCGGAAGCAAAATGACTTGATAGTTCCCCATTGGATTAACATGGAAATACAGTTAAATGTCAGAAATAACGTATAAAGGTAATCATAAACCATCTATCCACATGGCAATTTCATTACGGGGTTTCCAACGATTGGTTGAATGGTCGGGAACTCACCTTTTCGCCATTATTATCACTTTGACGCTCTTTCCAACTTCTAAAAAACAATAAAAAATCGGTATCGCTGCAGAACCTAATCGAAACGAAATGGCACATAAAACTGCTAAGAAGTGATCTCATAGGAGCAGTTGAGCGGCAGTGACTTATAAGACAAAAAGTTATTGAGTTTTTACATGGAATCCTTTAGCAATGACTGTTTTAGTTATTGTGAGTAATTTATAATTTTGACAGTGACAAAATGGTAGCATATATTGGGGAAATGACTCATATATCACTCAACATTCTCCATATATATATCCCACACCTATAAGCAATCAAATTCATGTGCGCACATACATACTATCTAATCATAACAATACATGTCTTGTTATGAAAATTCATTTAGTATGTATAATGCCACACATTATATCGCCAATTTTAATTCCTATTTCAGAATTACCGCCAGTGTTATTACTGTCGGTGGGGGTGCCACAAATAATCAAATACAGCTTATTTCCATTCTATTGAAATCCATCCTTTGATAAAATAATACATGTAGTCCAGGAGATCGACCCCAAGAAATAACAAATGTTGCTCATTTTGACGGACAAGTGCTATCCGGTCTAATTTTGTAGTAAAATATATGTAGATTACGAAAATCCATCATAGCAGTGGTGAATTTGTAGCTTAATTGGCGAAAAATTTGTTTTTATTGACCTACCCGATGACCGAAAATGAAAGAATTTACCGGCGACGTCATATTACTACTAATCCGGGAGCTAATATGGGTATCCTTGAACCCCCTGGGACTTAACTTCTCCCAACTCATTTTGTTCCTTATTATGTCCTTCAACTTTTAAGCAATGTTAGCAAGAAAAAAAAGTGGCCGTATAGACTCCAGACAAAATGGCGTCCATCATGGCCGCCGTTTTTCAAACCAGACCCTAAGTCAGTTTTATGCAAATTATAGCGGTGAAAATCTTGTAAACTGTATACAAATGTATATATTTTCGTGAAGCTAAGACATAATGTCACTTTTTTGGGGCAAAATTGAAACTCACCATCCAAGATGGCCACCAATATGGCCGCCGGAAGTTGAAAATATGACTTGTTTTTTACAAATATCTTCTAGATCGATTCATGCTGTTTGGAACTGGTTGAGTAATGCGACTTTATTTTGTATTTTGTGTAACTGATCATTGGGGCAATTAAATATGCACTTTTTGGGTTCCTAGCCCCTTCCGTTCCCTCAAAAATTCGAATTTACAGAACGCAGTATAAAATTTCACAAAAAAATCACAATTGGGATTATAGTCATATTTTAACAAGAAATGAAAAGAACTTTGTAATGTAAGTGATGCATATGATTATACCTATGAATATTCCAACTCACTGGAACCAAAATTCTTACTTTGGCTCAAAATGGCTGCCAAAATGGCTGCCAAAATATGGAAAATGATAAATATTGCCCCAGCGTGTTCTGCAATCGATTACAAGTTGTGGATGATGTACAAAATTGGCTATTCTGCCTTCTATACATTGAATACTAACATGTCTGATGTGCCATGGTTAATTGTTACTATTGTCACCACTGACATCACCAAAAATATTGGACTTTTCTCTCAAAAACATTTCATGTTTAGACCATTTTTGCAATTAAAATGTAACTATATTTGGGTTGAAAGGTGTTTATTGTTTTGATCTATATTAAATGTGTCACACTACGGGATTTATAGACCAAATTGTTCACCCGATTTTGACAGAACTCTATACTCTCATTAAGTAGACATGGATAAACTTTTTATATGCAGCCTGTGTCAGGGAGGACGCAGTTATATAGGGGTGGGTGTAATATAGTGTGTCATTTTGACATATTTGTCGATGGGTTAATATATAATGCTTTGTTATTATGGTCTGAAATGACTAATATCAAGATCTCTGGTGACCATTCAACGTTTGATACCATTTGATGTCCTGATGGGGTATATTTTAGAAGTTCTGACACGTCACCAAGCTTCGGTACATGTCACGAAGCTTCGGTACATAGGATGAAAAACCGCCACATATTTGGGGTTAATGATGCAAGGTCACATTTTTCGCCAGATTTCGACAGAACTATATGCTCTCATTAAGTAGACATGGATAAACTTCTTGTATGTAGCACTGTCTCAGGGAGGAAGCAGTTATATAGGGTGGATGTAATATAGTGTGTCATTTTGACATAATTACACCATGGTTTAATATATAATTCCATGATAATTACAATCTGAAATGACTGATATCAAAGTTTATGGTGACCATTCAACGTTTGATGCCATTTGACGGTACGTGTCACGAAGCTTCGGTAAATTGTATGAAAAATCGCCACAGATTGGGGTTACGATGCGAGGTCACATTTTCGTCTCATTAAGTAGACATCGATAAACTTCTTATATGTAGCCCTGTGTCAGGGAGGGAGCAGTTATATAGTAGGTGTAATATAGTGTGTCATTATGACATATTCCTCGATGGGTTAATATATAATGCGATGCTAATTATGATCTGAAATTATTAATATCCGGGTTTCTGGTGACCATTCAACGTTTGTTACCGCTACCATATGATGTCCTGGAGTTCTGACACGTCACGAAGCTTCGGTACATGACACGAAGCTTCGGTGCATTGGATGAAAACCCGCCACAGGTTTGGGTTTAAGAATGCATTGTCAATTTTTTTTTTGCCACAGCACTGGGAGATAAGTACCCAGGGTCACATGTTTCTTCTGATTTTGATAGTACTGTATACTGTTATTAATAAAGATACACCTTGACTAACTTCACGTTGAATGAACCAGTCACAGTATAATTTTCTATTTTTGAACATTTAACTTGAATGTCACGAATAATCGGTACATTCATGTTTTTGTTTCGACGTCGACTGTATGCATAAATCTGATTTAAATATAGTAATATATAAATAATAATTAATGTACCGAAGCTTCGTATCTATAGGTTACAAACACCTAATTATTTTCCATAGGCGACAGTGTTAACTAAAAGTCCCGCCGGCTATGGGTTAAGCTTATTTGAACTTCAAGTGGTCAATTTTCCCTTAGCACGTCATCCGCTGCACCAGTATGTGACAACAAACGCGCCATTTTCGGTATTTTTTTCAAACAATAGTCTTGCATTTCCACAACTACCCCATTTACTGCACAAAAATCAGCAGCATAAACATATCCAGACCCCTTCCGTAACTTCTAGATACCACCAGGCTCTTCCTGAACATCTAAACATACACAATCGCCATATTTACGTAGGCTATGATTTTCTGTTCCCGATTAGGGATATTTCCCTCAATGATAATCAACCAATCAGCAGCCAGATTGTTTTGTTATGCTGACTCGAGTTTCAAGAAGCGTAACTCTATATAATTAGTTGCCTGTAACATATAATTGTAAAGAAAATCGAACTTTGATCATGTAAACTGCGCCAATTTTACAAAAAAGCTTTACTGTGATACGATAGAAATATAGAAGTCATTGGCCATCCTATTATCTCCCAGTGGTCCTTTGACCCACATACCCCGTTTTAAAATTGACCATTTTGGGGGGGGGGGGGGGGGGGGGGGTAAGAAATAACACCGATACTCGAATCCTGATAACTCTGGAAGCACAGTTTAGTAGAAAGATACTAATGTCTCATGTCATGCTTGTTATATAAGGATTAACTGTCATGTGGACTGTTTTTATGGAGATGTAACCATGAGGTAAGTGGACATAACTTGTGTAAAACCCGAAGGGTTTTACATACAAGTTATGACCACTTACCTCAAGGTTACATCTCCATAAAAATAGTCCACATGACAGTTAATCCTTATATTTATATACATTTAGCGAAAAAGCCACTTTTGTAAATGTATTTAAATCGAAAAGTGTATCGTGACAAAAACAGCCCAAAATACCCAATAGCACCCTTGGCAAAAGTTAATAGGAACAATTTCTCTTCATATTGAAACCCGATGATGTATTAAGTCAATCCTGCGCGAATCCAAATGCGCCCAAAACATTACGCGTTCGTCTTTCCAAACCCAATGACGTATCGATGGTGTTATGAGCTTGGTGTTATGAGGCGTTGCGCATTCACCGAGAAATAACTGCAACTAGCCACGTGGGCGCCGACCAATCAGAATGCTGGATTTAGTGATGACAACACTTAGTATGTAAATATATACATATATACTGCATAGTGTCGCATGCCCCATGTCCATCCACTCTCTAATCGGAATATTATGACCACAAATGTGACCACACCCAAAATTCAGGGTTTTTCATCATAATTTAATTTGTAAAATCCGACTCGCGTGCATAACGCACAGGATAGAAAGGCATATGTATACGTTTTGGAAACTAGTTACGTATATCTACCATATGCCTTAAGAAATTTATCTAATTTTGAACAGTACAATGTTTAATTGGATTTGAATTAGACCCCCCTCAACTTAGAAAACAAGTAGAAACCTTCTTAAATCCATTTAAAAACATTGTAGAAGCCAAGTTGTAAATTATTTAACAATATTAAAATAATTATGGTGAATTTTAACCTTAAAATCATACTAAGATGAAATGGTTGCAATTTGGACGATTTTGCGTAAAAAAGTTTTAAAAAATGGTAAAAAATTTAAACAAAAACATTTAAATTCTTCAATTTTTTAGCACAATTAGTTATTTAACATTATTAACACAATTACTATTCAACTTAATCACCAAAATCATACTAAAATGAAATCTTTACAAATTGAAATTTTTTTTTAAATTTTGGGCTTAAAATGTCGAAAAATGCCCAAAAAGTCGAAAAAAAACAAAGAAGGCTACAAATTTGTTATTGCTATCTTGATTTTTCTTCATTACCATACCTAAAACATTAAAAATAACATGGTCGCAGCTTGTCCGTCAATATGAGCAACACTACCTCCCGATCTCCTGGACTAATGGTGTATAATGTCTTCAAATGGAAGGGCTCTGTGTCCGACTGAGCAGTTGGTATCGGGGTTCACCCACAACCCATGCGCCTATCATTTATCAAACAAGTGAAGGACTATAACAGTCCTATATATGGTGCAAATGTCGTGCGTCAAAACACACATATGAAATGTGTGCATGCAATGTAAAAAGGCTTTGTTCTAAAGCCATGACACAAGCGAGGCCATGTGCGCAATGGACGTCGATATCGATATAAAAACAATTCGCCAAATTCCAAATCAGACCCAATATAGAATGCAACATGCAGTTTTGCCACGTTAGTGTAACTGAATATGTCAAAGTGTCACGCATAAAGTCACACTGGATCTCTCAATCGTGCAAAAATACACCAAGAATCTATCAAACAAACATCTCAAAATCTTATCGATTTTAGATTAGTCATATGTCTGCTACTTGCGCCAGGGTACCCGAAGTCACCATACAAAATTTGGTTGAACTCTGACCAGCAATCTGGGAGAAAAATCCAGACAGACAGGCAGACATACCTTCTCCTAAGCTTTTCCTAAGCTTGTCCTAAATTAATTTTGTATAAATATAGATGGCTTATAACTCTGAATTACTTTATCTTTCCATGTTGCATTTTGACCACAAGTCTAGAGCGAGCATGAACTATATATAGTTCAATCAAAGGTTTGATAACTGTGTGCAAATAATATATTCTGGATCTGGTAGATATAACTATGTCATAAAGTATAAGATGAAAGGAAAAAAATACAATCAATAGGACTAAATATTTAGCAGTTTTGAATCACACTATCAGATTCTCCGTATACTGTGGAGATGGAGATTTGATTGAAATCAGTAACAAAACCATTTCAATTTATTTTCTTAATTATCGCTCCCACACGGTGTCCCTTCCCACCATACCATGCACTGAATCGGGCGAAGCCACGTAGGCAATTCCAAATAACATAGCTATATTATCCGTACAGGGTAATGCTTTCAGATGAGTTTGATAGAAATCGGCGAGGAAAACAATCTTGTCTGTTTTGACCCCCCCCCCACCCGATGCATCCCTACTCATGGATCACCCACTTCTGCAAAACTTGAACCAACCACTTCTTCGTGAATAGTTTTCCCGCAGATTCAATTTTAAAGCCCCTTTAATTTCTATAGCGGTTTGACAGAAAACATATACATATAGGCCTGAATATTTTTTTGGTTATTCATGTTTATATCAGAATTTGATTTTTGTTGCTTCAAATGTGTTCCGTTTTCTCGCGAATCAACTCATGTGTATACAGGAAATCCCATAACGAGTTGTCATAGAAGTAGAGAATATGGCCTGAATTCGATTAGTTTTGAGCCCTCAAAATTGGATTAATCGCCAAAGAAGTGGAGCCACAAAGAAGTGATCAGGGAAACCAAAATCGTCTAAGAAGTGGGTTAACTTTCCCTGCATTTTTCACATAGAAGCGGTTATAGGAACATGCTGATTTGCTGCATGTATAACTAATGATACCCAGTTATTATAAATCTGAAGATTCCATGAATATGTCGGCTGGTTCGCAAGAAATCAACTCGACATTTTTGCAGTGCATTAACATTTGAATTAGTTGAAATGCTATTTGAAGGCAAATAATAGTGAAATAACAGTGCGACACAGCTGTATTTATTTATCACTCTCACAATGACCAAAATGCATGTTGACAAACTCACTTATCGGCCATTTTCCAGCCTTTTCATCTTCCAAAAACAATAAAAAAAATCATAATCGAAGTGGGACATGATCAAAATCGAAGTGGAACATAAAGCGGGACAGGAATGATTTTCGGGGAACAGATGAGCAACAGTGATGTTCTTCTTGGTGGTGATGTTTTCACAAACTTTTCTCTGGGAGTCTTGGGTGCCTTTAACCCTTTCTATACGTACCAAATTGATTCTCCCATCAGTTATAAAAGTATACATTGGATTATTTATCTGGAGGGATGTTCAGGAAACATATGCAGACGACAGACAGATAACACAAGTGCAAAAGGGTTCCTACCCTGTATATATTGGTGGGAACTGTTCAGATAATAGGTTATCTGAACATTTTCTAAGGTGAAACAGTTGGGTGTAAGGTGATTTAAGAACAAAGAAGTCACATTCTGGCAAAATTTGACTTCAACTAGACGATGTCATGCATATACTCAAAGGTGAGCCACACACCAAGTATGAAGAGAGATTCAGTTAAAGATTGCTCAATTTATCATTAACCTCATTAAGACAACACAAATTTTACTTCTAAGTCGAATAAAATCGAACAAGGCTTGCGTCTTCCCAAATGTGAACCACTACCGGTACCAAATATAAAGAAATTCTGTTGAATATTGCTAAAGTTACTATTTGAACAACCTGAAGACATTGATTTCTAAGTTGAGAAAGGGGCATTATTTTTTTTGGGCGGCAGAAACATAATTTTAAGAAAACAAAAGGTTGCTGACCACATGTCCTGGCTTTTTAGTAAGGATAGCTTTATTTTAACCTCTTCGCTGCTATGACATCCATAACTATCACAGACAAAAAAGTGCTACTACAGACATAAAAGTGGTACTACAGACCTACTTCATCACACTAGCGGTAGACCATTATACACAACTGGAACTCAGAGATTGTTGCATCGGAATATTAATAGTATCTCAAAGTTTCAAACAGTGTATGATGTTCCATGATTGTGAACGAAAATAGCCTTTCAACTGAGTCAGTTTTATGGTTCTTGGGATATTCCCGTTATATTTTCCCACTGCTCTGGAAAATGGCAATAACGTCAACAGCCCAGCACATGACAACATAATGTTATTTAGCAGCGAAGAGGTTAACTCTGTCAAAATTCATCGCACCCTGAACAAATTCAAACGTAGCCTTTGTCTTCTGAAATTTGAACCATGTACCAAATATCACGACATTCAGTTGAATTTAAAAACAATCAGATATAAACTAAAAGTAAAGTTACCATCCGGAAATCAAAATAATGGGCAAATTTTAAGTCGACAAGAACAATAACTCCACCAAAAATTGGCAGACCAAACCCAAATTCTTCATGTGGTTAATCCACATAACCAAATTTAAAAACAATCAGATTACAAAAACTTAAGTTATCATCCGGAAACCAAAATAATCAGCAAATTCTAAAAGGGGCCATAACTCCAAATTTAGTTTTGATCTGATAACCAAAATAAATTTATCATCTGGAAACCTTCCGAATGGACAGATTCCAATTAAAAAACGGGCCATACATGTAACTCTGGCAAAAATGGGCGGACCGAACACATATTAGAACTTGACCTGCTTTAGTATAACACATCACAACTATAAGGTTCTAAATAAAATTTTGGTCTGGGGGATAATGGGAAAGAATTTCGGGGGAGCTAACCCCGGGATACTCGTAAGGGCCAATAGCCCCTCTCCTTCACTCCTCACTGGGGGATATAGGTTAAGTGGATGAGATTTGTTGTGGCACAATATTCTAAAGCAGGGTTTCTACTAGGGGTTGGGGGAATGGGAAATTGGGAACTATCACTGGGGAATATGTCAGTCCATGCAACCAACTGCAAATTACTAATATCATTCCATAACTTGAGCCAAAAATTCTGAACATCTATGGTATAACTACGCTCATTATCTAAGGTAATCTGCTTAGTTTAGACTTAAGCTGTCTGATAAAAACCATGTGAAATTTCACACCTGGGGTTTTCTTGCATGTTCCGATAGGTACAAAGCATTCAGGTCACATAAGTATGTACATTCCCATAGCCATATTGCCCTCACCACAGTATTCATGAACTTGCAGTCTATATCACATGCACCTACCTAAGTATTAGCTAAGGGACACTTATTTCAACATAGCAAGGAAATTCTAAGTTTTAATCTATTCAGGAATTTTCTCACACCATTTAGATCTTTATGATATAACCAGTACATTCTTCCTGCTGTTTACGTTTCAATAATGTTCTATTTACCTTCCAGCAAGAGATTGTACCTTGGTTGCTGTGCATGACCCCACATGCACAAAATTGGATGATGAACATAAAGTGAATAGTTAATTTAACCCTTTCTCCCATGGGAAGCCTCACATATAACACACATATAAGAGAATGAATTGGCTTACAAGATCAAGGTAAATATTATTAGGCCAATGTATTCTCTAATATATGCAAGGCTCCCTATGGGGGACTCACATATATTAGAGATATCCAGTAATGTCCTAAATAATTAACTCCTTAACCATAGCAGAATTATGGGTAACTTTTCAGGATTTAGTCGGAAATATGGCTTGTTGCCATTCATCGGAAAGCTCTCACTGAATAATTATGTTTTGAGGTCAGGCAAATAAATTCTATGGAAAAGCATAAATATTTGTGATAGGAGTGAATTTTCAGCGTTATGTGTGTTACAAAAAATTGTTTACATGTGTAAATGAATGTGGTATTTTTGAAATGTTTCTACTTAGAAATGTAGAATTCCTAGGGTATTTCTTTGAATAACTCATTCTTCAAATGATTAAAACACCACATGACATACTAATGATACTATGTTGATTCCTATACTTGACCTACTATAAAAATGATTTGTTTAACCACAGTTACATGTACATGTATGCTGATGTTTTGCTCAGAGTTCCCCTGCACTATTATTTGGGTCTGCACTTTTATTAACTTTCAATGGAATTTCCCCCCATGCACTATTATTTGGGCCTGCACTTTTATTTGGAGCATGAGAGTATGTGCATACTATGTATAGGCCTATATATGTTGGGGTGTAAAAGTACAGTTCTTAGTGTAATAAAGTGTTCCCACGCCACCAGTGACAAAAAAGAGAAGCATTGCCATTCCATTTCTAATATAAATGAGAATTTGTTTAAGCCCGCGGACACCAGAAAGTAAGAGGTATCATGTATAAATTACCCGTCATTTTTTATGGGTAATCCCCTAATTTTAATAATAATTCCCAAGAAGGGGACAAGTGAAATTGAACCAGACATAGACATGAAATATTTGTTGAAAATGTTTGGCAAAGAAAGACGACCTATGCAAACCACCTCCCCTTTTCCCCAGGCCTCCGAATGCTATTATTGTCTGAAAAACTTGTGCAAAACTTGTGAATGTCTGATATTTTGTTCTTTTTTTCATACTCGTAAGCTAATGTTAGGCACAAATTCAATAACATAATGTCAGTCACGGACATATTAGTCTGTACATAAATTTTTTTTTTAATACTAAACTATAATAATTTTAAAAGGTGTTTATATTAAATCATTTCAATGTAAAACAATTTAAATTTGAAATCCAGTTACCATGTATCTTGGATAGTTTTGTGTAATGTCAGTCACATGTATTGATGTGCTTACATTAGTCAATGTCATGTTCATGTGCGGTATATGGTAATAAAGTATATTAAATGCAATTAAACCCAATAAAATATGATTGGTAGGGCATAATTACTCATTTGGATCAGAAACTGTTGGAAATATTTAATATATTCCATACCGTAATGTCAGTCACGAAATTAGTGTAATGTCAGTCACGCATACTTTGGTCAACAAAAAATATTTCATTTTAGTTCTAAGCTTAAATTTTGCTTTAACATTATCCTGAAATATCTACCATGAAAAAATAACAAAGAAAATCAAGTGAGTTTCTGTAAATTTAAGACAAATTTAATTTGAAAACAAGTTGGCACAGTGCCTTGATATTTTCATGTAATGTCAGTCATGCTAACATTGAATGATTCCACGTTACCATCGCTTGACTAAATTCAGAATAATGCACCTATTTGGGTGCACTCTGGCACAAGCCAAAATTACACATTGAAGTAAGATTTTATATTTATATATGTTGCTCGTATCATCACAATGCGGAATCTGGAAAAAGTTCTTTGAATGTACATGTAATGTCAGTCATGTGGAATTGCACTACATGCATTTACATACAGATACAATTTAACATAGAACAAAATTTTGCGTTTGAATTTACCTGTTAACATTAATTTATCTGATAAAGTTATGTTAAATATGTTTCAGAATGGGAAATTGAATAAAATTACAACCTTTTTCTTTTTAGATATGGTAGCCTGGTAAAATGGTACTAAATCCTGCTAAATCTAAGAAAAAAAATACTTTTTAAAATGCAAGGTTGTGAGGCCCATATATTAATTTCTAGAAGCCAAATGGTGATTTTTTGTTGAAAACTAGTAAATTCAGAGGCATACAAAAAATAATTTGCATAAAATTGTAATATAGCCAAGTTTCAATTTTTGCTGATATGGTTAACACTTCTGGAGAATTGCCCGTTTAACACATTGACTGCCGACTATGAGTTATCTCGTACTTTTGGCATGTAATTGAATGGGAGTCGGCGGTCAATGTGTTGCTAGTTCCAAGTATTAATAAATATGAAAACGACCTCCCTGGATAACTGCTTGTGGTAGCTAGGCTACAATTTACATGACATCTTATTTTTTTGCACAGTTGCTAATGCAGTGTCAGTGATGCCTGATGGGGGTCGATGGCAATGCCAACATAAACTAAAATTGTATGTTGTGGTGCTTACATGCTTTAGTTCACTGAGATCAAAGAAAGACTATCTGTTTTAATTTGGTTTCTATACGAAGCTTCAATGTTCCTGCTTGTTGTCTGAAGTGCAAGGAAACACTGAGTGTACCGGTACACTAAATATTGCCATTTATGGGACCACCTCCTATTATTCTCAACATAATATATGCAACAAATGAATGAATTGGAGCCATACATACATGCAAAATGGATCCGGGACAGCTCGTCCCAGGGCCAACTTGGTCCAGACAGTTTTTGGGACGAGCTGGCCGGCTTTTGTGGCCGAGTTGGCCCGGGAATTAAATTTGTGGCTATGGATTTCTTACGTTAAGATGATATATTTCAGGGTTTTGTCCATCAATTTTGACATTTTGATTACTTTAGGCATGTTTGTTTGCAAAGAGAATAGCCAGTGAGTGATCACATTAGTCGGTTTGAATGAGAAACCGGCAAATTCATGAATAAACAATGTACTGTTTTCACATTCTGAATAAATTGTTCTGATTTCGGGAAACCCTTAGAAGCCATTATTTGCCCCTACTATCAGCTACTATCAAAACAATATACTAGTAAGCATGTTGTTTACACAGTAACCAGTTGGCTAATCACACCTCACACTTCACAGGGTGAGATGCATGGTTCAGAACTATGGGAAGCCAAATTGCTTAAGCGCAATAATGAATCTCTAATTGAGCTTAAAAGCGCAATAAGGAATATTATTATTGCGCTTTAAAAGCACAATAAGGAATATTCTTGCACTTAAGCACAATAACAGCTAATTGCACTCAAGTGCAAATAAAAATCTTCCTTATTGGCAATATTGCAAAGCTCTTAAGCGCAATTAGCCACATTACATAAACTCCCTGTAATTCAAATGGTGTAATCCATAGTGTGATGGGTGGAGTTTATTGGTGAGGTGACCTGGTGACATTTCGCATGTAGGCCTATTCAGATTCTACTATTTGCAGAGGGGTGATCTGATGAGGGAGATATTAATTATGCTTAAGCTCAATAAGGATGTAATTGAGCTTAAGTATAAAAAGGAATATCTTATTGAGCTTAAGCACAATAAGGAATATCTAATTGCGCTTAAGAGCAATAAGGATTGCGCTCAAGCTCAATTATTTATTAAATGTCAATTTAGCTTCCCATACAGAACATGTGATGATAATCGACAAGTGTAGGCCTATTTATAAAAAGGTTTGGGAGTTCATAACAGCGAATGGACTTTATATCAAGATTCAGTCTGGCTTTGTTAAAGGTGATTCAACTGTATTCCAGCTTACTTCCATTTGCGATCATATTGCAGATTCTCTCAACCATGGTACTAAAGAAATTAGAAGTGTATTTTGTGATGTCAGCAAAGCCTTTACAAAATGGAAAGCATATAGGCATAACTGGTATTGGTAATCAGCTGATACTTTTTGAGTCATCAAATCGCCAGCAAAGAGTGGTTGTAGATAGTGCTAATTGAGAACTCTTTCTCTGTTCTCTCCCTCCCTCAGTTGTTCATTGTTTTTATCCTTGTTGTTATCTGCCAAATAAATTTATCACAACTCGACTATACAATCTACCTCCTGACAACCCTTCGAGTTAGAGATAGAGATGAAAAAAAGCAAACAGACACCAAAGACAAATAACTTTATTCTCAAATCCCCTGCTCTATAGGCGAGCTAGCCCGGGGCGAGCTGGGCCAGGTCGATTGGACCGAGTTGGCCCTGGGACAAGCTCTCATGTTTCCATGCAAAATACACTCATATGATTATGAACGATGCAAACAAGATGCTAACTCGAATCATATTTAAACTCATTTTCATTATATTAATTACCGTACCATGTTGTTTGCATCGTTCATAGTAATCATAGAGTGTTCACAACCGATATTTCTTTGACCACCTAAAAATAGTGTCAATTTCCACATTATTGCTGATAGTGATAACCCAGTTAAAGCATAAAAAATGACCACAAAGGCACAATCCTCATCTCACTCCCTGACCCAACCCCCACCTAACCCCATGCCTACCACCCCTTCTTGCCCGGGCCCATTTATATATGAAACTACACACATTGTAAATATGCACAGTACAAACTCAACTATACATAAACATTATACTGCATCATTATACTCGCATTCCTTTTAATTTGTCTTCACTTACCTTAAGTGCCGTTCAGTTGTCAAAACATTGTGTCATTCTTTATCCCAGTCCACGCATTACATAATTAATGAATAAACACATGTTTTGTTGATCAAAATCTTTAATAATATATATATCATCAAAGAACATAATCACTATTAACAATTTCGGAACAACCCGCCCTCATTTATCGGGACAACCCACCCCCAAAATAGCATAGGGGCGGGTTGTCTCGGGGGCGGGTAGTCCCGTTCCCAAGGGCCCTGCCCTTAAGGCTTACATTACAAGTTAACCTTTTTGTGTGGTCCTGTTGTTCTACTGTAAAATATTGAATATCAAATAAAATTCATTGAATCTTGAGCACATGAGTGTATTTTGCACTCAATCCATAGCTCAAATTCATTCATTGCATAAACCATATTGTCTGATATAATATTCTGTTGAGAGAAAGCTAAAAAGGAGATGGGCCCCGCACTAAAATCATAAAAAGGTCGGATTTAGACTTTAGTGTTACTGTTAGTGTTAGTGTACAGTACACTCAGAGTGTGGTATAAGGAAAACACTCAACACGGTGGGAACCCCACTAAGCCCACCGTGAATCACCGGCATTCACGGTGATTTTTCCACGGTGATCCACGGTGAACTCGAGTGGATCGGATTAAGTTGAATAAACAAACGTCCGGGTGACTTGTCGGTGATCACTGGGAATCACAGAGAATCGCTTCAAAACGCCAACAGCTATATTGCATCACGTCATGCATAGCCGAAACCCTTTACTGTAGTTTATTCTAAAGCATACACTCAGTGGGCCATCCATTGTATGTTGTTGTACATTATATTTATATTATGGTTGATATTTTCAAAAATTCCAGAATTATTAACTAGCTACATGTATAGGTCAAATAAATAAACAATTTGTTATTGTATTGATTGATTTATTCCGCCCATCGATCACTTATTTCAAATTTTAAGCGCAAATTTCGTATTATTTACACACATGCACACATATAGATATGTATAATATAATGATCCAAGTCCATTAAACAATTAAATTTGTTTTAATTTATTTTTAATAATGCTATCTTGTTTAGCAAAATGTTTAAAAGATCGAAATATGCGCGAAACGCAAATATGGATAACATTCCCTAGCTCTCTCATTTGTTCAGGCCCCTACATCAATGCATGCATATACGTTCCGAGGGAAGACTGATTCAGCGAGCGTATATGTTTTTTTTATTTATTGGGTTTTGGATTTAACCCTGGATTATTTGGAAGGGGCGGAACTACTTCCCTACAACACACTTTTGAATTTTAATGATTATCATGCTATGGGTGTATAATAACATGAAGTGGATGAAACGGGTGTATAGTGTAAATATATATACTAGCTAAAATAATAAAACAAAATGTCGGTGACCACTAGGATTCACATGTACATAGTTATGTTTATAAATAGCGTGCTACTGTGTCCGTGTTATTTCAGACAATGGTAGTATAATGGGAGTCAGTTAGCTCTTACATAACCTTTGACAGTTCAGCCAAGTCTGTAAGAGGTGTCAAAATTAATTGTCCCCATTGCAGCGCCGCTCATAGGGTCCGAGTTTCAATCATAACCATGTGAGCTACCTGTAGTGTTCACTTTGCCATTCAGAATGAAGTAAGGTGCACAGTACACATCCCGCATGGCTATTGTTCCGGTGTTAGCGGCCACAAATAAATCGTACGCCGGTACTGTCGCATGCAATCAGACTCAGGTGTTTCCTCTAGTTCGTATGACAAATGCTCTTTATATTTACCATATACATATAAGTACCATTGCTATTAGTCGCGTTGGAACAATAAAGAGCGTTCACTGTTAGTCTATTCATATAAATGGTAAAAATAAACTTTCTCTTCAGTACGAATGAAAACACATTTAAAAAATGCTGTATGTGTATATGCTATATTTATTTATCCCGAATAAATGAAACCTCCGGGATTGTGATCTATATTAAGTTACCGTATTATCTTTCCTAATTCCGACTACTTACTGTTATGTGGCAGTTCATATGAAATGATTGAATGCTTTATTGCGAAGACACAAATTAATGGGCAACGTACGTTTTATGTTAGGGAATACTGAGGTCTATCCTGAGTAAAATATAGTTAATTCATATTCAAAACTAATTTATGCGTGTATAAGCCTCTGCTGACTCGAACGCGATGAATACATATCCAATATTTAAATAATAAAATGCCCTTTATCATGACTCAACAATTGCATTTGCCATACTATCGTGTCTACACTATGGTTATGTAAAGGTATATACATCGTTATTGGTTAAAAACATGTTAACCAATTTAACATCGGATTTACCCTGCAACATATCATTTGGATATTATTATTATTATTATTATTTACATTTAAGAAACGCATTCTACATAATGTTCCAATGCGCTTTACAAGTAAATACAATAAAAACACATAAAACTATAAAAATACAAACAATAGGCCTACTACTATTAAATACAAGTTGGTAAAGATGTAACGAAAATTACTGTAAAATTAAAGCTAAAGAAAATTGAAATTTCCGTAAAAAATTAAAATGTTTGATTTATAAAAAAAACGGTGTGTATTGAAATAACAACTGCAATAAGATTTCCAAAAATAACGATCTATAAATTGAAACATTTTTTGAAAAGATGGGTTTTCAGTTTTTTTTTTAAATTCGGAGGTTGTTTTTGAACGTCTAATCTTTAACGGTAGTCCATTCCAAATCTGGATAGATGTCTCTTGGAAGCATTTTTCACCATAACGTCCGTCTGGTTTCCTGATGTTGGTTAGGTCTAGACCACACGCACTTGAACGGGTAACTCTGTCACACGATTTCAGGATAAACATGTCTGACGGTACTTGTTTTCTGAGGGATTTAAAAACGATCACAGCACATTTAAACTGCATCCTGAATTCGAACGTCATTATGTTATTATGAATTAGAACTCGTGTTATGTGGTCAAACTTCGAAACGTTCCCAATAAGCCGAGCACAGTTATACCACGAAACCACGAAATCAGTCCGTCGCGATTCGGAATTTAAATCCTTCAGATATATAGCTTTTATTATATCATGAAAATCAGATAGTAATTAAAAAAAACACAGTTGCGACCAGCAATGCGCAATATTACATAACAACGGTCAAATTCAGTTAGCTGAATACCCGAGCATCCTGTAGTTTTCTCGTGTGCCCTCTTTGTGTAGACATAATGACGTAATAATGGTGAACGAGTAATCCGAAACCACACAACTTCTACATCAGACACAGGCATGCGATATATAAATGTGCATACATACAGATAAAAAGTTAAAACAAAGCTTATACAACAAGTATATAGTTGCATATTTACGCACACGAATGACTTTAATTGATACCGAAAATCTATGTACATACACATGTATCGCGGGAAAATTGGATGCAAATAAAGATCATTAAACCAAAATCGGAATGGTACCAACCTGGTGGGTGATATAACGGTGTTAGTTTTACTAAAGTTTGAAAATGATACTATTATTACAATGATATATTGATAAATACGCGATATATTTAGTTGCACCTGCTCTGAACAAAACATATATTTGATAATGTCAGAGATATTTACGAGCTGTCCTCAGTTTTCGCAGATAAGTGAAATAAACGCTCTTTATTTGTACCATGTAATGACTAGAATACTGGGAATTATCTGTATGCTGAAGAACGTTCGGGACCAAACGTTCTTCGATCACAATAATTAATACATCCAGAAAGAGGCCGTTCGTGTATATCATTTTTAGCGAACTTATCGGCATATGCTGATCCATGATCCGCGATTTTTTTTCTCAAGTCAACATGTCAAAAAGTTTAAAAGATAAAAATTTGCGCGAAGCACACAAACGGACCACAGTATAATAAATCGTTCCCTACAGCTAATTTTAATTTTTACATTACTATGTTGCCTTTTTCAATTTTTTTAAAATGAAAACAAATAAAAAGTAATGGTGGAAAATGCAATGCTTTGAAGGTTGCGAATATAATGGTTTCGCAGTGATTGTCGGCAATCCACCGTGTTTCACGGTGATTCGCGGTGTTTTGTAGTGAGGTGGGAATACACTGCCATATCACATTGTTGATTAGACAAAAGCGCCTTGCTAATCCTCTCCACTAAGGCCCACGCTGTTGAGTGGGCCACCGTGAATCACTCTCCCAAAAATATCCCCACCGTGTTGAGTGTTTTCCTTACAGCACACGATGAGTGTACTGTACAGTAACAGTGACACTGACACCCCTTTAAGATCTTAAAGGGGTACCTTAGAGTAAACTTGTAGACTAATTAATTAAGGCCTGTGACTAATGTAATAACCAGAGTCACCAACTGTCCAAAGTAACAGATTCAAGTCAAGTGGTCACTCAGAGTGACACTCACATGTCAGCTGCCTGAGCTGGAGGGGTCATATGCACTGGTGATTTATGCATGATTCCAACAAATTATGTTAGAAAATGTCAGGGAATTGAAATATAATATATTCATGAATCAATGGTACATGATCTACATGGAATCTGCAACATGCGATCGCAGAAATATCCAATAACATTGACAACAGACTTACCGAAAAACTAACGTGGTCCGAACTGGAGGTTTGAACGTACTCAACTGTTCGAGTCGTCGGACTATTTTTAGAAATTGAGGTCGCAAGTTAAAATTAGATCATACTAAATACCGAGTCAAGTCAAGGTGAATGTTGTAGATTAACTAATTAAGTATATAACGCCAATAATTGATGCATAAGAAATGACGTCACAATACGCTTAACACCCCCGACAGCCCATCTTGAAATAATTGTTTTTCACTATATTAATGATGTCGTTGGTAAAGTAGGCCTACATGGGAGTGTGATGGCCGAGTGGTCAGCGTGTTCGACTGCTGGCCAGAGGCGTTATTTCGCTAAAATCCAATTCGGATTCTGGATTCAGATTACAGATTTGTCCCCGTACGACTTGGTTCGGCAAAAGAACAGACCACAAATTTGCAGAATCAGTAAACGAACAGACCGTAATCCTAATTTCGTGGTAATCCGATTTGGATTCGGATTCCGATTACGGACTCAAATGTTCGTAATGTAAACAAACCGAGATTCCGCCACCTCAGAGTTTAAAAACACAATAAAACATAAGAATCCGTCTCTTGTGTACAAATTATTGCAGAATATAAACGATCTATATCAAAGAATTTTAAATGCGGAGACAAATTTGTTTTATTGAATGTAAACTGGGAGAATATTACTGAAATTAGCCAAATAATAACGCTATTGATGGTAACGCTGGGGGAGCACTTCGGTTGATGGCAAATCATTGTTGATTGTCACTTTCATATGTCCATTTCATAATTCCATCCTTAAAATACCGCCCGAACGCATGTCGATTTCGAATTCGGCGGATACGTCACCATTGACCGAATTCATATGAACCTGCATGGATATGTCTTCTGCTGTGTTCGTTATTATAATGTTTCTTCTTATTCAAGAAATAGTAGGATTATATGGTATCGATGGATTATCAGATACACGTATGTACTATCATCTAGTCTTAAAGTTATAGCAATTTTAACATGTTTTGTTTCGTTAAATGCAGTCGTTTTGCGCAATAGTCTCTGTATAGACAACAGACACATGTTCTAGGGACGTGGCTAGAAGTTTCCTCAAATTTCCGGCCAACTGCACCCCCCCCCCCCCCCCCCCATTGAACCAAACATCAATCTCACAGGTTCGCAGAATTCAATTGCTCTCCTTGGAAATATCCAATCTGACAAACACTAAGATTGGAAAATTACCAACTTTTACTGGTTGAAAAAAATCAAACAATGAGAACAATGCCAACCTATATATGGTGTCAAATTAATGTCCAACTAATGTTGTGTCATGCATGAAATTTCCGACTGCTGGAATGTACCAAAGTTTAGTTTAGATATATTTATTTCAAATATATGTCAAATTTAGATAACACATGATATATAACACATACATTTGTTTATACATACAAAGGAATTGGGGGACAAGTACTGACTCACTTAAGGGTACCCCCTCTCCCATATGTTATTACACTGAAAAAATAAATAATTAGTAATGGCAAAGCAACATGACTACCAAAACAAGTTGAACATATATACAGATCACTGGACACCCCCCTCTCTCGAGTTAGTCATAAGTTTGTATATGTATTTATTTAAAATCGGGTTTGTTTGTTGCGTTTGTTGGCTTGTACGTATCATTATTTGAAACAGTTAGTCAAAATAATCCTGATTTTCCTCACGTATGAATGACTGCACAGCTTAGCAAATTGTACCAAAGTTCGGGGTGGGGGTCGAGACACACAATCAACCCCTGTCGTCACGTCCCTGTTCAACTGACAAGTTCCGTGTGTTCTTCACAACATCTTCGGAATTTGATTCAGGAGGCCTAGAGCTGTCATGTTTAGATATATGCTTGCCATCATCAATAAACACACTTTAACTTGAAAAAAAGATGCGATTAAGTCGGATTGGCAGCAAATTATGTGCCGTGTATACACACATAGAAGAACAGCATGACTTTCACAACAAACATGCACTTTATAAATATAAGATACAAATGATACTTGTGTCAAATACATGAGCCATGTTTGACGCTGGGGGAGAGTTTCGGAGACCACGTGGATTTCAAAATCTGACCTAGAATCCGAAATTAGCTCCGCCCCCCGTAATCGGCTTTGGATTCTCAATCCGGATTTTAGCGAAATTACGGCTCTGAAGTTTCGCTTGGACCCCGGATCGATTCACCTTGATCCTCGACAAAACAAATGTCGGGAGCTCTGAGCGTGCCCATATAAAGTACCGTGTATGCCTTGTTGAGGTGTCGTTGAGCGATAATCCTCTCCCGCCCGATTTTATGTACCTGTAGGGATGACGTGTGGGGACATTAATGGCTGTCCCGTGTACAACCATGTGTGCACGTTAAAGAACCGCACTGTGGACAACGATCCACATGTTAATGGCAAAATTCCTGTCTAAATTCCTCCCCTCGGGGGCGTAAGTGTGTGCGTTGTAGATATGTAGATAGAGTTACCTGCTGACAGGGTATGTATAATTATAGACATAGCCTACACTTTCAGTCCTGTCGAGTCCCAGTATGGTTGGAAGCGTGGTAAAATACTCATCCAGATATGTATATATGTAAATTACTAACAAGTCCTACTAAATACAAATACGGTGAAATACCCCTCACTAGAATCACAATACTTATATATATATATATATATATATATATATATATATATGATTCATGTGTCTGGGCAAGTTTGCCAGTTGCTTGCTGTGGGTTGCTGTATTCTAAGACTTAGTGCAGTCGAATAATTTCTAGTAAAATTAAACTTAGAGCTACTGCCTTTGTGCGTGTGAGGGGGGGGGGGGGGGGGGCTCGATGTGGGATTTCATGAATCTAAAAAAACCCAGCTACTGAGGAGTGTATAGCGGTCGCGCGGAGTAGGCCTACACAGAAAATGCCACTCGATGACTTCCCCACACGGCTGTGGCATGAAAGGTCTAGATATCTCTTGGTCACCGTCATTAGTGGTTGTGTGTGATTACCGACGTTAAGCAATCATGCTGCAATGTCGAACTCGGTTAGTCACTGGCGCTGAATTGGTCACTGTCTCATGGCTTCCAACAAAAAGACACCCAGGATCGCTCAAACGTGCAAAAAGACACTCAAGGCGTCCCAAACGTGGATAAAGACACACATGGTCTCAAATTTAAGTCTCGATCCAAATAACGGGAATTTAGATTAGTCGTCTGCTATTTATTAATAGGCCCACAGAACTGCGCTGCCAGTTAGACTCAAAGGGGACGGTATATATATAATCCCCATTTAAATTACGTTGATATTTCACTCCGATCACTAACAAATAATAATTATAATAAATAGCAGACGAATAATCTAAATATCCGTTGGTTGGTGAGACGTTGAGATCCTGTGAGTCTTTTTGCACGTTTGGGACACCCTGGGTGTCGTTTTGCACATTTGAGAGATCCTGCGTGTCTTTTTGCTCGAAACCATGCGACAGTGACCTATTCAGCGTCACTGGCTGGGTGACCGGTTGGCGATTCAGTCTGGGCGCTACTACATGTAGTATATATAAGTTTTAGTGACTCCCGTACTTCTCACACTGTCGTTCTGTTTCAAACCAAACCACACCAAAGCACTAACTTCAGCATTTATATTTCATATACTATGAGCCATTATTGGAGCTGCGGTGGCGGTGATATACGTGCACATACTTTATTTCAGCCAGCGGCTTCATTCAGACCCCGGGTAGACTATATATATATCAGATTTATGGAGTGCTGAAGGGTACACAGGTTTTTAGAATGTGCTGAAGGGCCCACAGGGTTTGTTTTTAAAATGTGCTGAAGGGTCTGCAGGGTTTGTGATCGGCACTAATGTACGGTAGTTACTTTAACTGTGTTCCTGAAAGTTCGTTTTCAGTTCATATTAATGTTCATTTAATTTATACAATTATTCTCTAACAGAAATCATGGCAGACAGGAAAACTCAAAGTTATTTAGAACGAGATTTCAAAACCTGTGTACCGTTCAGCATATTTTCAAAACCTGTGTACCCTTCAGCACTTTTGTTTGTGCTTGCTTCGATCAGTGCGCTGACAATTTCTCATTTTCTTATCGAAATGGATCGATCAGAATGGCACATTGAGATGTCCCTCAACTGAGATCAAGCTTGAAAATCGGTCTCGATTTTCGCTCATTTCGGGTTAAGAACCCACTCCAACCTCGTCTAGCCCAGATTGTGGTAATCGTACCCACGACCAACATCTCGGCTACAGAGCATCCTTATAAAAGAAACCCTTTCGTCGAAAGTTGGGAAGCATATCCGTCTGAACATGAGTTCGAATATTGACACAGAACGGATCTATACGATTATATTGGAACGGCACAAACCACACGATTACTGGTACTGGCGTATATATATATAAGATTTATTGAGACACGGACTCTGTATGAGTGTTCATTTCTCAAGTGTCCTCGTTTCGGTGAGCGCGAACAAATTTTCATTGCATAATTATGGACTCAATTTTTTGTATCGTAGGGGTGTCAGTAGACTCCTCACTTATCCATGCATTCCCCAATCCCATCATTTCTGGCAGTTTAGATGTGATAAGCACATGCTGGCTGTATGTGTTATATAGAAATGGCAAGGGGGGTATCATATTGAATGCAATCAAATGGATAATCCAATGCCCCCCAAGTTAGCGGTTGTTACAAAACCAGAGGTTAGAATCATAAAAGAAGTTGAGATTGGTCTGTCATGCAATATGCATGATATCATCGGGGGGATGCACAAATATCCGGTCGGGATCAACTTATTTCTATTGTGGTCATCGGTGCAACCTGGTCACGTGAGACGCTGGAAATAATATGCTGGTACTCAAAGGTACACAGACAAACATAAATATACAATCGATGAATTACACTAAATTGTTTACTATATATATCACTCACCGACAACTAAATTGTATTGGTTTGTCCATAAATTTCTCTATGACACTCAACTCAGGAACCTATGAAGGCAGCGTCACCAGAAAACTCCTTGCTCTCATTACGAGACGTGTATCGATTTCCTGAGTACAGGTGCACTACTTATTTTCACTCGTGACTATATCACACTATATATAGTGGGTTCATGTACCCATGCAGGCATTCATGTCTTATCTTTTCTTGAGGACAATGACATTTACCTCCAGCCGGACAATAAAAGCTGTTCACATGTGCCATCTGGCCGAGGTACATAAATGTAGAACTGGACATTAAAGTTTTTATTTCCGGTACTTTCAAAAACATACCAGAGGTCGTCAAAAACGTTTTAAATAAATGTAATAATACGTTTATTCTCTGATCAAAAAGATATTGAGATACAAGTAGAAGATACATACAAAAGATTGAGAATGTTGCTGTATTAGTACAATATGTCGTTATTGTATTATCATATGCGTTACAGACGAATATATGCCCATGCTTATGTTATATACATTGTGTCTGATATTCACAGTACACCATATATGCAAACATCCAAACATGTGTTTAGTTTTACTATAATTTTACCACAACGGTGATTATACAGTACTCCATAACGAGAGAACAATTATGGTAGAATGTATAGCTGACAGTAAGATAGCGCTTGATGCCAAATCATCTTCTTCCCTCCCAGATGTCTTCATCGCATATTATGTATAACATTGTTTTTTTGTTTGTTGTAAATTCATGATTAATTCTTTGGGACGATTAAATAATGTTTGCACCGGCACGCTAACCACTTGTTCACAACCCTATATAAGGAGCCATATCATGCATGGTTATTGTGCTATCTGGTATCTTGAACTATTAATATATTCATGACGGTGCAAGCATTACTGTGTTGGTCGTCTCTGGGAAATCACCGGTTTGATACCACATGCTGGTATTGCGATTTTTCGTGGTGACCCGTCCGTAAACAGAGTATCTGACTTGGTGATTAATTGGTTGATCGAAAGTTCCGCGATATTATGTCTATAACTGGTTGCACACATAATAATGTTGGTTTCGAGTAATAATTATTCCACGTGTTTTACTATAATCACTACCAACAGCAGAGTTTAAACTCTTGCACAAATTGCCAACCTTTATCACTACAAATGAGCACCCTGGATCTCTGATCTTGGAGTCTAGTACTGTTATTAAGATTTACTTCTGACACCAGGCAAGGCGCACACACTACTACATCATTTCGTTCTGCAAACAGTCAGGAACGGGCACAGAAAAAGAAAAACCGGTTTAAATGATGGCATTTGTGCAGCATGCGGTATACTTGAGGATGAGTCCCATCTAAATCTAGTCTGTAAAAAATACAAAGAAGCCAGAAAACCCGTATTTGCAAATCTCAATGAAACAATTTCTGGATTCAGACTGATATCTGTTCTTCAATGAGAAACTAAAACTAATCATTTCATCTGAAGAGGCTGACATAATTATGCAAAGCAGTTGCAGAATTTATTGATAACATCTTATAAAATAGAGGCTTATATTTAAAGATACTCAATCCGTTCGATGATCCCCATATCATCAGATTCCAACAACAACCACAACGACATTTTTTGAAATGCCGCTTCAGTTATCAGAATCGATTATTTGCCCCAAAAATGATGCTAACCACAGTCAACTATGGTATAAAATTGCCCAAAACCTGTTATTTATCAACATTTTGTTCAACGAAATTTTGCCGGTTTGTCAAATATCTGATACAAAAAGCCACTTGATTTTAGAGTTATCCATATTCGTCCGCAATTTGGTCCGAGACCGTCTTCTTGGCGACTTTTACTGGGCCACCAAAAAAATATTGGTGGTGAAAAATAATAGATTTCAAAAATCGAAATCTGATCACTCTGAGGTTTGATGGGTGGGTTCCTCTACACGAATCAAATATTTTTTTAACGCCGAAGCCAAGGAAATAGTAATTCGCGAGCGTTAATTCGGATTTTGCATCTTTAAATGCAATTAACCATTATATGATTTATAATGGTTAAAGGTACTCAACCCGATAAAACTCCTCTCAATTACTATTTCAATGGCTTCGGGGGTCAAAAATATTTGATTCGAGTCGAGGAAGTCACCCATCAAAGCTCAGATTTGTTAGATATCGATTTTAGAAATCTATTATTTTTCATTATCGGGAATTCTTTCTGGCCCAGAAGATAGTAAAAAATTCGTTATTATTACCCACTTGATTATAGAGTTATCCATCCTTGTCTGTTTGAATAGAATTTTGGCGTAAAATCTCGAGCATGTTACCAAATTGACGGCAGTTATAAGTACTCATCTCGAGAACATAAGAATTTTCAAAAATCAATATCTAATGACTCTGAGCTTTGTTTGATGGGTTCGTCGACTCGAATCAAATATTTTTTACCCCCAAAGCCAAAGAAATAGTAATATAGGACCCTCTGATCGGATTGTTGTTGTTGGAATCTGTTGAGATGGGGACCCTCTTTACGGGTTGAGTACCTTTAATACATTGGTTCCATTGCTATTATAAATAAATAACTGACTGGCACTACTGCGACCACATCAATGTTATTCATCAGATCACCAATCACAATACCAGTCAGAACACTTATATGTTGATTAATGACACAGTGTCGACAGTAATGTTTTTTGTTATTTCTCAATCGTTTAGAAATAAATCCCAAAATTAAAATCAATTGTTTAATATTAAAATCTCAATGTCACTCTCCTATAATTACAAGTGCAGTCCCAGCTTGGGAATAAAACTCATGTTGTTATTTATAATTTACTTGAGTCAGCATACTAGTATATCTAAAGTACTGTAAACTTGAAATATTAAAGATACATAATCCGAATTAATGCTACCAAATGCACTACTTCTTTGTCTTCGGGGGTGAACAATATTTGATTCGAGTCGAGGAACCCACCCATCAAAGCACAGAGTGATCAGATATCGATTTTGAAATTTGTTATTTCTCGAATTGTTTACTTATTTGTGGCCCAGAATTAAGTCGTCAAACCGATTGTCTCGGACAAAATTGCGGACGAAGATGGATAACTCTCCTTTAAGAATGATCTTTCCGTTCTACCTCTTACTCTCTTCAATTATAGTAATTATAGTCACCCTTCAGTTGAGTGTCGTGCTAAACCGAAACAAAAAATGAAAATAACATGTTTAACGTGACTTAAAACCTCAAATCATTCTCTGTTGTATATCATGATTTCAATTACAATATAAAAGATCGCCCGATCGCCTGTTTGCATGGAGCCACTGAATGCCCGTTGATGTAAGTAAGAGTGCATGCCTGAATATATGTATCAGATGAATAGTATATATATGTTGTATCCAACATGGTACAGTACAACCATTCATTTTGTATGTAAAATCATCTGACTGTTTCAATAAAAATCATTTTAAAAAAATCATAAACAAAAGATGGATAACTCTAAAATCTAGTGATAATACGGCCAAATTACGTGATACTCAAGTGATAATACGGCCATATATCGTTGAACAACATGTTGATAAATAACACGTTTTGGGAAATTTTATACCATAATTGACAGCGGTTAGCATTATTTTGTTGTAATTAATCGATTCTGATAACAAAAGCGTACTTTGAAGAAATTTTGTTGTTGTTGTAACTTGATGATATGGGGACCGTCTGATCGGATTGAGTATCTTTAAACTGCATGGCGTATGAATTAAACGTGCACTCTCGTGTCCTACCAGTACAACTAAACCTATCTCCATCACAGAGAAAATGCTTATATAAATACCTCGCCAAGAGAGGAACAACTGTGCTCTCAAATAATTGTCAAATCATGCAGTGATACAAATCTTTTGTTTGAAGTAGACATATAAATATGGGTCTCCCTTCATCTCAGATAAAGTTTTTTTTCCTCTACCTTGTGTTTTTTTTTTTAAATCGCCAGGTCAGTGTCTTTGTTGATTTTTTTATTGATGAAACATTTCTAATAGGGTATTCTGCCAAACGGAAAAATATAGACATCACTATGGGGTATATTGTATCGAAATGGCCATGCATCCATCGGAAACTTTAGGCACATTGACATGTCCCTCAGATTAAGCTGGAAAACCGGTCCCAAATTTTGCTCATGTCGGGGTTCGATATTCGAACCCCGCGTCAACCTCGTCTACTCCAGATTGCGATTATGGTATCCACGAGCTGTAGAGATTAACATAAGTTATGTATATAGGGCCTACACGCTGCACGATTTATGAAATGGGACATTGAATTGAAGGCTTATTAACCTCCTGGTGTATTAATCTTACCTATCGCTTAAACAAAAAAACAGTAATCCAGGGTACTGTATATATACATAGACTTACCGGTGCGCCCTGTCGGTTAGAACAAGGAGAGACTCAACACACTAATCATTCTCTACCAGAATCAATTATCGGCTCGCCATTGAGAGAGTTTAGCGACGCTGGTAGAGCTTTCACGCTAATAACAATTTTCACGAATTTATAAACAAAATAAGTGATTTGGTGCAAAATGTGTTAGGACGACGATTTCTTTCAGAACTTTGCAAAATAGACACATAAAAAGTCGCCCCTGATGATATTATGCCACCAGCTTGCCAGTCCATAACACAGTTCTGCTCTGCATTTAGTTGGGTCCTTCCAGCCTATCTTACTTCCGCTTCCAGTTTCACTTTTTGAAAAAATCCAAGAAAATGCGACTGTGAAATTTGTTGTCAAAATAGGGCACTGATCGTCCATAAATGGCAAATTTGAAATTTTTTAATATGGATACTTTACTACATATGAGATGTCCGTTGATTTAGATATTAATAAATACTCGGAAAGGTACACGCATAATAATCTTTTCTATTTTCGTGGTATTTAAATGTTGATTGTTGTCATGTTGTTGACCTTGGCCACACTGTCTTAACTTAACTTAAGTCTTTTAATACTAGATTATGCTACGGGTGTGCAGATTACAGTTTTCATGAAAGGCTACTGATAATTAATCTGGTAACACCCCAACATCTGAACATGGTTAATTTATTTATTCAAACCAACATTTTACAAATGTGGAAGTGTCTGATTGTTTCAATGTTTGACCCATTCCGGATGATTCCCTGATTTGGCCAATGCCACTATGGCCATGGCAATGACAATTGACATTGACAATGGGTCGAATGACACCATTGTCATGGACGGAAAGTTAATTCATGAAACTTGAAAGTTCATTTTGGGTCCAATGACTTATATAAGTTATAAAAATAGATCAGTTCCGAAAGTTAACTGTTTTTTGCATTTTCGTTATCATATAAATTCAAATATAATTTTTGCAATAGAATATATATTTCACTCCCATTGCAGTCCTTCTCACGAGGAAAACACAGCGAGAGCATTTATTTGCTCCCGCAATTCAAAAGACAGGTGTAATCAGGTCAGGGAGAACCCAAAATTGATGTACTATTACTAAACCTCGATTTGTGTAAAAAACCTCGATCGAGGTTCTTCGAGACCATGTCACCACTGGTGATATAGTGTGGAGTATTTCATCTTATACCTATGGGAGGCCAAATTCACATTTAATAATTAATTGTGCTTGATTGCGCTTAAGCACAATTAATTATTAAATGTGAATTTGGCCTCCCATAGGTGTAAGATGAATTACTCCACACTATATCACTTACACTATATTACTTCCATTAGTATCATATTTGGTTTAGAGTGTTTCCCCTTATATCATGTGTGTATGTTTTGACCAGTGATCACATGGTCTCGAAGAACCTCGATCGAGGTTTTTCACACAAATCGAGGTTTAGTCCATCGATTTTGGGTTCTCCCTGACCTGGTAATATTGCACCCATAATATAATCATTGAGTTTTCCCCAAACAAAATGTCATTGTGTGATGGACCTATGTCCAGTTACACTTTCATATGCCCATAATTGATCTGAGACGGGAAAGGATCTAAATAAACCTTAAAATAGTTCAAAATTGAATCAATGATTACTGTCACCAACTTTGACAAGAGGGACGAGTGCGAATTTTAGCACCCGTGAATTGAAAATTACCAGTGCATACAGGGGGCAAGAGCAAATGCTCCCATCTCTTGGGAAGGACTGCTATTGTTAATGTTATATTGACTATTGTGCTTGTAGTCTGACTGTTAACCTTACCATCAATTTTGGCTAGAAAATTAGTTAAATTATGCCAAACAAAATAAGTCTTTTTTTTCCGACTTACCCTAAAAAATAGCTGCAATCTTAATTTTGTTCTTTTCACATGTGTAAACTATTTTTTTTAACATAAGCTATTCTCGCTTCAATAGTGTCTGAGTATTTTATTTACAGGATTGCTATCCTGATGAGTACAACAAAACACTATTATGTCAATTTATGAACACAATAACACAAGTCCCATAACTATCGCGTAATAAATAAGCTGAAAAATAAATAGATAATACCTCCACTGGTTGTCTGGTCATCTCCGTCGCTAAACCTCATTTGATGTCATATTAGTTGACAAACTTAAAATGAGGAAACGGAGTCGAAGATAATTGTGTCTACCTATATGACGTCACCAATATTATGTAATCGGGGTGGCGAGTGGCATGATTAATAGAATAACTATATGGCAGTACCTTACTCGTATCTAAATTTGCGCAGTACTATTTTTCGCGCACCCATCGGTGCGCGAATTTAAAACTGAGCGAAAAATAGTATGACTCCTGAATTTATACCAAATCACGTGGGAAAATAAGAGGGTTATATGTTCGTGAGTTACATATTATGGAAGATTGGAGTGATTACATTCATATGCGGACAAGCTCAATACCATTTACTTAAAGCATATCAAGCGATAAATAATTGTATAGTCTTCTACGTTTCAATGCTTGTAAAAATAGACATATTTCAGAGTGAAGGTGCGCGAAAGCACGTCTCCATACCCACAACGCTGCATCGAGTGGAGCCGTGGTCATGTAACAGTCTTGAGTTATTTATGTGAACCCAACTATTTAAAATAGCAACCTACTCGGTTTTGGTTTTACTTTTGAGCTCAATTCAATGATCCACATATCTGCTTAAATATCAGAATAATTACTTGGATCATATGCACCCATCTTCACAACAAAATTATAATGCAGCTATGTTCTATTCGATGTAAATGTCCATCGTGATGGTCTTTACTACATACACGTATCTTTAGGAGCGATTAAGAACTGACACTGTGATCAAACACAGGACCTTTTCTAAAATATTTTTATCAGTTTTGAATTCGCGCAACATGGTGCGCGAATTCAAAGTGCGCGAATTTAAAACTGAGCGAAAAATAGTACTGCGCGAATTTAAATACGAGGAAGGTATGTCAACAATTGAAATTAAGTCATGTATGTAGTGTAATTTGGGCCAGCCTAAGGTTTATATATAATACAGTAATACCTTAATCGTTATAAAAATAAGATTAGCGGCTGAATATTAGATTATATGCGCAAAATGACATTCAAAATACATATATATTATAGGTTTATTGAAAGAAAATACTAATATTTTTCAGGATAATATTCCTTTAATTAAAAAACGAGCGAAGTCATGCTCAAAAGTCAAAATTTAAATGAAATTTAAAACAAACCCGGACGGAACCTAAGGGCGCCTCAAAATAGCGCGCAGAACTGCACGGAAGTGCGCAGTACAAATAAAACAGTTTATGCATGTGGTGCAGGTGGGAGTTGAATTAAAACATTTATATTAATGAAATATAGCAGTAGAAGGCCATCAGTTGCGAATTTGTAAGTTTTTTTTATTGTTTTATTAGAGAGAGCGAGTGGTAGAATCTTCCGCACACTGTTTAGAGAAAGCTTACTCTCGTTATCTTCCGCACATTGTTTCAAGAAAACTTACTGTGCAGTATTGGATTATTAGCCAACGATAGATGATAATTAGATACCTTCAAGCATATGCCCCTGGGGAAAAATAGCAGCGAAACCAATATATACTATAACAGTGACAAGGTTCAGAAGTCCGATTTTGGGAAAAACATACCATATTTCATATTTCTCATAGATTCTCAAAATCGTTCAACTTAATAGTCACAATATATTTCAGCGTGTCTTATTAGCCATGAAATGTCTTTTCTTTTGGTATATTATTCCATAGAATCAAATGAAGGGAAGTCGAGTCATGGAACCGAAAACTTGCAATATCTACTGGAAATTTGGGAGTAAAACAGATTGTCAGAGTCCCTGTCTGCCTAATATCCTCAATAATTCTAAAACATTATCAACTCACCCAAAATATGCCCCAGTGAATTTTATAGGGCATAACATTTTTTTCGTTTGATATATAACTTGACGAAGTCAATTTAAGCAACGTCGACATATCGTACGGGAAATTTGCAAATTCGGCAATTGCGATCGTAATAATTGAATTGGTATCCGTGTATAATCACTACTTACCAGACAGGGAAACTGACGACCGCTTTTCATCGGTAGGTAAGGCTAGTTTTCCATACGTTATCCCGACTTCCCTTTGTTTGATACGATCTAATTATATATCAAAAGAAAGGAAATTTCATGGCCAATAAGACACTATGAAATATATTGTGACTGAGAAGAAAGATTTTGAAAATCTATGAGAAATATGATAGATGGTGTGTTTTTCCAAAAACCCGGACTTGTGAACCTTGTCACTGTTTAGTATATATTGGTATATATGGTAATTTCTCCCAGGGGCCTGTGCCTTCAAGTGTTAAACATTGGTCTATCAAGTTTATGCTTAATCTAAACAAAGGCAAAATTTTAAATCAGTAAACCAACTCAAGCTCAATGTGTTTAGTACACCCACACCTTCAAAAAAAAAAGAAGAAGCCTGCTTGCCCTTATGTTTTCTGTATGTTACCAAAAACATCACTATTTTTTTTAAGCCTTCAATGGAAATGTTCATTATTTTGTCTGTCTGCCTGAGTATCTCATCCATGGTTTATAGGATGAATTTGGTATGGATGTTCAGTGTAAGGGCTTTCAACGAAGTGTCTAACAGTGTTGTTCACATTTTCCATTCCAGAGTTAATCATCTGGAAATATTTATTTTTTGCCTGTCCGCCTGACTATCTCAGCCATGGGTTATATGATTACATTTGACATGTATGTTCATTATCACAAGGGCTTTCAATGAAGTGTCAACCTGTTTTAGTATTTTCCATTCTAGAGATATTAACCTTCGTTATCTGGAAATATTTATTTTTTGTCCGTCCGTACAAATATTTCAGTCACGGTTTATAGATCTCATTGAAATTTGGTATATACTAACAAAGTCCATTTTCAAAACAAGATTATCGAAAACTCCCGCTCTTACACATATCTTGGTGTATTATTTCATTGTAATGGAACTTTTTCTGCAGCAAAACATGACACTTATGCTAAAGTTCTCCGAGCTTATTTTAAGTTTAGTAAAACCTTTAACGATAGAAACATACCAAACATTACAACACTTACCCACATATTTGATCACACAGTTAAACCGGTAATACTTTATGGCAGTGAAATTTGGGGTTATTCTGAAAATTACAAGTCCTTCAACAGGACCACTGACTATAGGTTCCTTTTCAGCTTATGCGATAAATTTTAAACCTGATAAAATTAAACTAAATATGTGTAAGTATTTTCTAGGACTATGACAAAAATCATATAATTTGGCTACCATGGGGGATAAATGTATATATCCTCTGATGTTAAGAGTAATATGGTAAATTACTATGAAACCTTAAAAATCTCTAAAGATACTCTCATCACGAATGCTTTCAATGTATCTACTGAGCTTGCTAACAAAGAGGGAAATCCTGGGTAGGATTTATCAGGACACTGTCAGGATTTTTTGATGAATATAATACCAAGCAAATGCTGCGAAAGGATAATAATGTGAAGACAAATCTTACTAAAAACTAAATGTAATTAGCCTACTGAGGAGTATATACGACAAATGTTGGTACAATGGGATTTTTAATGATAAATGTAGTAAACCTGGTCAAAGAAACAAGTTGAGGACCTGTAGAACATTCAGGCTTAATTTTAGGCTTGAAATATATATTACTTGGGGTAATTTTAACCGAAGACACTTTCTGGCGGAACTTACCAGTAGATCTAGTTGCCACAAACTTAAAATTGAAACCGATCGCTATCTGGGCATTGATAAACAGGATAGAACTTGTCAATAATGTTTAACAAGTCAATAGAACGAGCTTCATTTTATGTTACAATGCCCGTCATTGATTCAATATGTGAACCTATCCCAGATGAACTGTATACTAAATTCCCTAACATAAAAAACTGAATGATTAAGACCAGTTTATATGGCTAATGAGTTGCGAAGATGAGTTTGGCATGAGTAAGATATGTGTCCTTATTGATCGTCTGTTTAAATCAAGATCCTCGATCCTTGGAGTACAAACTGACTGCACATAACTATCTTGTTTTGAAACCTCTAAGTATTCATTTTTTTTTCTTATGTTATTTTTGTATAATCATATAACAATCACTGTTTATATGTAACTGGTACTTGTTCCTACTTAATTATACTGCCTGTATAGGTGTCTTGATTGGCACAATAAAACATCTTACCGGTACCTTATCTTATATTATCTTATCGGTATAAAAATCACCATAATGAAGTCTTCCAAGTTTGAATTGGTTTTGTTTTAATTCTTCATTCTTGTGTTATTTCTCTTTGTTTATATAGAAATGTTGATATTTTGTCTGTCCCTATGAATGTCTCAACCATGGGTCATCAGATCTCAATGGAATTGGGTGGAGATATTCAATATTTAAAAAAGGATCCGTTGATGTGATAAAAAATGGTCAGGGTCCTGTAACTTCTACATAGAGTATGCCCCCCCAGGCGGTATGCCTTATGGGGATAGGACTGGCAACATCCCAGCTCTTGTTATTGCTGGAAATTAGAGGATGTGCCCATGGCCAAGTATATTCAGAAGAAGCCTTGTGATTGGCTGCATATTTAATTAATACATGTACCGTATCTTAAATCTATGGAAGACTTCTTAGTTTGTTATTTGCAATTTTGGATGGCCCTTGTTTTGACTACTTGCTTGTGATCTAGTTTCCATTGATACTGTAAACTGATAGCATTTCCTTTATAGATTCTGTCATGACTTTTCAACAGTTAGAAATTTATGTGTGATACAACATGAGGGTCCAGCCCTTTTAATTCAGATTGTCTGGCTTCGGCAATCTGCTACGGCAACCATTTACCGTGGCCTAGTTTGCTTCAGCCGATTGCCGTAGCCAATTATGAAGGCTGAGGGTCTCAACCACTACCCCATGAATCCAGAATACAAGTTAATAGAGAGGGATGTGATATGGCTTATATATGTACATACTATCACAACAGTCTATTGATCTGCATTTGTTTTACATTGAGTTGAAGAGGTCAGATCACTGGATCAAGTGAGGTGGCTAGTTTGATCCAGGGATTTGACCTCGTCAATGAGATATAATTAGACAACCAGATCAATTCACTATAGCTTTTGTAACCTCTGATTGAACTACATGTAGCTACCATATTACACAAAAGTTAACTTTTTTTCAGGTTTATGAAAAATGCTTGAGGGATTGGCAGCGTGGGTCCTGAACACATACGTAGGGGAGTATGTAGAGAATCTGAACACTGCACAGCTATCAATTGCTCTATTACAGGGTATGTCAAAATTTATTTCATTTAAACAATCCATCCATCCGTCTGTCCATCTGTCAACAATTCTTTAAACATCTTCTCCTCCCGAGAACCTTAAGACCGAATTGGATCATATTTGATATTCCTTAGGTGACTAATATTCAGATTTATTCAAATGAGGTCACTGGGTCAAATAGTTTCGAGGCCAGGGCCATAACTTTTTCCCTCCATAGTAATTCTTAAAACGACATCTTCTCAAGTACCATTGGGCCAAATGGGTTCATATTTGGTACAAGGGTCCTTGGGTGACTGGGGTTCAGATTTGTTCAAATAAGGTCACTGTGTCAAATGTGGGCGGAGCCAGGGACAAAACTAAAAAAAATTCAGATTAAACTCCTTGCTCAATTTAACAAAAACAAAATAATTTTTTTTAAACATATTGAAAAATTAGAAAAACTAACACCATTTTAACATCCGCAGAGTTATGAACTTTAATTGTTAATGAAATCACGGAAACTTCCCTTTCCATCATCCCCCACATGACACAGACCCCCACACTGCCCCCAACCAACAGGCCCCCCACCCCATTTCATCTCCCAACTCACCTCTCCCACCAGAAGATGCAGTCAATGGTATTAGCTCCAGATAGAGAGAGATAATATTACACATGTCATCAATTGAGATTAGATGTTATCTGATAGATTGATGTAAACAACTGCATGGACTGTCCTCCTATCCATCCATCTGTCGGGATGTCTTTCCGTCCATCCAACAACAATTGTTTTCTTCTCCAGATACATATTAAAGAATGATGGGGTTTATATATTTTGGTGTGGATGTTCTCTAGGTGACTCACAATTCAAATAGGTGCAAAACCAGGGCCCTAACTCTTTCCCTCCATAGTAATTCTTAAAACAATTTCTTCTCAAGAATCATCGGGCCTATATAGCTTAGATTTGGTATGGAGGGTCCTTTGGGTGACTGGGATTTAGATTTGTTCAAATTGGGTCATTTTTTAGGAAACTTTAGAGGATTATCACATCAACTCTTACAATCTACCGTTTGAAATTTCTAGATGAATGGATCTCATAGATGAGGATTCACATTGTTTCAAATAGGGGCAGAGATAAGACATTTAACTCTCCCCCAACCACCCTACCTGTATCTATGCTGTTTGGTAGTGGTATAATAATATATAGATTCCTAATTATTTCTAAGCTGCCTGGGTTGTGGGGGGTGTTCGAGGCAATGGGGAGGGAGCATAGGGGGTGGGGTTTTTACCCCCTACTTTGATCAAATTTGTTTGAACAGTTGAAAATTTCATGCCTGATACAACATTAGAACTTTGTAGATTAGATTTTCACACCAAAAATAGGTTATAATTGTTCTCATAGTTTGATTGATTTTCCAACCAATAACAGTAGGACTATGGTCTGGTTGTCTTGTTGTAAAAGGTTAAGGTGTTGGAGATTTGTCAGTGATGTGCAATTAACAAATTCAAGTTGAAGAGCCCTGCTCATCTGAGAACCTCCAGCTATGTCCCTGTTCAGAATTACTTGTCTTAAGTGATGTTGACAAGTACTGACTGTTGTAGTCTTCAGAGTCCAGTCTTCTCAGTTTTTACAGTCAGGTGGGTGACCACACAGTCATTGACTATCTTTTTTTGGTTAATTTTAGTTCCCAATATTTTAAGCTTATACCACACTGTACCATTAATAACACCATGGAAATTGTGAGATTAATTTTAAATGTTATAATTTTATATCACCTCTTTTAAAAGAATCAAAGATATATATATTTGTTTTGTTATTATTTTCCGTGGGCTTCATGGGATTGTTACCTCATCTCTTGCGGACATTGTTTTATCGTAGAAAGGTAACTAAAGTATTATCAACCTATTTCAATACCGGGACAAATTCAAAAGCAAATATTATTAGGTGTATTGTGGAGCGCAAACTGACAAGTGGGTTTAATATAACTATTCAGATTGTCATAATGTATCCAACCCAACTAGAAGTAATGGAAATGTAATTCATCACTTTTTGAAGTAATGGAAATGTAATGCATCACTTTTTGAAGTAATGGAAATTCTAATGCTAATCATCTCAAGTAATGGTAATGATATTGATAATGCATTGCATTGCAAAGTAATGGACCCATCGCTGTCTCAGACCTTGTCTGGACCTAGCATTATAAATACTCTATTTCTAGCTCAATATATGATCTGCTGGAACAGAATTATATGGCACTTACAGCAATGCCCTAATTAATCGACTTCTTAGCCACAGTAGAATTATGGGTAACTTTTCAGGATTTAGTCGGAAATATGGCTGAGAGCTTTCCGATGAATGGCAACAAGCCATATTTCCGACTAAATCCTGAAAAGTTACCCATAATTCTGCTGTGGTTAAGAAGTCAATTAATTAGGGCATTACTGTATACAGATTGCAATTTCTTCTTATATTGATTACTAGCTGGGGTACCTGGAATTGCTTGGGTGAACATTGTGTAAACTATTCAGCCCTTCAAGTCAGTTTAAATAATTATTAGTCATCCAGCTGAGTCATCTGGGATAAACAGCACCTATTGCATGATTCTCCAGATAAAGTTACATCTATCTTTTAAGTTGATAATATTGCTAATTATTAGTGCTTCTTTAAGTCACTTGAGGTCAACATCACATATCCTGTGACATTCCCAGCATCATTTTACTTTTGTGCACCAATTTTCCCTACATATACTCTGGGCTGATAATAAATGCTCTTTATTGATCATATAATTAATTAGTCCCCCTTTATGTAATCTGAGGTCAAAGGAACCTATCCCATGACATTCCACGGGTCAATTTATCTCGCATGTTTTACTTTTCACCAAGCAAATTGCAACCATTTTTGGTTTATAATTCATTATTTATTAATTAAATTAATTATTAGTGCTCTTTTAAGACATCTGAGGTCAACGTGACCTATCTAATATGATTTCTCTGGTCAAATTACCCAATTGTACAAATTTTCAGCTCTGCATGTCCAGCAGTTTGTCGTCTATAGCCAAAATATATATTAAAAAAATATTAGAGCCCTTTTAAGACAGCTGAGGTCAATGAAGCATATCTAATAACACTCCCCTGGTCAAATTACCCCTGTATACAATTTCAGCTCCAATGGTCCAGCCGTTTGGTCGCCTATTATGAGTGGACAAACAAACATACGAACAAACAAACAAAATTGAGTTTTATTAGTATAGATGTTTGAGCATGATCATTGCAAGACATATTCTCCAAATTGTAGGTGCTGTCGAACTTGAAAATCTTCCTTTGAAAAAGGATGCTCTGAAGACATTGGATCTACCTATAGAAGTTAAAACAGGTAAATATGCATTTTTCAGTTTTCAAAAACACCAATCATTGAGCAAACCAGATGTCTGATTGAAAAAGAAAACTTTCCTAAGTTTTCTTTATCAGAATTAGATGCAATATTTAAACAATATTTAGAAATATGGACTGACTTATGTACAAATCACTCAAATTCATCCATGGTTGGAAATTTAATTCACATCATGCACATTTAATACTGGTGTGACATCTATGTGTCTCATTGAAAGCTATTTGTCACTTTTTTTATATCAAATTTGGATAGTAAAACCTGGTAAAATGCCAAAAACGTTCGCAACTTTACATTTTGAGGATATGAACATTGATACGAGTATCATACATCAATGAAACAGGATTTAAAATTATTCTTAAATTGTAGCTCATCTTTTATTGTTTGAAGAAAAAAAAATTTGATGGGTGAAAATATCCATCTCTAATTCCAAAACTTACATGCTTCTTTAAACATTAAATTAGTATGTCACAATTATGAACCATTTTCATGTATATTATTTTGTTGCAGGTTATATTGGTAAAATCACACTACAGATTCCTGTTAGAAGGCTTCGTAGTGAACCATGGGTAATCTCCATAGAAAAACTATATTTAGTTGCTGGACCATTGCAGAAAACACATGTGAGTGATAATATTGTCAGTTCATTCACTGACCATTTAGTTTTGGTAGTATACATGATGTTACTAGAAGACTTTTGCATATTTAGGCAAAATAAACACATGTGTTATCAAATCCCACTGTAGCTTATGCAACAAGAACTCCACTTCAATTGATAGTTAATGTAGCCATTGATTATAACACCTTTATATTCAGAGGAATAGAACCATTCTACAACCTTTGTTTCTATACTGTTATTTGTCATACTAATACTTCTAATATGCCATTTTGTTTGCCCACAACACAATGTCTGTAATAAAGAGGTCAATTTCTTCTCAAATTTGATAGTATGATGAATCGAAAGAGAAGAAAAGTCAGCAAGCCAGAAAAGAAGCTTTACTTCAAGCACTTGAAGAAAAATGGCAGGTAAGTTCTCGGAATTGTTTTGCTGTGTCTTCATAAGAATGTCGGTGAGAAATAAGGCAAGTTAACCCTTTAAACCCTGGCTCCCCACAACGATCGACACCATGATCCTGGGCTCCCAGTGTTATTTTTGATTTATTGTAGACTTTGTTTAGGCGCAATGTGTGGGTTCTGTTTAAGTGGTGCCACAGATCTGAAACTTTACCTGTATGTTCCCCATGGACCACTGAGTATAAGACCGGGATACATTGCCTCACGATCACTCCCTGGCAACGGTTGCTATGCAGCTACCCAAAATGGAATGTAAAATGCAATTATAGCTTTTATCGACGTATTTCAGCCCTAGGAAATGGCGTTCTCGATGCAGCCCATGCCCCATTGTGAAATTTGTTATCTGGCCGGATGAGTGAACCAAACTTTTGTTTGAGGGTAGCAACTGTTGCCAACCCCAAATGATCCAATGACACCATTGCCCTGAGCATTCAATCGTATTATGCCCCATTTTAGACATTTCCTAGGCGCATGTTACGTTTTTCCGAAATCACGTGACGAGCGTTTCGGTTGGTCTCGTCGACAATCAAATACCAGAGTGCATCATCCCAAAATAAATTTAAGTACTCCACCTTGGGGTGTACTGTCCATACTTATTGAAGTTGGTACATTCTTTGGTCCCGGCTTCTCTTTCAGTGTAAAGGTACGTGTAACAAACGAATTTGCGTCCCTTTTCAACGTATGGACATTATGATCACCGTGACTAATTGCAGGTATGAAGCCACGCCCCCTGCTACATCCCTACCTCGACATAAGGTCCGCCCTCTTCCACAACACCTCAACTACCCCATACATTGATCTCTTGTCGTATGTCTACTTGAAACAACGCCACCCGCTCCTGGAGCGACTGACGTCTGAATCTCTCCCAGTGTCACTGTGCTTTCGTTCCCCCATTCTAACTCTCAAATGGCGTAGTCATCATCATCGAAATCTTCCGCATCCGATTTCAAAATTTGCCGGACCACCTCGTCTATCGAAAATGTCTTGGGCTTCATAATTCATGATGTGTGTGCTTAAACACAATAGCAACAAGACACAAACAAAAACATAATTATTGGAGAAGCAGACAACCTGACGATGTATGTAAACAACAAACACGTGGCGGTCGATATATGGCCGGCCCTGCGGTTAATACGAGGAAGTAAATATCTTAACAAAGTAAAAAGATAAGCTACAATTGATATTCTGATTCCTTTAGCTGAGTGACAGTTCAGTTCAGAATTATTTTATTGCATTTGACTTATTTTATAAAAAGAAAACCTACAGCTTTGAAACCAATAGTCCAATATAAATTTTCATAATTTTATGAGTTTTGGCATATTTCATTTCAGTCAGTAGATGATTACTAGCACTACCACTTATTAATCACCAAAATGAGCAAAAATTTGGACCACGTTGACAGACATTTTAATGTTTCCAATCGATGTATGTCCATATCGATAAGAAATGAGAATTTTTTTCACGCTCAATACTCAAAATGAGTCTATTCCTCCATAAATCTAATTTATGTACACTGCACATGAAACAGCTGATTATATTTTACTGACAAAATGCAGTAACATTTTATTTACCATGCAACATAATCCTTCTTCTCATGTTTCTTGATTAAGTTTTAGAGAAGTGACAATTTGTCCTAACATACTGCTCTCTTTTTGTTACCCATAATTTTCTTTCAAAAGACTAGAGAAATCATCAGTGTCCGTCCATCCGTGCGTCCTTCCCAGATGGTTTGCAGATGAAAACTTTAGTTTTATATATGCAACTGTTTTTCAAATTTTGCATGTGGATTATCCACATTAAAATACAGTTTAAGTTCAAATTTGGGTTCAATCAGCCCTAATCAAATATACATAGACTGTTGGAAGAAAAGTTTGATTAAATGGTTGTTCCCAGAATAAAAGTTTTTACTTCTAAAAAAAGCTGCTGGTCAAATAAAGCCACCTTAATCTGGGGACATGTGGCATAGTGCTCTTTTATTAACATTATAACTTCCTTTTCTATTGCGCCTCACAAGAAGCTAAGAAAAAGTAATGTTGATATCCATCAAATGAGTGTCGAAAGTTTAGTTTATTTGATAAAATATGCATATCTCCCAATCTATTAACGAGTGCAGGGTTATATATAGTGCTGGGCGGTTTCCTGATTAATCGACAATACCCGGTCAAAATTTCAATATCGTCAGTAATATCGTCTAAACTAAAATAATCGTAATATCGTCGGCAATCAGTGGGTGCCAGCCAATCATAATATATACAAAAAACTAGTTTAACTCAAGCCTATATTGAGTTATTTAAGTTTTAAATTCGATCTAAATCCCGTGTCCTGATTTTTTCAATATTCAATCATCATAGTAAACAATGTTTAGAACGACTAACGAAATTAGGGGAATATGAAAACTCAGAATACGTCCCTCTTTCGCTCACAATATTTCACAAACCCTCCAACTTCCCTGCGTAATATTTATTACAAGAGAATTAAACAAATGAATCGACGACTGATCAGGTGATAGATTGATATGAATGTCAGTTATGCCATGCCTCTTCCTTCAGTACAATGATGCACATGCACCGTCAATCAAAATAATAAATGGGTGAAGATACCGCCCTCTTCTTGTCTAGAAGAAACCACTTCCTGCGATTGGTTAAAACTAATTGTATAGAATTAGGGCTTCAAACCCGCCCAAAAATACATGGTGTCCAAGCTTGCTTGGCCGAATTCCAAAAGTTATGTACTACGTCACGCGTGTTTGAACTTCGCTAAAAGACTGAACCTCATTGTCAAATTTGTCTTGATGGTAAACCACATTTCCATTTGTCAAGCGACGCAAGTGTCATCGGGAATAACATAGATATTTAGTTATTTACTCAACATAGTTGAACATACCGAGTTAAAAAAGGATACTATAGTATAGATAACTTTTAGTTTTGGCATAGACGAGATAATGGTTTTATTAATTACCGGTATATACCAGAATTTGTCAAGTCACCCGAACAAAATTGTTCGAATAGCGGAAATTAACCAGTGAATTTACTTGTCATTCCGAATATCGATCGAGCATGAGGTTGTCACTGGTTGAGTGGTTGTATATGTTTTTCCTGATGTCAACTTGTCAAAATTAATGACAATGATGTGATTCTAGCGAACAGTGAGAAATTGTTTTCAGTTTCTGGTATCTGTTTTAAAAAAAAACGCTATTATATCGTTAACCAGGGTTTTAATTTCCAAAAATCGCGGTTTTTATTTTCGTTAATATCGTCCAGCCCTAGTTATATATAAGCTATAAATCTGATTTGTGATGTCACCAACTATATAGATAAACTGACTGCTATCATATAAACTTTCAAAGAAAAACATGTCTGTTTGTGTTGATATCATGTCCGGTTAGGGATAGTGGATGGACAACTCAAAAACAGGAACATTCTTTGATGGAATAAAAAAACGTTCCTGTTTTGAGATGCCACTTTCAAGAGTTCAACTATTTTGATTCAATATTTGTTGTACATTGGAAATTTCCAATATATTTAAAGGGATGGGAACTAATTTTGATAAGAATTTGAAAATGACATCCTTGAGTATATGTACATGTGGTTTAGTTGTTTTTTTTTATTATGCTAGCGTATCTGGTCATAAAAAAGATTGATTATCTGTATTTATCAACTGATTATGATAAGAACTTTGAACAATTAATTTTTACCCATATCATATGCAGATATTTTACCTGTTTTTGTTTTAGTTTTGTTGTGTATGAACTATAATTAGCCTGTTAAGTTTTACTTCATGGGTAACTGTATACTTTTTCCCTTCTAGATTCAGAAACAGGAGAAGCAGGATTCATACAAATCCTCCTGGTTCTCCTATGGAACATCGATGGCTTCAAACATTCTAGAGAACCTCCAGGTAAGACAGTTTTCTCTAGATTGTACATTATAATGCGGTTTGATTGCTTTAGCCATATTTTGAGATATCTGTGATTCATTTTTAGCTCAACTTTACTTTGTAAAGTTTGAGCTATTGCCATGGCTTGGTATCCGTCGTCCGTCGTCCGTGTGTGTGTGTGCATGTGTGATGCGTCAACAGTTCCTTTAGCACAGGCTACAGGTCGTATCTTTAATCGGATCATTATAAAATTTGTCATAGCTCTTGACATTGACATGTAGATGGGAACGAGTCATTTTGGGGTCATTCGGAAAAAACACATGGCCGCCATCGGCCATCTTGGATTTCAAAATTCAATCCATTAGCACGGGCTACAGGCCGTACTGTTCGTCTGATCGTCATGAAATTTGTTATGGGTGTTAATATTGACATGTAGATGGGAACGAGTTATTTTGGGGTCATTCGGCCAAAAAACATGGCCGCCAGCAGCCATCTTGGATTTTACTCTTTGCATGACTAAATCCTTTAGCACAGGCTACAGGTCGTACCTTTAGTCTGATCATCATAAAATTTGTCATGGATGTTACCAATGACATGTAGATGGGAAACGAGTAATGTTTGGGTCATGCGGCAAAAAACATGGCCGCCAGCAGCCATCTTGGATTTTACTCTTTGTATGACTAAATCCTTTAGCATGGGCTACAGGTCGTACCTTTAGTCTGATCATCATAAATTTTGTCATGGATGTTAATAATGATATGTAGATGGGAACGAGTCATTTTGGGGTCATTTGGCCAAAAAACATAGCCGCCAGCAGCCATCTTGGATTTTACTTTGTGTATGACTAAATCCTTTACTGCTCATTTTTTACACTCCTAAAAAATGACCTTCTTTACAAAGTTGAGCTACAGTGTCATTGACACTTTCATTCTTTTAGTCACATATTTATGGTTATTATAAATGAGCTGCCTTCTTTTCATTACCTCCAATATTATTTAGATACTCTTCTTTAATTTTTTTCTGTGGAAAGTTTCTTTGTCAACTTTTCTCTCACACCTCAAGTGCTGAGGAACATTCATTTGTTTGATTTTCACTTATATGTGACAAAAATGAGTCATTCAAATTTCAATTTTAAAAGCACATTGTATATTATAAATTAGTGAACCACTCTTGATTTCCAATACTGGCCGCAATGATTTTGTTGGCAAGCATAAATATTGCTTCGCACCGAATTAAACAAGTTGGATGATGAGAATCTGGTGTTATTTAATGTGGCTTTACACTTTGATAATTACAAAAAATGTTTCCTTCTTTGCAGCTCAATGTTAAGGACGTTCATATAAGATATGAAGACAGTGATCTGAGTCCATCATGCCCATTCTCAGTTGGTGTTACGATTAAAGCTCTGAGTATACAGACAACAGAATGTAGCGAGGTGAGTGTGGATATATATATAGCGCAAACTCACAAAAAACCTGAATTTACATAAGCATAAATTCTAATCCAGTTTTTTACATTTTTTTTTTTTTCATGTCATATTCTCAAACAAAAAACCTGCGTGCATTATTTCTGAACTTGTAAATTCACAAGATTAGAAAGTTGCACCTGCAATTGTTGATTATCTTATTTTGCCTTTAAATAACACAAATTGGATCAATGTGTATCCTTAAATAATTTTAAAAAGTGGGAAATGGTTGTCATGACTCATAAGGTGGTTGTCATTAAAGTAACAGGAATAAATGGGTGTAATTTCTTATGTTTATGGCTTGTCAAGGACTGATATATGAATCAAGAATCTATGTGACATTTCATCTGTTTTACTCTACAGTAATGCCCTAAATAATCTACTCCTTAACCACAGCAGAATTATGGGTAATTTTTCAGGATTTAGTCGGAAATATGGCAACAAGCCATGTTTCCGACTAAATCCTGAAAAATTACCCATAACTGTGCTGTGGTTAAGGAGTCGATTATTTAGGGCATTACTGTTTGTCAAAGACATTTCATCTGTTTTACTCTTGTTTGGCTGACTGTCTGTGATACAATAATTCCTGTCACTCTGTTCACAGTTCTTGGGGAAAAAACTTGCTTTCATCTCTACTTCAACCATGCGTATGTGATTGAATGCTATCCCATTGCCTACATGTTTGTTGATTGTTTGCATTTATCTGTTCTGTTGTAGGAGGAGAAAGCAACGAACAAGAATCACACTAACATGATCTACAAGCTTGTGGATCTGCAGGAGTTTTGTGTATATCTAGATGTAAACGCATCAATGGTCGGTGATCTTCCCATGAGAGATCTTTTCGTGAGTACTCATTGGGCCACACAAATTCAATTTCCCGTTTATCTGGCCCGTGCACATGGTCTGAAACCCTGCATGTGCAACAATTTTTATCACTTTCAATCAGTTGGGGAAAGTTTTAATGGGTACTAAATAATTATGGTAAGTTTTTTATATAAACACGCGTCGAATGAGATCGAACAGACCCGTTTCCCAGTTCATATTTCTGATTAATTACTGTAATTGGTAACTGTGTTAAAGAGGTGATGGATAGCGACTGCATTTTCATTAAAAAAATGGATGGACTCACACTTGATTGGGCGATTTAAAAACAAAAAATCTTTCAACTAACTTTTTACAGACATCTGTACTGGAAATAATGACAAATAAAGAACCAAGAACTAGTCGATTGAGGAGGTGGAATGCTTTGTTGCCATGTGTCCCAGATATAAATGATAAAATATATATACATGTGCGTGCATGGTTTCAAAGTTTTTGGCCTGAGAAATGGGAAATTGACTCCATGGCCGTTCCATTTTTTTTTCATTAATATTTTTATATTTTTATACCCAAAGCATGTATATAATTTATCTCAGAGCTACAACCATAATATCTGCTTGTGTATTCAAAGAAATTTGCATCATTTTGGTTTTAAATTACATATTCAATAGACTTGCATTATGTGTCTGTCTTTTTCAGAATGAGCTACAGAGAGACATGTATGTATCTTCTTCCACTGGACTTTTTCAGGTAATTATGTGTTATGTTCAAGAAGCTCATTCAATTTAGTGATAATTGTACGTTAGGAAGATAATTGTATTCAGAAGTTCATGTTAGTCATGTCAAAATTAAATATTTATTCTGATGGAAGTTCATGCAGGTAAGTTTATTGCGAGGCGGGGTTTGTGAAAGAGAGGCTATGGGGATGGGGTCTTTAGTGGGGACTGTGGACAAATTATCTCCAATACTCCCATTAAATTTTTGTTTTTTTAGACACATTTAAAAAAAATTGTTTTTAACACATTATATTTTCACCAAAATACAATGTTATGACATCATGGCGACTAAGCTACAAGTTGTCATGAATCTTTCTGGAGTAATATTTCAAAGAGATTCAATTTAATTTTATTGGATATTGCCAATCGAACAGTGAAATGTATTAAAAAAAATTTATTCTATGAATGGTTTCTATTTGGTTTGCCCTTCTAGTATATAGGTTTGTGAAATTTTGAAGAAGAAAAATTATCAAGTTGACTGATCTACCTATTCCATAAATCATCGTACATCTGGACATTCCTCTAATTTCAGCAACATGAGTACATTCTCCAACCAGTGACTGCTCAGGCTTTATCAAAGAGAAACACTTCACCTCTACCTCTCAGATCGGCCTCATCTCCGAGAATATGTCTGGACTTCAAACTCGAGGCTATGTGTTTCTCACTGGCCGAGTCGCAGTACAAGTCTCTTGTACTTTGGATGAGAGAATTTGAGAGACATGACAGGAGGAAAATGTATCGGAAATGGAAACCTTCCTCCACATTGAGAGAAAAGTAAGAATTGGACAGAGAATAAAATGAACAAAACTACCTTTGTTAAAAATTAATAGTCCCTATGATACGACATAACACAATTCTAAGCAACAGCGTGGTTGCTGGCTCAGATACTTCATGTGGAGGCCACCAAAGAGCCAGCCCAAAATGGCTAGCAGAATTAAGCGTAAAAAGAAATAATGTCTCATTTAACCCTTTCATGACTGGAGCTTCCTGAACGTTTGCGAAAACCCTGTGCCAATGCATTCTCTTATGTATGCGAGTCGCTCATAGGCGCCTCGCATATATAAGAGAATGCATTAGCCTAACAATATTTACCTTGATCTCGTAAGCCAGTGCATTCTCGTATGTATGCGAGGCTCCATGTGGGAGACTCACATATATAAGAGAATGCACTGACACAGGGTCTTCAATGCTGCACCAGCGCACCTCCTGTCATGAAAGGGTTAAGGGAGAATAAATTCCCCATGTCTGCCTCAAAGCTAGTTGAAAATATGACTATGTTGTTGTCTTCGATTTTTTTCTCTGAGCCATCTTTTAGCATATATCCTGTATCAGATATCCTCAGATATTTAACCCTTTGAGTGCCAGGGGCCGATCTAATCGGTCCTAAACCTACACAATAAGTCTGTTAAAGAATATAATAAAATATATTAAAATTGTTAAAAATTGTAAAAAAAAAAAAAAAAATTGTTAGGCCAATGCATTCTCTTATATATGCGAGGCGACCTATGGTCGACTCGCATATATAAGAGAATGCATTGGCACAGGGTATATGGGTTGATACAAAAATCGGCCTGGCACTCAAAGGGTTAACCATAAGACAAGAGGAAACCTCATTTATTATTTGTTGCATCTGATTTTTCTTTCCAGTCCTTCTGCGTGGTGGAAGTTTGCTATATCAGCTAATTTAGCCTCAATTCAAGAACGAAATTCAAGGTCTACAAAAGATTTCCTGGTCCAAAGAGTGAAGGATGTTTCATTGTATTACAAAGCCTATTGTTCACACCTGACAGGAGAGCAAATGGATTACAAAATGAAGGTACAGTAATGACCTAAATAATCGACTCCTTTACCACAGAAGAATTGTGGGTAAATTTTCAGGATTTATTCGGAAATATGGCTTGTTGCCATTCATCGGAAAGCTCTCAGTATCCTGAAAAATTACCCATAATTATGCTGTGGTTAAGGAGTCGATTATTTAGGGCATTACTGTAAGTATATTAGTCATTAAATTTCGAGTGCAGGAATATCATATTCTCAGGGTAATCCATTTTAGGCTGCATCAAGTGGAAGTGAATTTTTGTTCTTCTAAAATTTAAAACATTATTACTTCATATGACTGATTTAATTCAATTCAAGAAGTTTTTTGCTACCAGAAACTATTCAATTTACTGTTGATCGAAAGTGTTTAGAGATATTGTTTTGGCTAGGCCTGTTAACATCAAGCCTGGGTATAGTGTGGCTGACATTTCAGAATGAGGTCCCCAGAGGATGAATATATATGAATATATCCCGCACAGGTGGGCTGGCATTGCCAAGTTTACCCTCTGGGAAGTGGGAACCTCATTCTGCTTAGGCTTCAACTGCTATGGGAGACCTAGGATCAGATTGAAGTTCCCCAGTTGAAGTTGGTGATGTTCACCCTTTAGCCACCTCAATCAGCCTCAATTATGCATTTTATCTTTTACAAATTAGGGGATATAGAAACTGAACAGAAGGGAAAAGTAACTAAAAACAATGTTAATTTGCGAATATAGATACTTCACAGAAGATGAGGCAGAATGAGGTCCCAAGAGGGTGAATTTGGTATGGGTATGGGTATGGGGTATCATCACTAAATTCACCCTCTGGGGACCTCATTCTTATATATACGAGAATGCACTGGCTTACAAGGTCAAGGTAAAATTTATGAGGCCACTGTATTCTCTTATATATGTGAGGATCTCTATGGGAGACTCGCATATATAAGAGAATGCTTTGGCACAGGGTTTTCACAAAATATCAGGAAGCTCCAATCATGGAAGGGTTAAAAGATAATCTGGTGGGGGGTCGATGGATGGTGTTATTATGATTAAACCTGATGAGTATGTTGCAGCTCAGATTGACAATTGGTGTCATAATGCCCTATTTCTGGGGTTGGGGGGGGGGGGGGGGCTGGTAATAAGAATATGTATAGAACATCTTAAAGTATGCTGATCATAATAAAAATAAGTTGTAATTTCCCGTAACTAGAAGCAGGCTGCTTAGTCCCATTCTATACTAAATACTCATCGATGAGTAGTTCCCTTAGGAAGTAGTCAGTTAATAAGTTCAACAAATGACCGGGTTGTTAACTTATTATCTGAACATTTCTCACCAAAAAATATGAATCTTTCTGCACCGGTATTAACTTTTGGACTGTCTGTCGTCTGCTTTTATTGCCTAAACATCCTCCAAAATGAATAATGGACTATCCCAAAGTATACTTTTATAACTGATTTGGAGAATACATTCAGTATAGAAAGGGTTATTATATGCCCTTTTGAAAAATGTCGTATTGTGTGATCAGTCTGTCCGTTCGTCCATTAACATTTTTGGTTTCCGACCGATAACTCCATTTTGGATTATTTATTCTGAAACAAAGTCGGTATGTGTATTTACCAGCCAAAGATACTGGCCAAGTTCGAGTATGGGTTTTGTCCAATTATTTACACATGAGTTACGGGCCTTTTACGACTTAGAAGTTGACCGATTCCATAACATTTAAATTTCCGACCGATAACTCCTGTTTGGATTATTTGATCTGAACCAAAGCTGGTATGTGTGTTTCCCAGTTAAAAATACAGGCCAAGTTCGAATATGAGTTCTATCCAATTCTTTTCACATGAATTGCTGACCTTTTTCGACTTAGAATTTGACTGCATTTTGGCATTGAAATTTGGGATCAGATATTATTTGCCACGATCTAGCGATCCTCTTGTTTTGTGTTTATAAACTTTTTACTTTTTCAATTGTTTTTAGTCATCCATGACAAGAATTGAGGCTGACTGGTCTTTTGAGGCTCTAAAAATTATTAGAGAAAGAGCATTTCAGAGAATGAAAAAAGAGGATAAGCTGCCAAAGGTTAGTGTCTTGATTTTCGATGAACTTTTTAGAGTGCGTAATTTTTTTAATCAGAAAATGTTCCTAACAATGAAATCAACAAAAATCACACCATTGACAAAACTGTAAATATTTAAAAACTCTGAATATATTATATTGTATAGATATTCAGTTCAAGGATTTTAACATAGTCAAATAAATTTTCGAAATAATTTCAAGTAAAGTCCCTCTTTAGCTGATCTCATTGTAACTTATTTAGTCTCATTCTGAATGCAGTGTTGGTTAATTTACTGATGAATTCCATTCTAGTATTCTGTCGATGACAGAGAATATGCTGCAGATTTGCTAGTCTGTTACCACTCATGTAATGACAACAAAAACAAAATGCTAGCCGTAATACATTTCATCTCCAGAGATTTTTTATAGCTCCTATCAAGTTCTGAATCTATATTGGCAATGAAGATAGTTCCATTCTATAGATAAACTTTACTGATTGTGCATTTCATCATGCCCGAGCAATTGAGATTGAACCTACCCAAATCCTAGATTATAGTAAGCTAACTTGATTTAAATTCGGTAGCTGGCTTCATGCATATAAACTTCTGTTGGAACGTATAGGTGAATCCTTCCAAGTCACAAGTACAGCTCACAGATGATAAGCCTGAGGAGAAGAAAAGTTTATTTCAAGGCTGGTTTCCAGGCTGGGGAGGATGGTATGGGTCTACTACTGCAGACAACACACAGAACTCTTCTACCTCAGCAGATACAAATAGTGGCGCAGTCAGAGCTGAAGCTGTTGGTGAGCCTCCACCAGATGTGGACGAGGATGAACTTGGTTTGTATAGTTTTATTGAGTTGTGAATCACAGCTTTTTAGTTTCTTTTCTTAATTTTTGTGACTGCGCAAAGTTTTTCAAATATGCTAATTAAAACAATTTGGCTTAAATTGTACAGCAATAATATAGCAGTTAAACCAAACAACACTTCTTGTTTACAATATTTTGGTGCAAGAAATTGTCCCGTTGTCATGCAGAATTTTTTTTATCATGGTAGTCTGAATTTTTTATTTCACTTTGGCCCCTATCTTTATAGTTATTCGTCAAAAGTCCCTATCTGTCAGATTATAGGAGGGAGTTGTTTCTTCCCATTTTATTTATACCTTTTTACTATTGTGATCCATTTAATCAGTTCATTTAAATATTGCTTCATCATTAGTTTTAGACAAGTGAGTGGTTTTTCTGATATTTTTCTTTCTCTCTGTTTCATATACATGTACATGTATATTCAATATGTTTTGCCGGTCGGTATTCTTTTAACTGATGAATTTTACAATTTTTTTTTTCAGAACAAGAGATCATTGATGTGATACATGATTCAACAGAAAGCTCATCATTCCTCAAGAGAGACACTGTGTTTGCTATGCTGAACTTCTCTTTGCAGAAAGGAACATTCAAGTTGTTTTTCCAAGATGAGCAGGCAAATAAAAATAAAGGTGATGATGATTCGATTGTATCAGAGTTTACCATTTTAAAATTATTTTTCTCTCTAATAACATATGAATTACTATTGTTTTACTGTTATTACACTTTGAAATCTTAGAAAGCATGGCTTGAACATTTCTTGTTGGTTGTCTCACCGTCCATCATTTTAGCAGGCGCTAATACCAGATTAATGCGAAGGCAGTAGACCTGTTCTGTTCCACTTAATATAAAGTTCTCAGGAGGAGTGTTGGTGGGACCCTGTATGTAATATGATAACTTTCTTTTTGCAAAATCTTGGCTTTAGTAATACTGCAGATAGCATAAAGCAAGTCTGAAAATAGTGTGTCTGGCATTTGCAGAATAAGGTCCCCATAGGGTGAATTTACTAATGGGTGAACATCACCAACTTCAACTGGGGAACTTAATTATGATTCTAGGTCTCCTATAGCAGTTGAGACCTGAGCAGAATGAGGTTCCAAGAGGTTAAATTTGGTGATGCTAGCCCGCTGTGCTGGATAGCATCACAAAATTCACCCTCTAGGGACCTCATTATGCAAATGACAGACACACCATTTGCAGGCATGGCATAAAGCTTGATGCTTTTGTGAGTTCATAATTATCTATGATGAAGTATTTGTTTATTTATAGATTTGACATTGTTCTGGTTTTAGTTTTGTCTTATGAAAATTTAATCTTTTCTAGATACACTTCGATCACTGGAACTGACATGTTCATCGATTAACATGCTCTTCCAGTCTCGTCCCAGAACCAGCGGGATACTGTTTGGTGTAGATTTTGGTGGTCTCTACCTGATGGACAAACTAACCGACAATATCAATTTTCCTTGTCTCATCGGCCCTCAATCACGGGTGAGAGTTAGACTAATTCTAAACCTTATTTACTTCCTGTCTGACATTGCAGTGGAGATAGGTTTTGATCTGTTGCTAAATGCTGCTTTTATCGACCTTTGGATTGCATGAAATTAATAGTTATACTTGTGTTTTCCAAATGCATTCCATATTTTGAAATAACCATGCAAGCCAATCCACAGATACAATTTGGCCAATTTTCATTAATAGAATTCTTAAAGGGACTCAATCCGATTAGACGGTCCCCATATCATCAAGATCCAATAATAACAACATTTCTTCAAAATACGCTTTAGTTATCAGAATCAATTAATTGTAACAAAATAATGCTAACAAAAGTCTACTATGGTATCAAATTTCCCAAAACGTGTTATCAACATTTTGTTCAACGAAATATGGCCGTATTATCACTTGAGTATCACAAAATTTTGTCCGTGACTGTCGGTTTGACGACTCTGTTCTGGGCCACAAATAATTGCATATCTCGAGAAATAACAAACTTCAAAAATCTATATCTGATAACACTGAGCTTTGATGGGTGGTGGATTCATCGACTTGAATCAAATATTTTTTTTACCCCTGAAGCCAAAGAAATAGTAATTTGGGAGCGTTAATTCAGATAATGTATCTTTAATATTTATCAATAGAGTTATGAGATCCCTCCCCTACCCTCATATCTTACCGATATCACAATAATTATTCTTGAAAAGAAAGTACGATCATCCTCCTTTATCAGTGTTCATGCTGTGCCAAAAAATCTTTTGGCCAATTTTTTGGCCAATTCTCATTTTCTGAATATTTTTGTTTTATTTAACATCTAAGATTCTACATAATTATGTTCATACCTTCAAATAAAATGTCTAGACTTCTCTAATCCCATCACTGTTACTTGAAAATATTCAGCTAGTCAGCTACCCACCATCTAACATTCAGCCTTATGACAGAGAAAGGATATAATAGTGCCAATCCTCATTACTGTTTTATTGCATTTGGTGGCCAATTGTTTGATAGTGCACTGCCATGAGTGCCTTTTGTTAACCATTAAGGTGTATCACCTAATCAATTAGCAGATTATTATATGATTACTATAAATTTGATTCTCTTGTCACTCCCGTTATAAAATTAAATTTGAATTATATATTTCCGATTTTGGGGTAAAAAAAAAACAAGTTATCCAAAATAATTTTTGTTTGTTTTATCATCACCTATTTTTTGCAGGATCGTGGGAGTGTTCTCTCAAGAAATGTTTCAAATACGTCACTACCTCATAGTGGTGGAAAGTTATCTGGGATAAGTGAAATGCCTGAGCCACATATACCTGAGGGAAAGCTGTTTGAACTGCGATATGAAAAGAACCCACCAAACACAAAATCAAATTACAGGTTAACTTTAAAATTTTTTTATATCGTCTTGAAATATTTAAAAGGAAGTAGAATATAAACAATTTGTAGCACAAAAGTTCACAATTTTGTGTGCATTAACTATTTATATGCCTGTACATTCATTTGCAAATTATTTCCTGCATTACCTTTATAACATTTAATCTTCAACACAAATCCACCTAAATTGATAGTTATAGAAACTATAATGTGTTTAATTAGAACCTCTATTGGTGATGAGAGAGATTCCAAGTGTTGACCAACGTGTTAAAATTTGAATCACCCCAGATGGATTGAAATAGGCTATTATCAGTTTTAAACCTGTATGTTTAAGTGATGTATATAGGGCAACATCCATTGCCTAATATTAGACCACAATCTTGTGCAGAGTGTTATTCTCTATCAATTTGTTTTTCAAAGGCAAGGTATTTCATGGTGTAAAATTGTATAGGTTGGTCATAATGAGAAGCTGATGTGCCCTAAATATATTGTTTATTATTTTCAATTTTAGACTTATGGTAAATACAAAGCCACTGGATATAATTTACAATCCAGCAGCAGTGGCGAAGGTCAAAGAATTCTTTAGGCGGGGAAGTGCATTGAGGTCAACAGAACATGTACTTACAGGTAAATACTTTAAAACTATTTTCATGTTTGCTGTTATGTCCACAAGTGGAATTCATTAAATTCAAAGACAAAGTTTAAGGATAAATTTTAACTAAGTCCAAGAGGTCATGCAGATTTATTGAATTTTTATTGCAGTCAAACTTAATGACGATCGTAATCTGCCATTTATTGCCTATATTTGAATACTTAAATTTAATTATGATCTCAAAGTTTTATATTACTAATACCTTAATTATTTATTTAACATTTATGAAATCTGTGGAATGACACACCTCTCAATTTGTAATATACATTAGCCCAATGACTGATTCTCTATGCCAAGCATGATTATTAGTTTAATTGTTGACTGTGTCCATGATCTCTGTGAATGTACATTTGTTTTAACAATAACTTTATTGCTTCAGCTGCTGCTAAAAGAAGATATGAACACTTAAAGAGACAGACTCAGGAGGAACTGAAACAAACATTTGAAAACCTTCTGGAAGGAGAAGAATTGGTGTGTTTAAAAAATATATGAAATTCTGAAATTAAAATATCCAATATTAAAAGTGTATAAAGTCTCGAACCAAACATACTGAAAGAATACCAAGTTTATGTTATGCCTTTTGCAATCTGAGATAGAATGACTTGTCACCATATCATTATTCTTCAGAATGATCTTTCTAAGGCAACAAACAGCTTAATTTCTTGTTTCTCAGGCGTGTATACAAGCTACAAATTCCCTGTAAGTGTGACTGTCTATTTGTAACTTTGTAGCTCAACAATGGCATATTAACCCTTTACCCAACAGAAGGGCCCTGTGCCAATGCATTCTCTTATATATGCGAGTCGACCATAGGTCGCCTCGCATATATAAGAGAATGCATTGGCTTAACACATTAAAAATTATAAAATTGTTAAAGAATGTAAGAAAAAATGGTAAAAAGTGTTAAAAAAAGGTTTTTTTTAGGCCAATGCATTCTCTTATATATGCGAGGCGACCTATGGTCGACTCGCATATATAAGAGAATGCATTGGCACAGGGCATAACTGTAACTATCACAATGTGGTCAAGGAGCCGGTTCCAATGATATCCATATTTGTATGGTTCTATTGAGACAGACCGAAGATATTTTAGGCTGTTGAAGCTTTATTTGGCCGGTTTTGGCCGGTTTGTTGGGTAAAGGGTTAAGCAGATATCACGAGGGTCACTTAAAATGTCTATTCATTTGACAAACATGCAACATAAGTTATCCATCAATTAAGTGAAATGTCATAGAAAATGTGAAAAATGTGTCCCATAATTGTTTCTGAATTGTTCGCAGATGTTGAGTATTTGAATGCAGACACCATGCAGGTATTAACCCTTTACCCAACAAACCGGCCAAAACCGGCCAAATAAAGCTTCAACAGCCTAAAATATCATCGGTCTGTCTCAATAGAACCATACAAATATGGATATCATTGGAACCGGCTCCTTGACCACATTGTGATAGTTACAGTTATGCCCTGTGCCAATGCATTCTCTTATATATGCGAGTCGACCATAGGTCGCCTCGCATATATAAGAGAATGCATTGGCCTAAAAAAAATCTTTTTTTAACACTTTTTACCATTTTTTCTTACATTCTTTAACAATTTTATAATTTTTAATGTGTTAAGCCAATGCATTCTCTTATATATGCGAGGTGACCTATGGTCGACTCGCATATATAAGAGAATGCATTGGCACAGGGCACTTCTGTTGGGTAAAGGGTTAAACTATATGAAAAATAGGGGAAATTGCCTGACCTAACAGGGTGAATTTACTATATGCTTCACAGGATATAGGTAAGAAGTGGGACATACAACTGAACATCTCAGCACCTCAGTTCATATTACCAGAGAGCTTCACAGATCCCAACACGACACAGCTGGTACTGGACTTCGGAAATCTTAAGTTCCATAATGACAAGCCAGAACAGATGGAAGAGCAGTTGGATAAGGGAGAACAGGAGGAAAACGAAGGTTTGTAACCATGCTTTAAAGTATAAATTGGAGGCGACTAATTAAAGTCCTTCTTGTTAGTGCCTACTGGTGGTAGGGTGAGCGGAGAGTGAGGATCCGCGCTATCTCTCTCTTTGTTTGCGCGCTGAGGTGCTGTGGTTTAGTGTTCCAGATTTGTGCGTGTGCGTTTAGTTCCCCTTTGTATTTTGTAAGTTGTCAACATGGATTACTATAGTGAGGGACACGTTGGGTGTGGGGAAGTTGATGTCAACGGGTGTGACACTGGTGAGAGAAATGCTCGTGGCCATATTTAATGTGATTGAATAATGAGGTAATAAATTCAAAAAGGCGAGGATGATCCTCCAGGGAGGTTATCTCAATCACTTGAATATCCTAAAAATAGGATATTCAAGTGATTGAGATTACCTCCCTGGAGGATCATCCTCGCCTTCATGCTTTAAAGTAGATACATTGTTGGCTTTGTTTACAATCACAAGATCCACCAGATCTACAAGTATTTTAGCCTATCGAGCTGATTACGGTTTTGGGAATTTTCATTCAGAAAGAGTTCAATAGTCATTGTGCCAACAACGAGTTTCCGTAGCAGTTACATCTGACTCAGATCATGTGTTAAGTACTATGGCATTATTGTAAAAATCTGACGCATCTGGCAGGAAAAGACAGCTGATTTTGTGACACTAAAACTACACATTTATAGATATAAGCCTACCATGTAGGAAAACATGTAAGCAATAGTTGCATAATGTGACAAAATATTGACACAATTGATGGGGACAAATGGCTTCAATAAAAATAAACTGAAGGAGGGGTGGCTGAAACGGGAAGGATAGGAAAGTTTGGTTTTCTCATGCCTTAGCCTTCAAAGTACATTGCAATGAGCCTTTAATCCTTTCAGTGCCAAGTCCGATTTTTGTGATACATTGATGGAAAGAGCTCTTAGAGCTCTTTCCATCAATGTATCACATTATTATAATCAATAAATTTGAAAAATGATCAAGGAAATATGGGTTGATACAAAATTCGGACTTGGCACTGAAAGGGTTAATCAGTCTATTTTGATCAAATTGGGCAATTTAAATCACCTTGTACAGTATAATGTAGGATACTGCTTCAAATCTAGAACTGACCATGACCATTTACTATTACCAAGAATAAAATATATAAAATAAAAAATTCAGCAGCCCACCCCTATTTTCCAAAAAAAGGTGGATGAGGATCTGGTAATTTATTTATATTGGCCTTACTGTGTGTGTACAGTGATGAATTGAGGGATTTTTTCAGATGATTTTCTCACTCCTTGCTCAACACCACCAAGTGAAGAGAGTGATCCAGCCGACATTCAACCTGCAATACAATCCGAGAGCCAGCAGTCTCAGCTCTATGAAAAACTCTATGACAAGTATGTATACACATGAATTATAAAACATACCAGTTGTGCTGAATAATGGAAATATCTCTGATAAGAATTTTCTTTTGACAAAAATGAAAGTCTATATTTTTATTCCTTATGACAAATTCCTAAATTGTCTACATTAGTTGATTCATTGCAACCTGTATTTTAACCATGCAGCTGAAAGCAAATGGAGGTAGGTCTTAAAGGCATACTGTACCCAAATGTTGTTGTTGGTTTCTTTAGTCTCTGAGTTGTAGAATAAGGTAACCAGATTTCCATTATATGAAAGTCTGTTGAGTACGAAGTAATGTTACAGATAGCAAATTAGCCAGAATGCAAAAATACCAATTGCCGTTGTCGAGTAAATTTTGGACAGTTTTCAAGCAAATGTATCAAATAAATGTTATATTATATGCATACTAGTCCCATATACTCATTAAGTCATTGTAAAGTCACTTGTCAGTGAGTGGCTTGACTTTACACCCCAGCAGTGTTCGCGCTGTCGGTAGCCAAATTAGCCATTGGCTAATATTTTTCGAATTTGGCTAATAAAAATTTCATTTGGCTAAACTTTTGGCTAAACTTTTTTTGACCCCAAATGGAGACTGAAAGCATGGAGTCAGAAAGCTAATTAATAAAAGCGCTCAATAGATCGACATTCAAGACGAAGTTAGGTGACGAAAGTATTTCATTATTTTCGTACTTATGAAATATCGTTCCGTAGCAGCAATTTTAGAGGTAAGCTCTAACATTTAGTGATGTGATCGATCTAGTCCGAACACAACGAAAGTGGGAATATATCGCCGACTGTCCAAAGGGAAACTAGATCGCGGACAGTACAAAGGGAACGCCGATCGACAACGTACTCTATCAACCAAGCGATCACAAAGTGATATGCAATCATATTTAGTGTTTTAATCTGGAGAAAGATTACGTCACTCTGCACGAAACAGCAAAATGTCATTATTTTACATTTAATCCCCTAATCCCCCATTGTCTGTCTGGTCACTCACAGGGCCTCTGCACAATGCATGTTTCTGATGACATTGTATTTATGACCGTCGAGGTTTATGAGCACCAAGTGTAAGACAATAGCTTAATCAGCCAAATGTGAATCACGACAGATATTTTGTGGCTATTGGCCGTCAATATCGATACAGTCAAAATAATATGCATGCTTTTATGACAGATTGTAATTTGATAATGGCGTAACAATATTAAGTTATTAGTTTCCAGATGTCACTTAGATATTTTCGCAAGGATAAATATTTATTGATTTAAAAAAAGATATTGATATAAAACAAAACAAAAATTAAGGACAATCCCGGGTTACCCCCCCCCCCCCCCCCCCCCCCCCCCAAATCACTTTTTCACATAAAGATTAAATAAATTTTTAATAACTGATGTATATAAAAATACTTCTAGTTCATCAAAGTTATTTAAATTATTGTGTATTTTACCTGTGTCTGTTAGATTTTACGTTTTAGTCATTAATTGTGAACCGACCAGAAAACGATGATCTAATTTGGCCAAAATACATTTGGCTAAAGTTTTTTTCATTTGGCTAATAAAATTTTCATTTGGCTAAACTTTTGGCTAAAGTTTTTTTCGGTCCAGCGCGAACACTGCACCCCAGATCAACATAATTTTTTACGCGATCATGTGTGCTATGTTTTACTCAATCCACTATCCGTGAATTCTTTTGATTACGTCTTGTATACGGAAATTCGTAATTTAATTTATGACTCCAGCCATAAATTAAACTTATATCAAATTATTAACTTTGATTTTAAGATAACCTATTAACCTGAACGTATCAATATTAGATCGTTGTTATCACTGGGAATTTATTGAAAATGGCTTACAGTACCCCTTTAACAATTTTATGCTAGTATGGTGCTTTCACTGAAAGTATTCAGAGTTTCATTGAGGAATCCAGTTGATGGCACTCGCCCATCTCAAAATGATTGGCCTGCATCGGAAATGTGCAATATCAATGAGTATATGTGCTCTATGATCAGATATATCATTTTATAAGACATACATTATGCATGATAATTTTTGTACTTGTTGCATCAAATTGGAGTTAGAGATTTTAGTACCTATTGATATGCCTACTTATTCATCCTCAGGTATTCTTTGGAGCTAGCTGACCTACAGGTGATGGTCGGCAAAGCAAAAGCCAACTGGAGGCATGCTCACTTCAAAGGAAGCAGTCAGCTCCACCTGGTCGATAGGTTCAGTATTAAGGTCCAGTTAGAAAGGTAAGCTATCTTATCAAGTTATACATCATGCGAGATCTTTGAGACTGTAGGGATTTTTAAGGTAGATTGAGTTTAGTTGTGCCTATGATGCGCATACCACTCATTATAAACTGCTTATAATTTTGGAAATTATATACATATATAGACTACTTACATGCAGAGAACAATAAATCAATTAGCTCACATCACATGAAAAATTATAATGGTTTATGTTAGTATGTTCTTGACAACTTATCTCTCCTAACAATTGTTTCAGGCATTTGTACCAGTCACATAATATAGTGTTTTCCAAAATAAAAGAAAAACCAGATCAGTACATGTAGCAGTTTTGTTTGCTTTGAATGACCTTCAATTACTAATCAGAAACTTTCTTTCTATTGCAGGAGATTGTTTTACACATCGGACCCACAGTGGCCCAGTCTCGCGTTAACAGGAACCCTGCCCAGACTCACTCTACATGTTAACGAACAAAAGGTAAAACATCAAACTCAAGATCAATAACAGAATATTGTAGCATAAAATTAATGCATGTTTTTATATTTTTGTACTTACTAATGACTGGTGATGTTTACATTCAGGGAGCGTTCTTTTATCAAGAAATTAAACCTCTGTGTGGTCTTTCCTTAACTATGATATAATTAGGAGCATGAACACTTTGGTTCTTAATATGCAACAACCAGATTTTAATCTATTATTCAATGGATATTTACATCATAATTAAGTTCAAATGGTTAAAGATGTATTCAGGGCTCCAGGTCAACGTTTAGGAAACTATTTCACTGAATATTCTAGTGTCTAAAAGAACATGTTTGAAGCAAGAAAGACACTATGTTGATTTGGGTGCAGGATGTTTTGGCACCTGGACGTTTCGGCGCCTGAGTTTTTGGCACTTGGTTGTTTCGGCCAAAGCATCTGGATGTTTCGGCACTTTATCGAAGACGTTTCAGCACTTGGTTTCATTTTTTATTTTTGGCATGATTAATAAATGCAATCAAACAGTTCAGATGTAGTCATGTATCATGTCCTTACATTGTACAACGGAGCAGGCAACCCCCATTGAATCTGATTATGAGATGAGCCCACTACATGCTACGAAATGTATTATATGCATGCTATGCATATTATACCTCACATACATTGTACATGTAGTTTCAAATAGGTTCAGAATGCACACACATGTGCATATGCATGAAAGTTATAAAAATCATGCCCCTGTTCCAATATATATACACGTCTTTGTCATGAGACTGCACACTTTAAGAGACAAACATTTTATATTGGTGACAGCATTCATTTTGAGACCTACTGTTATTAAAACGATAGAAGCTGATACATTTGTTATCATAATGATTTGTATAGAAGCTGCTACATTTGTTATCATAATGATTTGTATAGAAGCTGATACATTTGTTATAATGATTTGTATAGAAGCTGATACATTTGTTATCATAATGATTTGTATAGAAGCTGATACATTTGTTATCATAATGATTTGTAAGATTATAATCCCACTACATGCTGATTTGTTGTTACGGCAGTCACTGGTGAATTATGATGAAAGCCTTATTGGAAGACACCGTCTCTGGGTTTCATTAGAATTAGTAAACATTATCAGATGTCGTTCAATATGCTCATGTCTTGAAGAATATGCTTGTTCAGATATATCTGGTACATGTAATTTAAAACAATAGTGTAAATATATCCTTAGAACAGTAAATAAATGCTTGCTATACTAATATTCGGACTGTCTATACCATTAACAAGTTTAGAGAAGTACTATTTATCAGTAAATTTCAAACATTTCGGACAGAAGTTAGACAAACCCTCTTTATTGGGTTAATTATTAGGAATTTTAACATAACAAAGAACATTCCATGCACACAGTAAAGGCTTGGTGTACAATTCTAAATCGCTTATTGTGGCACTTCGGACCACTTCGGACCATATATTAGTGCGTTTGGTCGTGATATTGATATGTTTACCACCGTCATTAGCATGTGTTACATCCTGTCAAGCCTTGAGATAGGGTGTCTGTCATTTGCAGAATGAGGTCCCCAGAGGGTGAATTTAGTTATGCTACCCCGCATAGCGGGCTAGCATCACCAAATTCACCCTCTGGGAACCTCATTCTGCGGAGGTGTAAGCAGAATGAGGTCCCCAGAGGGTGAATTTGGTGATGCTAGCCCGCTATGCGGGGTAGCATCACTAAATTCACCCTCTGGGGGCCTCATTCTGCAAATGACAGACACCCTATTTCAAGGCTTGCATCCTGTGTTTGATTTTGTTATCTACCGTATTCATGTTTTATCACATTGTATTGAAATAAAGAATGAAAATCAAAATAATTTATTGTAATCTCTGATAGTTTTGTTGGTCCGAAAATTAACAGGTGCCAAAATGTCCAGGTGCTGAACCGTAAACCCAAGTGCAAAAATGTCCAGGTTCCGAAACGTCAAGCATTCATTGTTTGACTATCAATTTCATTTATAACACTGCCATAATTATTTTTTTAATTTTTAATAAATAATGACATTGGTGTTGTTTAAATGTCACATTTTTTCAGTGGAATAAAGCAAAACATTTTTTAAATTAGATTGTGCATGTTGTTGTTGTAACTGCAGTTCCGGAACTCTGAATACATCTTTAAAGTTCAGAAAATATCTTAATTTCTTTTTTAAATGCAGGAGCTATAATTTAACTTTTATACTTTCAGATCCATGCCATATATAGTTGCATGGATTTCAATGCTCAGCAATCCGCTATTAATCTGTCATCCTCCAACACGTCATCTGGATTTGGCGAATCAGTAAGTGCTAGGAATCTTGAGGAGACAACAGAGAAGTTTGATGAAGAAACCATAAGGTTAGTAAGGACATATATGTATAAATTAAATAACATAGATACTTGGTAGATAAAGGCAATGCCACACAATTCAATTCGCCATTTCTCATGCTATGTTTTATTAAGCACGTTGGCGGGTTGTGTCTATTTGCACATTCAATCAGATGATCTCCTATTTAGCATCCTATGGAACACAAACATGTAAGAGGACCTGAGAAATGCATGCTTATCTTTATGTAGCCTATAATGTTATAGTATCATGGGACATAACGCCATAATTTATTCTGCATCAACTAACAGTTCATTGAAACTTTCTACTATTCAGAATAGAAAAGCATGTGAGGGAGGTTCTTGAAGACTCCAGGTTACTTGTTGGGCAATTTGCTGTTAACTTCATGTCCCTGGAGGTGTCCAGTAGAGGTAAGAACTACTTTCAGTGAAGCATATTCCTATATGTGATATATAGAGATCTCTATTGAGTCGCAATTCAATACAAAATTTATTAACAGAGTGCGATAAATTTGATTCAAGCCAAGCTTTAGCAAGGCTCGAATCGAATTTAATGGACGATGCTGATAAATTTCGTATTGAATTGCGATGAATTTTATCTATTTTATCACATAATCACATTTCAGCAAGGAAAAACGATCTTGAAAGGCTGGGGTTGAAGAAAATTAATATTGATTTCCTTTTCACAACCAAAGATGGAAGTCAAGACACCCTCAAGAAAAAATATAGTTCCAATTTAAATGTGTCTTTTCATGTTTGACAAAATTGTTCGATGTCCCTTATCACCCATTACATGTTTGTCTCACAGTCAAAAGACTAAATAACCCAACACAAATTGAATTATAATCTAATTAACATAATAATAACAATGATCAATATCATTGCGATAAGCTCTTATGTGACTGCATGTGCCGATAATACACCTGTGTCTTACTAAATAATATGAGGCTGGGTTTAGTGCTAATTATGTGATAAACACTTTTCTTTCCCCTGTCACATAATTGTAATGTAACTTTGTATTTTCTTAATGAAAAGGAAAGGATCACTATTATTTCCCACAATCACAATTATTTAAATGACCATGATGATCTTTTTTTTTAACCTAAAACCAGTGTATTAGGGTTGGGCTTTGGCAATAACCTGCAGTGCAAATACCAAAAACACCTCAGAATATTTGTATCTCCGTCAAAGGTATCTTGCCCACTGAACTATATGGTATATTATCCCAAGTAGGAATGGTACATATCCTCTGTCATGTTCATGACCCGTGTAATCACGTGATTTCCGACACGTAGTGAAGTATTCGCCATATTTTTTCCCTCCTCACCATGGACAGGTGCAAAAAGAATCTTTCCAAGAATACGAAGCTAAGTTGCAGTTTGTATAGCAAAAACAGTTTTGTTTTTGTTTTATACAAACAACATTATTTCTTTGCTTATAGTTGAAAATTATGTACAATTCACATAAAGATTACGCGGTTTTGTTCCGAATATAGATCGGAATCGGATGACTCGTTTCGTTTTAACAGACTTTGTCTTCCATAATTTTAATCGGTCAATGAAGTAATATCCGTTGTTTATGCCGACAATATCAGAGTTTCTGGCCTATTAACGACAGAAAATTCGAGGCACCATTGGATATGACTAAAGACGCTGATCATTTTCTTTATAACAAATCTATGGCATACAGGTGACGTATAATTTAAGTTACCACGTGCGTTGACGGTGGTTAAAGGTATCACGAAATTAGGTGACTTACTTTCGAGTTCATTTTTTCGTTTTACGGCTTTATTTAGACGTTGACAATCATCGTCTGGTGTAAAACTGAAGACAAAAGCACTGTTTTAACGCTTGTGAAATACGCTGATAGGATTGTAAAATCCTGAATGTCAATTTGAACCTTTTTAACCCGGGATGATTAACAATGGAGCTGTTACTGCCTTGGTTGGCACAGGCATGGTAACATAACACAACAGGTGTATTTGTGATTGTTCGTAATCACATTAATTACTTTCACAGGACTGCTAATCGAGGTAAGAACAGGTTCATGAATCGCCTTCCCCGTAGCTCCCCTTGACGTCGCTTCCCTCGTTTCGAGGTCCCAAGAATAGAGAACGAAAGTCGATATATAGGGTTCCTCTAATTGGCGTAATTAGCACTCGGAGCGATAGTCACACCACACAGGACGCGGGTTGGGGCTACCCATAGAACCCGTAGCTCACACGAGTTGCTTCCCCTAGGACACGGACAAACTCGCGGGGAAGGATCCAGAGAATTTTTGTTTGGGGACACCTGTTCTGTATTTGAGTATGTGCCCATATAAATTTGGATGTTAAAATATTCAGTACTGGATACTTGATTGTGCAAATAAAGGCTCCATATTATAGACTATATATCATCTGCGGGCTGATGATTTGCATTACTAGTACATTTTGTTGAATTATAGAAAAATTCCTTGAAAATATGGAAGATCCAACTTGAATAAATACTATCTACATGGAATTTGGGGACATTTGGGTCTCTATAGTTTGGGCACCCAAACCTGTAACAGGTATCAAAACATCCCTGTATCCTTCTCTGACTTGCCGATATATCGTGTTCCTCTAATTGGCGTAATTAGCACTCGGGGCGATAGTCACACCAAACAGGGCGCGGGTTGGGGCTACCCATTGAACCCATTAGTCACATTGGTGCGCTCCCTGGACTATCGAACGGGACGTCAATCTGCTTCCTCGGGTCGACCGTTGGCTGTTGACGTGCCCAGGACGGCTGTGACCACTGAGCTCTACTAACAAGCTCGACACACGCCGTCCATCGCTACAAGTCGTCAGCGCGGCTGGGGGATACACCCTCAGTGGTCCCTGACCATGCTCTCCGGTGCCTTATGATAATAGTGTGTGGGAATTTGGGCTAAAATTACTAGTAGAATGGCCATTTTACTTTGTCTCAATTCAAATTAGACATTTTCTCTAAAAATTATTACGTTTACGCTATTATTTGGCACCTGAAAGTCTATCCTCCATGCCTTCTGCCCCAGCTGGGCTTGGAATGGGATCACAGTTCACAGGCTTGTTTCCTCCTTATTATAAGTCACCACTTCCGGGGGCTTGGCAGACAGGTTACTGGCCGCATTCTGGCCAACAGCTGCCAGTAACTTCGGGTTTGATTTTAAATGAAAACAAAAGATCTTATTCCCTGACGCCATTATAGCAGGAAGCTTGCTTGGGAACTGGTACCTACTAACCTCCCATCGCCAGTTCGGTCGGTTGGATATCGGGATCGGTCGAGCTGCTGCTCCATCCCCGAGATGTACAGGCTCTGGACATTCCTCCGGGGTCCCCAATGACCAGACCTCACATGCAATTAGAATGAAGCTTGTCGTGGTGTATTGTGCTGTTAACACCCCATCGACGGATGGAGATCGGGATTAGATCGAGCAGTCGCTCCAGCACGAGGTGAAAGGGCTTTCGGGTCACCTTTACATGCGCTTACGAGGGAACTCAGTTAGTTGTTCAGTGTTCTCTGATGCAGCCAAGCGCAGGAAGAAAATTAAAGTCGAATTTTGATTAGCAAATAACCTCAGATTGACATGATTTGATAGCATTGTTCTACAATCAGTTACAATTTAACAGAACATCAGAGTGCTTTCCCTTGTTTCGAGGGTTCCAAGGAAGAGATAGAAACCTTTACGACCAGGACACTGTCACTTGTCGATGTATGGTGTTTTCTTCATTGGCGTAATTAGCGCTCAGGACGATAGTCCCACCAGACAGGTCGCGGGTTGGGGCTACCCATCGAACCCATTGGCCGCATTTGGTGGGCTTCCTGGACTATCAACAGGGATTCCAAGTCGGATACTCGGGACGATGGTTGGCGTACCCAGGGACAGTCAAATGAGGAAATAGGATCCAGGTTGCATGGCGTTTGTTCGCATTTGGGTAGCAACTTGCCCATGTGATGCCGGTCAATTTGTACCCTGCACAAACGTCGTCAGAGCTGGTTGGTTATGCCATCGGACTGTACACTTGGCGACCTGGGATCATACATGCTTTATCTCCGACCTCGCTGTGTTTCAGTAATAGATACGAATGAAATTGGGTGCATTGGAAGTGTGGATTAACTGAGTCGGTTTAATTCTTTGTTTCTGTTTGCTCATCCTACCGGAGTGTTTCATCTCACTTTAATAAGGAAACCACCTACAGGTATGGTTGCCAAATAACCAGATATAGGGTTTATCCTCTCAATATGGTTGTATATTTTAGGTGGGTGCATTTGCTTATCTTTTGTCTGCGGGTTGCTTTCAGTTCTAACTCAACATGGATTTCACTTTTGTTGTCCAGTAATACATAGATGAGTCCATTATCCATTGTTCGACATATGCTCAATTTCACAACGCTGTTGACATGAGGTCTAGTTCAGCCACCTCGCTCGGGGTTAATGGGCAACATGGCGTATTAGCGTGGAAAAGAAGAATGAAATGGCTTCTGTGATATCGGCCTTTGGTTCTAATACGTCATTCTTCTTATGGGCTCGGTTGTCGGTACATAATGGTTTTGTTTTCCCTGATAGTGCTTCATTCACCTAGTGGTCTCATTTCATATACTAAGCCAGGTCTTTTGCTGACCTCAGGGATGGCCAATGCAGGCCAATGTTGCATCTAAGGGGCAGCATATGACTCGTGATGGGCACACTTCATACCGCCGGAAGAAGATTCTTGCCAGATGCTTCCCCTCGTGCGAGATTCATTAGCATTGGGTGTCGGATGCCAGATCATATGATCCGCCTTCTCGATTCGCACTTCGGGCGATGGTTGTCTCCGGAACAGGGTCCCATTGGAGGGGCACCCCATCCATCCCAGAAGGGATACCTTGCGCCATCGACTCGTCGGGGACCAGTCAGCATAGCTAGAACAGTTGGGGCGCGGTGGCCCTTGGTCTGCTTTTCATTGCCTACCTGCCTTTGGTTTCCGCTGGTTTTGGGCTTGTGCCACAATCCTAATGCATTTTGTTTTTTGTGGATTTCCATCTTATTGACATTGGAATTTCGGTTCCTGGCTGCCTTTCGGTCATGGATTCAGTAGCCTGTGATTGGTCAGTTAGGTTTAACTGTGTTGGTGGGCATTTCCACATTTGGGAACGTCATTAGGGGTAAAATGCCATGGCTTCTTGCATCTTCGTCAGGGATATCTCGAACTCCAGGCTTCAAACTAAGTTTTGTGCTGTGAAACTCCAATTCTGATCCCTGTTCTTCATACTTTGCCTGTGCCTTGCAACGTATGTCCGTGTAATACCCATTCGCTTCCCGGTCAGACTGTTGGTCAATGATACCTCCTCCTTATCAACAATGGCATGTCGCCAATTAGTTGGTGTCGGGCCCCTTTTTGGGAGCTTGCAGCTGTTTTTTCAGCGGGCTCTCATCGTGTATTGGGACACGGCCCAACCCACTCAAGATTTGGTTCGGGGGTTGGTTCTATTGTTTTTAAGGGGGGTCTTCTTTATAACTTGCGGCTTTTGCTGCCTGGGTTAGCCTGTTAGGTGAGTTATTAGTATTCAGCCATCCCGGGGCTTATAATACCCGGCTGGGGATTTCTTGTCAACAGGGGGGGGGGTGTTACCCGTACCTTTCCCGGCACATACTCGACTGATACCTTATTAGCCCTAAGTTCCGATGCGAATGTCGTCTCCGTCTCCATGTCTTCTGAAGCTATTTACTTTACTTGCAGGGGTCTTAAACTCTTAAGTGGCCACTTTTTGTTCGTTTGAGCTTACTGACAGGTATTAGTTTTAGGATGTAATATTACATTGGCTTATGGTCCTATTGGGCATGTGTATATATATATATATGTATATACGTATATATCTATATGTCTGTGCATGTATATGTATATATTGTAGGTTATCAGGTCAATCCAGTTCTTTGATTCAGATGCATAGCGGTGTTTTTGTTTCCTCGTGGCCTCCACCTGTTAGAAAATTCTATGCTTTACCATATAGTTCAGTGGGCAAGATACCTTTGATGGAGATACAATATTTTCCTAAATAAGTAAAATATATATCTCCTAGAAGTATCTTGCCCACTGAACGCTGAGCTCCCTCCCAGGGTTTCGCACCCACCCCGCTCACGAGGAATGTCCTACTGGGGATAAAATATATGGCGAATACTTCACTACGTGTCGGAAATCACGTGATTACACGGGTCATGAACATGACAGAGGATATGTACCATAGAATTTCGTGCCGTTTTTTCAACTCGGAGAATTAACCCCTCCTACTTGGGATAATATACCATATAGTTCAGTGGGCAAGATACTTCTAGGAGATATATATTTTACTTATTTAGGAAAATATTGTATTTTCACCCTTTCTATACTGAAAACTCATTGACAAGTAGTTCCCTTAGGAAATGTTCAGATAATAAGTTCAACAACAGCCATCGTTTGTTGAAATTATTATCTGAACATTTCCCACCAGGGTTTGAAATTTGTTAAATGTTTGATGATCACTATTACCCTTATCTATTTGAACCTTTTAGGGAGACCAATAGCCGAGCTACAGGTTGGTGGAGTCAAGGCAAACCTACTGAAGAGACCCTATGACACATCTGTTAACTTCTCTGTACATAGCCTCCTTATCGTAGATGCCCTGCAGACTTATGGACCAGACTTCGAGCTTCTCGTAGCTTCACACCGAAATGTCACGTAAGTTTCCTAAATGTCACGTAAGTTTCCTATTATTGTCGATGCCCTGCAGACGTAAGGACCAGACATCGAGCTTCTCGTAGCTTCACACTGAAATGTCACGTAAGTTTCCCTAAAACTTCATCAACATGTGAGTTCTTAGTTTTATTATGATGTAAGATGTCACATAATTTACCTGTCATTTATATTTTTCACAATAAGAATTTTTTTTTTTTTTTTCATTAATCCATGACATTTTTATCATATATGCCTATTTTAAAAATATGGTTGCATTATGTAATCTGTCTGTCCGTCCAGCCGTCTGCTCATATGTCCGTTAACATTTTTGGTTTCCAACCAATAACGCCAGTTTGGTTATTTCATTAGAACCAAAGTTGGTCTTAATAAATTTATGTTTACATCTATGTGTGTCATTGTTACTTTTTAACTACGAAACTACAGGAATAATTGATCTGAAATTGAATATGTTCAGGTATGTTCGGAGTCCTAACAATATCATATATTTAATTACAGAATTGATAGTGCGAGTGGTAGTATTCTGGATTCAGATCCTAACTCTCCAGTATCACCGAGATCTCCCTCACCCAGATCTCCAGAGGAAGCCATCCATAATCCATTTAAGGGACTTAATCCTGTGGCTTCTTCAAGCTCAGGCATGATGGACACCATTGTACAAAAGCTGTCCGATGTTACCCAGTCTTCATCAGCATATCTCAGTAAGTTATAGAGGAGAAAAAAATGTGATTGCATATGAGAACTGTTAGTACAATCATTTTTAATTCGCTTTTTTTTTGTGTTGAATAAATATATGATCATTACAAAAAAATAAACATTTTGTTGAGACAAAAGCATATATTTTAGCTTTTTGTGTGAATTATGTGTTTAAGATTATGACCATTTATTGCCCTTTGCACTCTGCAGGCATGCTAACACTTTCTATGTGCATGGAAAACCATATAACGAAATTGTCAAGAAATAAAAACAATTGTTGTATCAAGAAATTTCCCAACTTTACCAGGACTTTACTTGGACTAATATCGGAAAACCTGACCACTGAATTCATATTTCTAAGATTAAAGAGACATAATCCGAAATAACGCTCCTCAATTACTATTTCTTTGGTTCGGGGCTAAAAATATTTTATTCAAGTCGAGGAAACCACCCACCAAAGCTCAGATATATCATTTATCAATTTGTGAAATCTGCTATTTTTCACCACCTGCAATATTTGGCAAATATTTGACGAGCCAACCAAAATGATGCAGAGACCATCGAATCAGATTGTGTACCTGTAAGTATTTTCATAAAAATGGAAGTCTAGTCTGGTCTAGTTTAAAAAAAAAACAAACATTAACATGTCATAATATCCAATGTATAAATGTTCTCTTTTGTATAGAATCAGTTATATCATCAGCATCTATCAACTTTATGGATGACCGAGATGGGGAAGGTGATGGATCAGGAATGAATGGTGGTTATGACAATGAAGCTCTCATCACTCTGGATTTTGAAATGATAAATCCTAACTCTCCTAGCCGGTCAGAAGAGGACGGACCATTGTATGTTGTAAATCTCCAGTTCAACAACCTGGACCTCATAGGTTAGTAGAAAGCCAGAACAATTCATTAAAATGAAGCTGCTAAACTATCTGATTTTAAATATAGTCTCTTTCCCAAAAGTTGTGACCCTACGAGTTAAAGAAACTGGAAAAATTGGCAGATAAGTAGCTATTCAGCAAAATTGCATTTTCAAATTCCTGCTCTTTGCTGTAACTTATTGTTTTATACTATGTTATTTATATAGAAAATATTGTTTGTAAATTCACCCGAGAAGAGAGATTCCATCTTTAAATCTTCAAATGGGTAAACTAAAGTCTCAGGTTAAATTATTGATATATTATAAAACAATTATTTGTATAGTACAATCTGCGAATCGGAGATTTATTGACATATACTCCTTCAAACGATTAATTTTATTTATTACACTCCTGTGCGCGATTTCCTTTGAAAACGCTGTTAATTAAAAATGGTAATGTCACTAGTGAATTATGTCATTTTCCGTGACGTCATTGACGTTACGTCGCTTACTGATCTAGACTGAATTTTCGATGGTTGATCTTTCTCCACATCGGGACATTCATGCATTAATTATGTGTGTTTTAATCATATTTGGCGAACCAAATTGATGCAGAAGTGTAATAAATAGAGTAATCAATTAGTTCCGAAAATTACATTAAATAATTCACTCGAGGCGAGAGACGTTTGGGTAAGAAACTCGTGCGCTAACGCGCACTCATTTCTTACCAATGTCTCTCGCCTCTCGTGAATTATTTAACGTAATTATTGGAACCAATTGATTACTCTCTATGTTATGACTCTTGTTGCAGCTAACCAAGAGACTATCATGGAGTTGCTGACATTTGCAAAGCAGATAAAACCCAGAGCAAAGGTCACACACAGTACAATATCTATGTCAAGGACATTCAACCAATCTATGTCGGACACAGTCTTCGAAGAGTCCAATGTATGTGTGAGAATTTTCATAAATTTGATTTGCTATTAACTTTGTAATAAGATTTTGTCTTCCCTGCTGTATTTTTAGCTCAACTTTACAACGTAAAGTTTGAGCTATTACCATGGGTTGGCATCCGTCATCCTTGCGTGCATGCGTCAACAATTTCCTTTGGCATGCCCTACAGATCGCATCCCTCATCCGATCTTCACCAAACTTTAAATTATAAGTTGCTTCAGAGTGACCTATAGATGGGAGATATAGAATTTTTCCGAATTTCAATGAAAAACATGCCCGCCAGTAGCCATCTTGGATTTCAAATTTGGATTCCACCGGCACACCCTACAGCACGTATCTATGGCCAGATAATTTTTTAATTTTGAAGGCACAATTGTGATCACCTGTAGATGGGAATTTGAATGATTTTCAATGAAAAACATGGCCGTTGGCAGCCATCTTTGATTTTACTCTTTGCATGGCTAAATCCTTTGGCACACCCAACAGACCACATCCCAATTATTTTTACATGAGTTACGTCCCTTTTTCGACTATTTGACTGTCCGTTAACCATTTTGGGTTTTGGACCGATAACTCCAGTTTGCATTATTTGATCTGAACCAACAGGTATACTATGTATATAGTTTATCTGGATATAATATTGTAAATGAACTTGCAAGGCACTGTATTTTATATTCTTTTACTTCAGTTTTTATTAATTTTTGCCATATGGCTTGGTAATAACAGGCGTCAGACCGCTCTTAAATTTGTACACATCTCGCATATTGGAGTGAATCTTGAATCTTTGTCTTAGGGAAGCTTTCACCACACCACCACAGGCCGATGCAGATGGGGAAAATCGATAACCATAGCGGGTAAATTGTGAAATTGTCGAATTGACATAATGACACTATCTGATGAATTTAAAGGGGTACTGTACACTAAATCTGGCCATTTATGGGACCATCTCCTTTTATACTTAACAGAATATATGCAACAAATGAATGAATTTGAGCCGTGAATTAGTGCAGAATACACTCATGTGTTCTATGAACGATGCAAACAACATGGTATTTATAATGAAATTGAATTTATGGCTCCAGTCATAAATTCATTTTCAATATTATACCCCCTTTAAAAAAAAAAGGGGGTATACTGTTTTTCACCTGTCCTTCCGTCCGTCGTACCGTGCATCCGTACGTCCGTCCGATGTTTGTTCATGTCATAACTTGAACAGTAGTGCTCGGATCTCAATGAAATTTTGTATGGCTGTTCATTACTATGAGGGCATCCAATAGAGGGTTACATCGTTTTGTTCGGATTTTCCATTCTAGAGTTATTCATCTTTGTTTATCTTGAAATGTTGGATTTTTGGTCTGTCTGGTGTCTGTTCATGTCGTAACTTCAACAGTTGTGCTGGGATCTCAATGAAATTTGGTATGGACGTTCACTACTATGAGGACATTAAAAAGAGGGTTCCATCGTTTTGTTCAGATTTTCCATTCTGGAGTTATTCATCTTTGTTTATCTTGAAATGTTGGATTTTTGGTCTGTCTGGTGTCTGTTCATGTCGTAACTTCAACAGTTGTGCTGGGATCTCAATGAAATTTGGTATGGATGTTCACTACTATGAGGACATTAAAAAGAGGGTTCCATCGTTTTGTTCAGATTTTCCATTCTGGAGTTATACATCTTTGTTTATCTGGAAATGTTGGCTTTTTGGTCCGTCTGGTGTCTGTTCATGTCGTAATTTCAACAGTTGTGCTGGGATCTCAATGAAATTTGGTATGGATGATCACTACTATGAGGACATTCAATAGAGGGTTCCATTGTTCTGTTCCGCTTTTCCATTCTAGAGTTATTCATCTTTGTTTATCTGGAAATGTTGCTTGTTTGGTCCATCCGATGTCTGTTCAGCTCATAACTTGAACAGTAATGCTCGGATCTCAATGAATATTTTTTTTATGGATGTTCACCACTATGAGGACATTTAATGGCACATTCAAATGTTTGTTTTGTTTTTATTGTTCTGTAGTTACTCATCTTTGTTTATATGAAAATGCTGGTGTTTGGGTCCATCTGTCTGAGTATAGCCCTCATAAGTTATAGATATGCCCACACTAGGCGGTATGCCACGGGGGGGTATGCACCGGACGACAGTCCATCTCTTGTAATTACCATGTTGCTTGCATCGTTCATATAGCACATGAGTGTATTTTGCACTCATCCATGGCTCAATTCATTCATTTTTTGCATATATTCTGTTAAGTATAAAAGGAGATGGTCTCATAAATAAGATGTTTAAATTATAGTCAGGACTAATATATATGATTGATTCTTTATATAAGTTAATATGTAGAGTTAAGTGGCTATACCATAATAACATGCTGTGTTAAAGCATTGTATTCAACCAGTTAAAAATATCCCCATCTCCCTGCACCTTCCCACATGTCATCAATGTTTGTATCTCATACTGGGGTTACATGTTTTAGTGCCTATATAAATATCAGAAAATTTAACTGCAGATTTATTGAGAATTTCTATGAAACAGTCACTTGTCATCTTGGTTCAGTCATTTAATTTCTATTAACCAACACCCCCTACACATATCAGTTGGGTTAATAAACATATCCCATGCTTGGCACATAACTCTAAATGACTTGGTTTTATTTTGGGTTAAAGTATCCTATTTTCGAGGCATCCCGTTTATGGATGTTAGCCCACTAACCCCATTTTGATGTGTTTTGTGAGACTGAGTTTGCAGGTTAATTGGGCTAATTACTCATTGAATTAAAGTCAGCAACTTAAACTAATAGAAACTGGAAGTATTAAGTCAAGTTGGGAGAATGAGATTGGTAATTTTCAGAATGTAAATTGTGAAAAATCAATTTTGCAAATAAAAAGTTTATGGCTGGCGGTCTGGCGAACAGGCGGGCGGGTTACCGGAAACGAGGGTATTATTTTTTTAGGCCTTAGAATTTGGCCAATTTGTCTGTCCATGAACATTTTTGGTTTCTGACCGATAACTCCTGTTTGGATTATTTCATCTGAAACATTTGGTATGTATTATACACCCTTTTGAAAAAAACACGGTTGTATTATGTTATCAGTCCATCTGTCTGTCCGTTAACATTTTCATTTCCGATCTATAACTCTATAAAGTTTGGATGACCTAAACAGAATCAAACTTGGTATATATGTTTTACAGTTTTGGCATTGAAAATTAGGGTTGTATCAGATATTTTTTGTAAGTTCAAATTGTTATTGTATGTTGCGGTAGTACAATTCAAAATGACTAATGTGTGTATTTTGCCACGCCCTACAATGCTCTTGTTGTGCATGGACAAATAACTTTTGCTTATTGTTTCAGGGTCGTTCATTAAGGGCTGAGATCACAGCTGATTTTCACAGACTCAATATTATGTTACTCAGGATAGAAGATTTCAATGGATCGAAAAATGCCAGAAAAGTTGCTACAGCTACGTTATCCTCTGCGAGGGTCCAAGCCACACTTGGTATGATTCAATGTTTCTTATTTACACTTTCTATAGTCTTAGGGAAGAATTACAAACTTTATTTGCCCTCCAATTTCCAAAACATGCCAAATTATCTCTTTATTTTTAATGTTTCCGAAAAATAAATGAATAAGTGATAAATTATCTGAGAACACTTATTTTCTGTCACATTTCTGTTGGATCTGTTGGTAAGGTGCATAGCACATTACACCTCCTTGAGCCATTCAGCATCAGTGATGCTGGTTCAAATCATAAATTTACACGAGGAGATGTGAGACTGATTTCTGTATCTTGTTATCACTTATTGATGGGTGGTGTTTCTCCATGCAGTAGGGTGATTCTGCACATTTTTTTTCCTCCACCCATAAACCTAAATGTCCTATCCCTTCTGTTTATCATTCATGTCTTATTTCAGATGATGAGTTAGAGGTAGATGGATCTTTGGGAGGATTCCAGGTTGTCGATATAACACCAGAAGTGACCAAACACAAGAAGGTATTCAGTGTCGGTCTCGACCCCATGGAAGACTCGACAGGCAAGCCGTCAGGAGCATCCATGTATAAAACTGCCACAGAATCTATGTTTATCGAGGACATCGATTTAGATTCCAGGGCTTTCACTGTGCATTTAACCAAATATAAGAAAAACACTACGGATGCAAATGTTTCAAAATCGTTCCTTAAGAATAACATTCTACAAGATGATTCGGCCCAGACAGATGTGAGAATACACATGGCCTCTTTGTTTTATACTCATTCCCCAATGTTTTTAAATGAAATCGGCAAGTGCTTTTCAGAATTCCAGGAGTATATGAAATCATTTGCTAAATCGGTGAAAAAGAAAGCAACTGAAGTTGCTAGGGGTATTGTTGAAAATAAAGGCGATGTGTCTTCTGATTTCTTTGGTGGAAGTTTGAGTAACTTGAGTTTAGATTTCAGAAAATCTATGTCCTTACCTGATTTTGGTGAAGTTCTTGACAGTACACAAGCAAATGATTATAAGGACCCGGAGAATCTGTCTAAGGTGGCTGTGAATGCTGTGCTAGAAACGCCAGTTATTGTTATTCCAAGAAATCACCAAAGTTCCGAAGCTCTTGTTGCCCATCTCGGACAAATGTTTGTTAAGAATGAAGTAGATGATTCAGAATGCTTAGATGGAGCAGATTGGATAACAATTTCTGCAAAGGATATGAATCTCTACTCAGTCGACTTGGAAAAGATTTCTGAAATAGGGCCAAAGAAATCAATTTATCACAATTTACTGCATTCCAAAATGAATGGTAGTGAGGCGGACTATATTCCAATAGTTTATGAAACTAACTTGGATATTGTGATAAACAAATCGGATCCGAGCTCGTCTTTTGTGAATCCTGATTACACTAGTTTCAATTTTGGGGAAGCCTTTGCTAGGAAGGATTCATACGAGATTGATAATCAACCGACGGTACATGTATCTGTGATAATAGCAACACCATTCAAAATGGTGCTATCGAAACAAGTTTACGAACAAATTCTTCAGACTGTTGATAACATAACATATGATGAACCAAAGAAGTATGACAGACCACAATCACCACTGATTCCAAGTAAAGGAAATGAAACTGATATAGCCCCAAAAGATTCATTTTCAACTGGTTCTGCAACAGAACAGGGCATGGAAGCAAATGCATCTTTCAAAGACTTTGTTGCTACGCATATCAAATTTCAAGTTCCTGTATTGAACTTTGAGCTTCAGGGTAACATCGGAGATGGTGAACATGGACTCGTTGATTTGAGTTTGTTCGAGTTTGCGTTGGACTTCAAGAAGAATGAACCTGATGTGACTAATATTGGAATTTCGTTGAAGTCCTTAGTTATGGATGATTTGTTGGAAAGTTCTGACTCTGAACACAGACATTTAATGGTTTCCAAGGTTACCACCGAGGATAAAGATGAGAGATTGTTCCAGCCGAAGCAATTCATGTCAGTGTCTTGTCCTAATAATGCTATAGTGTCACCTATACCTTTGATGCCAAGCTCTCTTCCTTCACCATTACAACAGGAAGTGTTTTCAGGTCCACCGAGTGCAGGCATACGCTTAACCAATGCTGCGTTTGCTTCACAGTTGAAGACACACCGTTCAAGGTAATCCTAATTTATTGTACCTTTCTTTTAATCCTTTCTATACTAAATACTGATTGACGAGTAGTTCCCTTATGAAATTTTGAGATCATACGTCCATGGTTAATTAATATTATATATGTTTAGCGTTGATCGCTGCATTTCATTTTTGGCAGAAATAATATTAAATGAATTTGATTAATTATTGGCACAATGCACAATTCCATTGTCCCAATGAGTGTCCCTTCAGAAAATTCAGACACAGACATTTACTCTTTGTCCCTAGGCAGATGCTTCATTCACATAAAATGAATAATTATGATATGTTATAATTACATTATACAATATAGGTATCTTTAGAAACCTATGGAGGATAATTAATAATGAATAATCACCACATCTCACATTTAATTCTCAGAATACTTGATAACGCTAAACATAAACTTAATTAACCATGGCCTAAGTTAAACTTATTATCTTAACATTTTGGCATTTTCCCCACCAATAGATAGGAATCATTCTGCACTGCCTATAATCTGTTGTCTACTTATATTTCCTGAACATCCCTCGAGATGAACAATAGACATTTCCAATGTATAATTTTATAACTGTATGGGAGAATCCTTTTAGTATAGAAAGGGTTAAGCATACTATTACTACTGATTAGACAACTTCTGGTATAATTTTAAAGCCAGTCAAGATGATTTGATGACCTCCCTTCAAGAGTCATCTGATTACAATAACAACAATGACAACAAAACGAAAACAACAACATTAATGTTTTTTTCTTTAAAAATCTTTTAAAGCTTTATATCTTATTGATTTTTTCCCTGGATTTATTTCTAAAATTTCTGAGTTTTCCAAAAGGAATTTCTCAAAAATGACTAGTGCAGTTTTAGTTGGCGTCCGTGGGGGCATCCGCCCATCTGGGCTTGTGTCGTGGTGGGTGTCTATCCATCAACAATTTCCTTTGGCTCACCCTGCAGCCCACATCCCTCATCCGATCATTACCAAATTTTGTATGGATCTTTGGATGACCACCAGATGGGAGTCATCAATTTGTTCTGATATTCGTTGAAAAACATGGCCGCCAACAGCCATTTTGGAATTCAAAGTAGAGTGCATCGGCACACCCTGCAGCCCACATTTATTTGATAAATGTTTGTTGGTGGCCATCTTGGATTTTACTCTTTGCATGACACCCTACAGGCCACATCCCTCATCCAATAGTCACAAACTTCATTCAGAGTGACATCTAGATGGGAGCCATAAAATATTTCCGAAATTAATAAAAAACATGGCCGCCATAAGCCAATTTGGATTTCACATGTGAATCCATCTGCACTCTCTGCAGCCTACATTTATTCGTGAAATGTATGAAATGAAAATAATTTCATCTACACAATACAAGCACTTTACTGAAATTTTTGACTTTCCTTCTTTATCATTATAATGACTGCTCAGCATAACACTAATGCCTCCCTAAGTTGAGCTACAGTGTCATTGACACTTTCATTTATATTGTTATGACATAGAAAATCCATAAAATCTCTAAATCTTCTATTTTCATAAGAAATGCTTATATATCAAAGATAACCTATTGGAATATTATGAGACACAAGTTTTTTCATGATTGAAACTATTTTGTTCATTCGAGAGATAACCTGTGACATTAAACATATTTGTTGTCTTTTTGCAACCAATAAAACTAACCATGTCATGTTAATGGCGTAGCTCTAATAAACCAATCAAAACCTGTATTTGTGAAAATACTATCATGTACAGTAATGCTCTAAATAATCGACTCCTTAACCACAGCAGAATTATGGGTAACTTTTCAGGATTTAGTCGGAAATATGGCTTGTTGCCATTCATCCGAAAGCTCTCACAGAGCTTTCCGATGAATGCCAACAAGCCATATTTCCGACTAAATCCTGAAAAGTTACCCATAATTCTGCTGTGGTTAAGGAGTCGATTATTTTGAGCATTATTGTACCTGTTGTTCAGTGAAGTATTTGGATAGAATGAGTTGTAGGCCTCAGATCCATTATCTCAAGTTATTCTCCACACAACATCCCCCTTTCAACAGTCATCTGATGCCTAGCTGACTTCTGCTCAATAAACATTCTGAATTTTTTTCTCATTTTTCAGCTCCGATGCGTATCCATCTACCCCACCTCCATCAAGAATGTCTACTTCTGTGTCTAGGGAGAATGTGGTGGAGGATAACTTGGTTTCAATCACCGTGAAACTAATAGACAAAAAGTCAGATGCATATGTTAACAAATATAATAAAGTAAGTTTCAAATGAGGTTACGTATGGAACAATATCAGGTTTCCAAGCTTGATGCACGGAGACTGACTTCTATTGAATGAACGAAAACATGTCTAAGATTTCTATTTGCTTAGTTGAAAAAGCCTTGGTCTTCAATGATTTTTCGTGCAAATCGTGGTAAGAATTGTTATGTCATCAGTACAGAATATGCCTTGTGTAGAAAAATTCTCTTAGAGGTTTGAAAAGTGAAATTAAGACATTTCATGGCAGATTTTGGACCAGGGTCTTGTGTTTCGTGGAGTTTTTGATGTGGGCTATCATATTCTGTTAGTTCAGTAAATTATTTCATAATTTGGCGAATAAATGCATTAGAAAGTTAGTACAGTAGTATGTTTTGTCAAAGCTGTAGCAAATGTTCTGTGCGTAACTGTAGACAAATCAAATTTCTTGGACAATGGGACAACTAAGCACCTGGGGGATATATTGTTACCCACAGAACAAGAGAGCTCACAATATTTGTTTTCACAACAAATCCAACCACACAAAAGCTCCTGACCCCGGATGTCATATCATTGTTGGAGAGTTTTACATTTAACTCATTCAATGCCAACTTTTTGGGGATTTCTGATATCTGTGCACTGCACACCCTACAGGTCACATCTCTCATCCTATTGTCATAACTTCATACAGATCTTCGGGGTGACCTCTAGTTGAGAGTCATCAATTATTTCTGAAATTCATTAAAAAACATGGCCACCAGCAGCCATCTTGGATTTCAATTTGAATCCATCCGCACAGCCTGCAGTCTGCATTTATTTTGAAAATTATTTTGAAAATTTAGTCATGTTTAGGATCACCTCTAGATGGATGGTAGCCATTTTAGATTTTACTCTTTGCATGACTAATTACTTTGTCACATTCTACAGCCCATATCCCTCATCCGATCATCATCAAACTTCAAATGAATCTTCTGGGTGACCAATAGATGGGAGTCATCAAATTTTTCTGAATTTAGTTAAAAAACATCTGGGATTTTACTCTTTGCATTACTAAATCTTTTGGCACATCTTTACAGGCCACAGCCATCTGAGCATCACTAAGCTACATATGGATCTGCAGGGTGACCATTGGTTGAAAGCCATCAAATTGTTCCAAATTCCGTTGCAAAACACGGCTGCTAGTGGCTATCTTGAAGTTAAAATTTTAATCCAGTGGCATACGCCTTCGAAATTTATTGGAGAAATTTTTTGAAAACTCACTGGCATGTTCAGGATCACTTCTAGATTGTTATCAAATTTGAACAATTTTGATAAAAAAAACTTGGCTGATGGCATCCATCAATTGATTTTACTCAAGGCTGGTGTTACTTACACATTTAAACTTTCTGAATTCCTTATCACTCCATTGACTGTAATATTTGAAACTACCCGAGGTGAGCTACAGTGTCATTGACACTTTCATTTTCATCTGTAAATTACCGCCTATTACAAAGTGGAGGGTTTTTTTTCTCTCGAAAATTCAGATTTAGGTAATATTGAATTACCAATACATTCGTGCACCCTCGCATGAAAGGAATTTCTCAGTATTTATGATGTGTGCTTTCTTAGGGGTTGGAGTCTGGAAATATTTCTCTCTGACTTGACTTGTATTCCAGGACAATATTGGATCTTTTTAAGTTTTAAAATGATGTACCCAATTCTGATCTATATTGAAATAGGATGTGTTTAGTTATAAGAATGTTCCACTCTCAATGCTTCATTAAGTTGCTGAAGTGTGCAAAACCTAAAAAAGCTAAAATATGTGTATTCAGAAATAAGGGTTTCCATTTTAATATTTATACAGGTAATTATTTTAAAAATTGCATCTTTTGAAAATGTTGTTTGTTTTCAGACCAACCGATATGTGGATATAGACTTCAACTGTTTGGAAACAACAATAAATCTCCAAACATGGGTGGTATTACTAGATTTTCTGGGAATGGGTGCCAAGATCCATGATTTCAGTGAACTCAGGAAAGCAAAGGATGCTGAGGAATCCAAGTCTGACATTCAGATGAAAGAAAAACCAGATGGTATGTGTATTCCAGTTAAACCTCTCCAAACCTAACACCCTTCGGACTGACCTTTTTGTTCGGTTTAGAGAGGTGTTTCCATTTTAATGAAAATTTCACCATCACAAAACAAGAAGCCACCATTACAAGGAGTGATCAAGATGCAAATTTATTGATGCAACTTTGATAAACAAGTTAAACAACAATAATAAAAATATTTATATGAAATTAATGATGCAAATTTTTATAAAAATATAAACATATTATATGAATACCAACTTTATGGTGATCTTGTTTCAGTTATTAATTAACATCCTTACGATGTGCACACAAAAATAAAAATAAAAACAAAGATCTCGCTCCCTCATTGATTCAGAAAAAAATTGTCTGAAACTTTAATCATTTTGTTTTGGCCTTATATTGCAGATTTATCAATGATCATATTTTTCTCAATATATTGGGCAAACGCCTGTTTGACATTTTGTGCTCTCATACAAGATTGGTCTCTTTACTAGGGATGCCACGACTATGAGTTTTCATAATCGACTAATCAACCGTTATAATTGACAGTTAGTCGATTGATCATTCATATATCCGGCCTATATTACACCCAGGTAAACAAATGATAAATGCTTTACATCCAGTCCAACACAGTTATAAACTGTCAGTCAGCAGGCTTGTCATTCTGAGGCCCCCGCCCGTCATCAGCCACTTAAACTCAGCGCAGCCGGTAAACGCCTTCCTCATCGTTATTCCCGCGGATGAGAATTTTTTATAATATCTGTCACAGCTGTCTGTCCAGTCAATCAATGTTCCACTTGAATATGCATCGGGGTGCCAATTGAAAGTGTGCATACATATTGTCCCGCGAACTTTGTGACTGAATATTGGTGACCGTTTTACAGTATGAAATTTGAAAAATGAAACCTAGATGCAGTCCGGTGCACGTCGTCCAATTTGGCTATAATGATTGCTAATTACCGGTCCATAGGAGCATACGTTGACAGTTAAACATAATTTATAAACAATGACAAGGCCGTAACATGACATCAAAGGAAGCCGCTGGCCCGCCACGACTATGAGAACATGTCGCACATGAAATCTGTGAAGATGACCGCCAAATGTCTGCTGCGACATCAAAGACAAATGAAGCCGCATCAGAAGTGGCGAGAGAACAGGCTGTCGGGTGGTAAATTGTGCTACATTCACTGTTAACTTTTACTTCCAGGCATGGCATTTATGCATATCACTGTTTACATACACAACCATACCCACCCCCCCTTAGGCTATTAGTCGACAAAAGTAAATAACTGTTGACTACCGCACCTGTCGAAGGTTAGTCGATTAATCGAATAATCGTGACAAGCCTACTCTTTACCCCTTTCTAAATACTTATTGACTAAAATTTCCCTTAGGAAATGTTCAGATAATAACTTATTATATAACATTTCCTACCAATGAATATGAATCATCCTTGTTTTATCTGTTTTGTTTTGTTGATTTGTCGATGTTGACAAATTGTTCACAAAAAGTCGACTCCAGAATCCTAAGTCAATTACTTGCATTAAATTGAGCACCCAGTGCATGCACTATGTTTTAACAGAACAATAGTACAATACAATATACCAATGACAGCAAGGAGTGTTAAAGGTTAAAACAAAAGGTGCACTATTTAGTAGAATTACTTACACAAACACCAGTTATGAAATCGACAATATCGCTTATAAATAAACATCTTTGTGCATTGGTCGATCAAAGATAACGTTATCGACAGCCTCGCTTTGGTTACGCAAGCCACCCGGTATTAATTAGCTGGATGGATACAAATTAATTTGCACCGGTTTCCATCTTCCGATCGTAACACCCGCAAAAATTGGAACTTGTTAACAGCAGTTATCTCGCAGTGATTTTATAGTACTCAATAGCCACATAATAAAATGGAAGTTGGGGTTGTCGATCAGTCAACTTCACCCTTATATTGACTGTCGATTAGTTGACTATGAAATACCTTAGTCGTTTCAACACTAATCTGTTTATTTGCCTGTCATCTGCTTTTATTCTCTGAACATCCCTATAGATGAATAAAAGGTCATTCCAATGTATACTTTTAAAACTAATATAGAAATATAGAAAGGGTTAACATATCACTTCTGTTTTAATATTGACAGCAGTTACAGAAGTGAAGGAAGAAGTAAATTCAGAGATTAACTTGAAGATACAGAGCTTCACAGTGGTGCTGAATAAGCCTGATTATGAGCTGGCTAGAGCCAACATATCAAAATTCACATCTCACCTCTCACTCAGAGATGGGAACTTCAACATTCAGGGACAGATAGGAGTTGCGTCTTTACTCGACCAATCACCGCATGGGGCTCTCTATAGAGAGCGTTTCATGACTGTGGGAAATCAGGCTGTCGAGTTTGACTTCTTCAAGTAAGTATTTAGTTTATTCTGTCTATAGAAGTTCCTGAGCAAAATTTTATTAAAGTACTTTTGTTAACATAGAAAAGGTTGCAGAATATATAAAGTGCGTAAGGTTGCGGAATATATAAAGTGCGTAATACATCTCAAAATTAAGATTCTTTTATGGAACTTATTGCAAAGTTTATCATTTGTCCCCAATTCCCAGTGTTCCACCATGACCTATTGAATTTTGTATTGATAATTTAACTCTTTTATAACTGATACTTCTTAATGGTCAGTTAGTTCATCCCAATCATTCATTTGTTTTCATATTCAGATGATAAGTTCAACACATGTTGGAATCCGTATAGTGTTTTTCTGTTTGTTGTCTGGTTATAGTATCAGACCATTGCTAAAAAATGAATAATAGACCATTCCAATGTATCCTTTTGTAGTTAGGAATCAATTAAAAATCAAAAGGTTAATTAGATGACCAGTCTATTTCTGGGATGAGTAATGATCTGGCCAGTGTTGAGTTGATATGTAATCATATGCTTTGTTTCAGATATGGACTGCCCGATCCTTTCTTCAGCAGAGAGTACGACATGAAGCTAAAGCTGAGGATGTCGTCTGTTAGATATGTTCACACCAACAGATTCCAGATGGAGACGGTTGCTTTCCTCCAACACTTTGTCCAGTTACAAGATGTTCTTGGGAGAATGAGAGCCGAATCTGCTGGCAAAAAGGTTAGTGCTTGACAGACATTATGAAAATACTGTGAATGCTTCTCTTAAGTTAACTAACTGCTATATATTTTGTCCTGCAAATTGTTTCCGCAGCTTGTTGAAAATGATAAATACATGTGCAGGGACCAGCCGAGAAGGCGACATGGGCAAATAACTCTCCCTATTCTTGCTCACTTCACTCTTAATTTTCAGCTGGGGCGAAGTTTAAGTGGCCCTGAAATTTCCGAAGTTGACCAACGAAAATCGGCAAAATATTCACCCTAATTTACTGCCAACATTGATTGAACCCAGTGATCCATTGACACTGTCGTAGATAACACCATAGTTACTTTTAACATCTGTATTAATACGATTTGGGAGCATATTCACATCTGAGTGTTGATTGCAGGACAACTGTGAATACATCGTCAGGTGTCCACAGTGACTTGTGATTTTGAGATTACATACCTGAAGATTACAACTGTACACCTTATGTCAAATCATCGCCCCTTTGTTAAATTATGTAAAGGCCAGAATAACTTTGAAAACAAATTCATTTTTGAAAAAACATATTAATATCTGTACCCATGTTAGGGACCTTTAATGACTAAGAATGTTCAAGATTTTGTTTCGTTTTTAGCATTTTTTTTGTATTCATAAGCATTGTGTAATTTTTGTAACAATGCCTTTCTTCCAAAATTATTATATAAAATGCTACCATTCTCTCACAGTTATGGTTGGACATTATTCATAGTTATTAGAGTGATGATTTGAACATAAAGTTTCCACATTTGAACCATTGTTTCATCATTTTAATTAAAATATTACCTATCTCCTATTTTTGTTATATAGGCGACTACAGTGCGGGCTGATTTCAATTTTGCCAATGCATTTCGCCCTGGAGAACGCCCACTTTGCCCTATTTTTGTGACAGGGGGAAGTCACTTCACCCTGAAAATCGGGCCTAGGCTGGTCTCTGTGTCAAACACCTGAAGAGCTTAACCCAAGCGAAATTAGTAAACCTACTAAACTATAAACATAGTGAAGTATACCAAATACTTATCACCTGAGTTATCATACTTAACAAGCAACCAACTTACGAGAACTCAACTCGACAAACGCTATACTAAGATAGTTAGGCTTCCCTTGCTAAACTATAATCTGGTCTCTGTACATGTGTTTGACTTGGAAATTGACTTGACTTGACTATCACATCGAGTTGAAAAGGTCAGATCATTGAATCAAATGAGCCACTACATGTGGCTGGTTTGATCCAGCGATCTAGCCTCTTAACATGATGTAATGCAACAACAACCAGATGAATTCACTCTAGTAATAGGTGTATAATATGACATGTATTAAAATAACTACATTTTAATGGCATAAACCCATGTATAGTGGATATATATTAACCTGTTCTTTACTAATTACTCATTGATGAGTAGTTCCCTTAGGTAAGGTTCAGATAATAAGTTCAACAAATGACCATTGTTGAACTTATTATCTGAACATTTCTCTCCAATAAACAGGACTCCTTCTATACATGTATTGTCTGCTATCTGCTTATTTTCCTGAAAAAACCTTCTAAATGAATAATAAAAACCATACCAATGTATACTTTTATAACTGAGTGGGAGAATCAATTTAGTATAGAAGGGATAACATCCACAACCCCTAATATTAAGGAAGGTGGTATGAGATCATATATAAAACTATAGCTGTTCATCCCATCAATCTGTAACTGTTCCAACAGTTGAGTAAAAGATTGTTAAACTAAGTGCTAGCTATTTGGAGGAGAAGAAACGATAGTCATATAACAATTGTAATAACTGAGAGCACATGAACTTTCTTAAAGGTACTCAGTCCAATTTGATGGTCTCCATATCATCAGATTTCAACGACAACTTTATTTGAAATGCTGCTTTTTGAGTAATTGAGTAATGGAGGAATCGAGTAAATTACTCCAAAATAATGCTAACCACAGTCAACTATAGTATAAAATTGCCCAAAACCTGTTATTTATCAACATTTTGTTCAATGAAATTTTGCTGGTTTGTCAAATATCTGACTCAAAAAAGCCACTTGATTTTAGAGTTATCCATCTTCATCCACAATTTTGTCCGAGACCCTCTTCTCATCGGCTGTTTACTGGGCCACTTGAAATTATCGGTGGTGAAAAATAATAGATTTCAAACATCGATATCTGATCACTCAGAGCTTTGATGGTTGGGTTCCTCGACTCAAATCAAATATTTTTTACCCTCGAAGCCAAGGAAATAGTAATTTGCGAGCTTTACTTTGGGTTGTGCATCTTTGATGGTGAAAAAAAGAATTATCCTTCTACTTTCATTTTGTTTGCCTTCACAGATTGACAATGCAGCAATGCACGGGCCTCGGATTCTAATGGACATAAAGGCTGGTGCTCCTATAATACTCATTCCACATAGCTCAAAGACTACTGATATTCTCGTCGCTCATTTTGGTGAACTTACAGTGACTAATTGTTTCATGACTGATGGAGATCCTGGTACGAACAAATTCAGACGAAACGAGGAAAGACAAAATGAAAAATCAAAAGCTAAAAAATCATCGCACGCTACTACATCTAGTGTGTCGACAGACTCGGTAGTAACTTCGATCATGAGGACTTCATCTGTTCAATCAATGTCAGAAAGTGTATATAGCGAATTTCTCCCACCAAAATCAAATGTTGACCCAATGACGGAAAGCATTTATGGAAGTTTGAGTGAGGATGTGAGAAACTCTGATACAGAATCTGACTTTTTCGATCCTACGAGCAGACTTGTGAGCAATAACGGCTCAAGCGTAGATCCAGAGGAAAGTGAATTTGACTTGTCACAGTTCACACTAGGTGATAACGCCAGCTTAGCATCGTCATCATCTGACAATGTGATGGATGATGTTGGTACTAATAGTGAGCAGAAAGGTACACGGAGTATGTCTATGGATTCAATTTCATCGAAAATGTCTGTTGATAGTACTCTGACTCACAATTGTCTTCTGGATGTGATGACAATAGAGTTATCAGACATGGATTTATATTCTGCTGAAAGATGCTCAAATGAAGAGAAGAAGAAAACAAATGTTGACATAGTGTTTCCCTCATTTGTCGTTCAGAAAGAGGTAAGTTTGTCAATGAATATTGATGTATTTTAAATTTGTTCTGTTTTGTTTTTTATTGGAAAAACAATCTTAAAGAAAAATGTCATATACAGAAAGGTCAAGTACATCTAATTTAATAAAGAAATGGCGTTCCTCACATTGTCACAGCTTGTAATGAACATATGTTGATGGATTTTGACTATTCTTGGTATATAATGTTATAGCCATGTGTGACAGTTTCACACATAAAACCGGCCCACCCCAACATTTTTACCAGAGTTATGGACCTTTGTCTATTTTTAGCAATTTTAAGGTCCTTGGCACGATATCATGAACAAACTATTCAATTCATAACTATAACTCGATCAAGTTCAAAATCCAGGTTTGTCTGATTATTTTTTACCTGAGTTATGGCCCTTTGTTGAAACAGTAAATTGATCAAATGTAAGTAATTTATTAATTCTTTTCTAACATTCACTCTTTTAGACCGAAAAAACTTGACCAGCGCCATCTTCGATGTGCAAACCTTATTTTTTTTTTGAAAGGGTGAGAGCTTGCTGAAGGAGAAGTTTCTGCTGAAGCTCCAAGCGGAACATAATTTGGAGGCAGATATCAGCCACTCCGCTCCAGACTGGTGCGTTACAGGGAAGCTGTCCTCAATACACTGCTCTCTCGATGTAGAACAGTTCAAGTTAATTAAAGGAATACTTGATCACAACCTTGGAGAGAAACTGGAAGAGTTTCCTCGACCAGTTATATCTGATCTCTTTGATCCTCAGGTTCAGGTAAGATTATCATTTTATCATCTTGGTTAACCCTTTACCCAACAGAAGGGCCCTGTGCCAATGCATTCTCTTATATATGCGAGTCGACCATAGGTCGCCTCGCATATATAAGAGAATGCATTGGCTTAACACATTAAAAATTATAAAATTGTTAAAGAATGTAAGAAAAAATGGTAAAAAGTGTTTAAAAAAGATTTTTTTTAGGCCAATGCATTCTCTTATATATGCGAGGCGACCTATGGTCGACTCGCATATATAAGAGAATGCATTGGCACAGGGCATAACTGTAACTATCACAATGTGGTCAAGGAGCCGGTTCCAATGATATCCATATTTGTATGGTTCTATTGAGAAAGACCGAAGATATATTAGGCTGTTGAAGCTTTATTTGGCCGGTTTGTTGGGTAAAGGGTTAACAGGGACATTGCTAGAATGTCTTTGTGGGGTGTAACTTACTTTGATTTATTAACTGCTTCCCCTCCCTCTTGCACAGGGTCCGTGCGCGACCGAAATTTACTTTTGCCAAATAATTTGCCAAATGAAAAGATTTTTTGGCAAATTCTATTAGAATTTGCCAAATGTTATCCCTGATAATATCATTTTCTGCAACCTTGCTTGAGTTTTATGTTTCGACACTCGACGTTTGATATCGATAGGAAAGCAGTTAGTTAATAATAATGCTCGCATGGATCTCTATTGTGGTTTATCATACAACAATAAACCAATCACCGAACAATAAAATGATAGCAGAAGGTCACACCACCAGAGGGTTAGCTATGTAAACACCACCACAATAATACGGGTAATCCCTCCACCCATTGATACAAATAGCTATCAGATTAACTGCATCTTAATAGAGTTGTTAAATTTTCCTAAGCCATATAAAACACCAATAATATAATTATATTGTAAGAGTTTCCTGAAATGATGGTCTTGATTGACCAATATATGTCAACTGTCTTGAGGAATTAAAAAGTGACTTGCCAAAACTTTTGCCAAATGAAAATATTTTTTGCCAAATGTGAATTATTTTTGCCATTGGCAAATTTGGCAAGTGGCAGCGCGAACCCTGCTCTTGCATCAGATCATTTTCCAAGCTCTGATAAATGTCATTTACACCTAACCTACCTTGAGTGAGAATCTTCCAGCTGGTAAATCAAACATTCCAACTGTTGAATTCCAACCTAACATCCCTTCCCTTTATTGTTGGGAATTTGGTAACTACGGGTGATTTCAGTGGGAAAGTATGAAAATATTTAAAGAGAGTTTATCTCTTTCGACAAGTTTTATATAGTTTCCAGGGTATAAAATAAAGAGATATGAATCGAAGACACATGTCCACAAATGCTTCTATTAATAGATTTTATTGTTTTCTTGTATAATACATACAACCTTTATGGGACAGTTTTACGGGCTATTTTTTAATAACAGAAACTTCAGGCGATCTCAGAGTGTAGCAAGAGGGAGAACTCTGTCTTCTGCTATATCAGAAATAAACCACTTTATTATGCCTTTATAGACATATAATATATCCAATCTTCAGTTTTGTCAGAGTTTTATTCACGGAAAAAAAGTATTTATAGTCTTGAAATCGGGTTTTATAAAAATTATGTTGTAATTGTAGCCCAGAAGAGATACACCAATATTTTAATAGCTAAGTCTTAGGGTGTTCAATTAGCAGTTCACTGTGACCCAAGTAAGCTTATTTCTTCTATGGTCAGATATTATTTAATCTTTGTTGAAGTAGATGTAGACATTTTGCCATGTTGATTGTCTTTTCAATCACTGATCATCACACTAATACATATTATTATCCATCCCTTAACTAAAACTCTTTCTGATTGGGCAAATGCCGTCACATGATAATCTGGGAAAAAGTCATATTGAATTTTTTTTGGCCCTCTCTTGGTGATGAGGGAGGTGCCTGAGAACACAATATTTTTATTTATTTGGCTTAAATATTAAACATTTGGTTTTTAATATAACCACTTCTATGTTTTGTGAATTCATGTTTCTATTTCACAGTAGTTATTTTTTTTATCATTCTCTGCCAGGCTGCTGAGAGAGGGAACATCTGGAAAGGAGTATTCATGGCTATTGATCTACAGAATGTTATCGTGGAACTGCTGGTGATGCACGAGCAAGGGGGAGATCCTGAAGTATCTCTAGCTAAAGTTGATTTCAACAAGACCAAGCTCACATTCGAGAGTTTCTCTAACCAAACTAAGATTGTTGACTTGGTTTCTCATGAGATTACAGCCTGCGACACAAGATACACAGGTATCAATTTTTGTTTCCGGATGATAACTTTAGTAAATCTGAACTGAATGGAATGAAATTTGGTATGTGTGTTTACTAGCCCAAAATAATAGGTCAAGTTTGGATTCTGCCCACCAACTTTTGCCGGGGTTATGGTCCTTTTCGACTTAGAATTTGCCGATTATTTTGATGATAACATTAGTTTTAGCTGTCTGACTGTTTTCAAATATTGTATGTTGATTAGCCACATGAAAATACAGGTCAAGTTCGAATTTGGATTCGGTCTGCCCATTTTTGCTGGAGTTATGATCCTTGTCGACTTAGAATCTGCCAATTATTTTGGATTCCAGGTGATAACTTTAGTTTTAATTATCTGATTGTTTTCAAATTTGGTATATGGATTACTCATATGAGAATACAGGTCAAGTTCAAACTTGGGTTCCGTCTGCCTATTTTAACCGGAGTTGTGGTCCTTTTTTTACATATAATTTGACGTTTATTTTGATTTCTGGGTGATAGCTTTTAGTTATAGTTATGTTTTTAAATTTGGCATATGGATTACTTGTTATGGCCCTTTGTTGAAATTACCAGCGGCGTATTTTGCCATGCCCCAGTGATGCTCTTGTTGAAAGAATATGAGAAGATCATTTAATATTTTTATTGTCAGAATTCTATTGTGTGGCTAGAAGAACATGGAGCCAATTGATATGATGGTCTGAGTTAGCACATTACAGGTTGTTTGTTACCAATCTCGTTCAATAGCTCAGTATTAAATGAGAAATGTCTAAGATTATTATCAATATTCTTAGCCGACATTTAACCTTGCAGATCAAATCTAATAAATGTAAGAAGATCTCTGCTAAAAATCTTTTTTTTAACTCTTTACCCAACAAAACGGCCAAAAACGCCCAAATAAAGCTTCAACAGCCTAAAATATCTTCGGTCTGTCTCACTAACACCATACAAATATGGATATCATTGGAACCGGTTCATTGACCACATTCTGATGGTTACAGTTATGCCCTGTGCCAATGCATTCTCTTATATATGCGAGTCGACCACAGGTCGCCTCGCATATATAAGAGAATGCATTGGCCTAAAAAAATAAATTTTTTAACACTTTTTACCATTTTTTCTTACATTCTTTAACAATTTTAGAATTTTTTCTTACATTTTTTAACAATTTTTATAATATTTTTTATACATTCTTGGACAATTTTATCATTTTTAATATGTGTTAAGCCAATGCATTCTTTTATATATGCGAGGCGACCTATGGTCGACTCGCATATATAAGAGAATGCATTGGCACAGGGCCGTTCTGTTGGGTAAAGGGTTAAAGCAAATTTGGCTGTGAAACAAAAGATACACTTGGTATAAAATTATTCCGTGGTCCAATTTCTTTTCAAGATGCACCTATGAATGCCAGGCCAAATGTTTTTACTCAAATACTACAGAAGAGTAAGGCTCGTGCAAACCAGAACAACCTACAGATGGAGCTGCATTTCAGATCAACAAGGGAGGGAACCCAGTTTACTATCCTACTCAACAACATGAAGATGATGTGTATCTTCGACTGGCTGATAACAGTGCAAGAATTTCTGATGGCAAATCCAGAGAATCCATTTGAAAATGGTATCCATGTTAACTAATTTAATTTACCATCACTTGGAAGTTGTGTCAATGTGTTTATGTCATATGTGTTCATATTTCGTTGAATCTGTCATGCATTATGCTACACATAAGGTTCACACATATCGTGTCTTGCTTTCCGAATATTTTGCATAGCTATATTATTGATTAGTCTTTTTTTTTCTTTTATTTTGGCTAAACCAGGGCTAAACCATCTTTTTTGTTGGTTATGAGAGGTCAATATTGGCTCTATGTGGGTTGAGAACCTTTTTACTATAATATCAGGTAATATAAATAAAATTTTCTATGCAATATATAATACACTGTTACATTCTAATTTTGATCCTAATCATTTTTATCCAAATCTGGCTCCATAATCTGGAGTAAATATACTCCCCTGTGTTATCATTATAATGATCCAGTATCCTTCAAAGTATTTAAAGTGCAATAAATGATTGGTACAGTACATTCAAAGTCTCCCTGTTAAGTATTAAATGATGTAATACCAACTCTTCTATCTGTAGGGAATTTCGTAGAAGAACAGATGTTCACCCCAGCAAAGGGAAACAATGAAGGTAACAGAGTATCTAGTCCTGTGACTACCTCGACTGGAATAATGACGAAGAGAGGTCCCATTGCGAAGCAGGTAACTCATAATTTCAGTTAGTTTAACCCTTTCATGATGGGAGCTGCGCTGGTGAAGCATTAAACATCCTGTGCCAGTGCATTTTCTTATATATGCGAGTCTCCCATAGGAAGCCTCACATATATTAGAGAATGCGCTGGCTTACATGGTCAAGGTAAATAAATTCTCTTATATATGTGAGGCTCCCTATGGGTGGCTCAGATATATAAGAGAATGCATTGGCACATGGTTTTTTGCAAAATTTACAAAGCTCCAGTCATGGAAAGGTTAAAGGTACATCCAATTTGTGAGAGTATAAAAACAAATTTAGTCATGAATTTTAACTATCAAATACTTGGTTTAAAAACTTGTCTAGTATTTTCCAATTGAAACCTGTGGAGACATCTGAGTGTTTTTCAGAGTATTATGATTCTTTGCTGTGAAGATTTGGACACATACAGTAATGCCCTAAATAATCGACTCTTAACCACAGCAGAATTATGGGTAACTTTTCAGGATTTATGGCTCAGTGAGAGCTTTCTGATGAATGGCAACAAGCCATATTTCCGACTAAATCCTGAAAAGTTACCCATAATTCTGCTGTGGTTAAGGAGTCAATTATTTAGGGCATTACTGTACATAACAGAACCCATGTTTTTTGCTTAAATGAGAAATTGCAACCAAAATGTAGGGTTTTTTTCTATGACCTTGATGCTCCACTTAGTTCTAAGTAGAATGATTTATTTTTCAGGACAATAACCCATTTGAGTTGAAGCTGAATGTTACTGAGACAGAGTTTGTGGTAGTGGAGAACTGTAAGTGCTGGGATACCAATGCTGTCATATTAAAGGTGTGTATGTTTATTCCTCAAATCAATCTCTGATATTTCATTTGTGTTAAATTAAAGTCCCTTAACCCTTTACCCAACAAACCGGCCAAAACCGGCCAAATAAAGCTTCAACAGCCTAAAATATCTTCGGTCTGTCTCAATAGAACCATACAAATATGGATATCATTGGAACCGGCTCATTGACCACATTGTGATGGTTACAGTTATGCCCTGTGCCAATGCATTCTCTTATATATGCGAGTCGACCATAGGTCGCCTCGCATATATAAGAGAATGCATTGGCCTAAAAAAAATCTTTTTTTAACACTTTTTACCATTTTTTCTTACATTCTTTAACAATTTTATAATTTTTAATGTGTTAAGCCAATGCATTCTCTTATATATGCGAGGCGACCTATGGTCGACTCGCATATATAAGAGAATGCATTGGCACAGGGCCATTATGTTGGGTAAAGGGTTAAGTTCAGAAAAACATGTCTGTTCTCTCAGATAGTTTTCGAATGGTTTTGACCAAGAAGTAGACCATGTAGTTCTTTTATTTATATAATTACTAAAAGGGTTGCAAACAAGAGGACCGACAGGCATGGCGTAATATGCCCGTTGGCCTGTTCCAAAGTGAATATCAAGAGAATACCTAATATTAGGAGTTACCATCTGAAAACCAAAAGAACAAAATGTTCTAAATAAAAAAGGTGAAAATAAAAGAAATCCCTGATTCAAACACAACTTTGAGCCAATTCATCCACCAAGTGGTGATCTCACCTCGAGTTATTATCCATTAACCAAGAAAACCTGAATTTCAAAGTCGAAAAAGGTCCTTAACTCTGGTAAAAGTGGGCGATAAATGTATACATTGGAATAGTCTATTATTCATTTGGAGGGATGTTCATGTAATAAAAGCAGATGACAGACAGGCAAAAAGGAAGATAAGTGCAGAATGATTCATATTCTTTGGTGGGGAAATGTTCAGGTAATAAGTTGAAAAACAACTTATGTTTGTTGAACTTATTATCTGAACATTTCCTGAGGAATAACTACTAATCAATGAGTATTTAGTAAAGAAAGAGTTAATTCCCTTTTTTTTTACAGATGACAGCAGTGGTTTCATATCGGCCGAAGTCAAATGAGCGGCCAATGTCGTGCAGCCTGCAGAGTTTGGAGGTGTTTTCTTGTTGCCTTCTTGCTGAGGAGGAAACTGCCATGTCCATTATTGACCCGATGACAATAAGCATAGATCTCAATGCTAATCCATTGCCTGATCTGAGAACTCGATCAACGCATGGATTGCTGGATGCTAAGTTGTCTGAAGAGAAGAAGTTATTATTGGAGGTAATTTTAGATGTGAATCAGTGCCCTTGTTCTATAATATTTTCATAACGGGAGCTGTGCTGATGCAGCATTAAATATCATGTACCAGTGCATTCTCTTATATATGTGAGTCTCCCATAAGGAGTGTCGCATATATAAGAGAACGCACTGGCTTACAATGTCGGGATATATATTGTTAGGCCAATGCATTGTCTTATATATGCAAGGCTCCCTATGGGAGACTCGCATATATAAGAGAATTCATTGGCACATGGTTTTCGCAAAATTTCAGGAAGCTCCAGTCATGGATTATCCCATTCAGTTATTTAAGTATACATTAGAATGGTCTATTATTCACCTGGAGGGATGTTCAGGAAATATTAGCACAGATGACAGACAGGCAAAAATATAATACAAGTGGAAAACGATTTATTTTCCTCGGTGAGAAATATTCACATAATAAATTCAACAAGGCCTAATTAAGAAGGTTTGTTGAACTTATTTTATGAACATTTAAGACAATTGCATTAGACAATATGTCGTCTCTCCTTATAGGACTTTCCCCAGTTCTCAGCTTACTATGCAAGGAAGAGTGGATTCTAATATTTTTCATTGAACTCATGGATGACATTTCACTTTACCTTTTACCTAACCCTTCAATATTGATTCCTATCTATTTTCACTTGAAATAACATAGTTTCGTCAATCTTACAATTTATTTATGATCACATTTTCTGTTCCTAAATATAATTATGTTACAGTTGGGAGAATTGAAGCACGGTCAAAGCTTGCTTAAGGTACGGGTATCAAGCACAGTCTATTATGTTGACGAAGTTTACTTACTGTTTGAAATTGTGTAGCTAAAATCTTTATTCCACACTTACTAACTTGAAGCACTTGTATTCAGTGGATTTCCACCATTGAATAAATTTATGTGTGCCTCCCAAAAGTGGAATACAAGCAAAAATTAATTACTTTGGCATTGTCTCTTAACTCTTTCACTGCCAAACGCGCATAAATGCGAACTTCGTAGACGCTGCCAATCGCGCATTTTTGCGAATTTGGTATGTAGCCTAATGTATGGGATATAACTCTATTCGTTCCGGCATGTTTGACAGTGTACAATGTATTTATATGTAGTACTGTTGCGCGCGAACAATTTATAGCGACAATGTCCTCAAGGTCATGCTATTTCTCACGTTATGGGGGTACAGTCAGAGCCGGAATATTGCGTCATTGTTATTAGCACGTGGTTATCAGTCGAAAATGGCTGCTCGCAAAAGACTCAGGACTGAAGAAGTTATTGTTATTACCTCTATACTCTAATGATCGAGGGGCGCCTGTGGCGCATACGTTACTTATACCTATTATTTGTGTGGGCAGTAGCCTCTATTATAGGGGCGCCTGCGGCGCATAAGATACTATGGGTGGCGGGATGGGGTGGTGGGTGGATAACTAACCTCTATACTCTAATGATCGAGGGGCGCCTGCGGCGTATAACATACTTATACCTATTATTTATAATACACCTTTACTGGTTTTGAACAACCCTCGTCTATTGTGTCGTTTTCCAGTGGTGATAACAGGCAACTAAATTAATAATGCTGGTGAGTTGACCATGCGTACGCCCGCGTGACCCATATAATTCACATAAATCATCGTAAAACCCAATTTTCCTGAAATTCAAGATGGCCGTCAAGATCACGTGACTTATAAGGGGCGGAGCAGGGTCATATGTCCCCCCTGCAGGTATATATACATATGGGTATGGTTATATTATATATATCTACATGTATATTTGGAATTGTACCTATCAGGGAATATTCATGCAACAAAAGCACGAACTCAACAAAGTGCGCCATTGTATCTCATTTTGCTACAAATAGGTGGCAACTTGCATAAATCCAAGATGGACGCCAAGGTCACATGACCTATTTTATGTCCAAAGTGGGTTCATATAGGTTACTCCCGTGTACCTTACTGTTGGACATCGTATAATTGGGTAGAAAATTAGAAAACAAACAACACACCCATTCATACCCACACAAACTGTACATATACAGGCAAATAGGGGCTCTTTCACGTTAAAGGTTGACCACATGTGGCCAAATAGGGTGAAAAAAAAGTGTTTTTCAAATTACTTTTTATTCATTAATTCATGTTAGGAACATCATACTGGATCGCGAACTAAAGTTTCAGAGCAGTAGCAAGTGTATTTTAATTTTTCAGGCTTGGTCTATGCAGGATTCCCTCAAAATTGAAAATACTGAACAACTAATTTCTAATGTCTGAATTTTAATTATTATGCATCTGTTTCCGGAACAATATCACATGACATTGAGCATTGAACAATCAGAGAACATATATGTCAAAATTACTGGAAAAATCTTTGAATTTCCATATTTTTTTAATTTATATGTAAATTATGAACTCTTAATATTCATATTCCCCAATTGTTATTCTCTGATAATATAAAGATGCTTCAGTAGTGTAAAGATTTTACTTCTCAAGTTGAAGTGCATGCTTCAAGGATTGTAATATTGAAATTATTTTCAAAATCGGACGAAAATTGACTCAACAAGAGCATATTTAAAAATTGCCAATTTCCACTGACTTATTCTCGGAGAGGACACACTTTTTTAACATTCATTCACTGTAGACATCAGAGTCTTGTAACTCAATCATAGAAAGATTGCCGATTTTCATTGTCTTATTATATATTTTAGAGAACTTGAATAGACCTGTCAAACTGAAAAATGAGAAGATAAACATATTAAGACTCTTGGAAACATGACTCGACAAATGATAAGTTGGGGCAAAATCTGTTGTCTCATAACCGGTTTTTATGTGTACCCATACCATTGTATGGTACACGTAATGTTGACGTTCAGATTGACCACCCATCGTCCGTCCGTCTGTCTCTATCCGTACGTAGACATTTTACGCACGGTGCGATAACTCAAACATTTTCTATTCAATCGGAACCAAATTTTGTACGAGTTTCTCTAACTTTCTCATCCCAAAATGCCGGATGAGTTTGAAAATGGGTTTGATCCGATTGTTAAATAGAGGTATGGGCCTTTTTCGACTTAGAATTCACGCATGCTGCAATGACTCAAACATGTTTTTATCTGATTGGAACCAAATCTGGTATTTTGGTTTGTGATTTCGCAGCCCAAAATACAGATCAAGTTTGAATATGGGTTTGATTCAATTGTTTTACTGGAGTTATGGCCTTTTTTCGACTTACAATTATTCAGATGTGAGGTTTACTGATTAATACAGGCTTTACTGTATATAAAGAGACAAGAGACACATGCAGACAAGGCGAATTATTGAAATAGAGTTAGTTTTAGCTGTCATATGTTAGCCCTATTACAATCTGTAACTAATTGGCATTCACAAATGAATGGACTCTCCCATTTCATTCTAAAAGTAGAAATTGGAATAGTCCATTGTCCATTTGTATGGATGTTTTCAGAATATGAGCAGACAGAGCGAACCCACATTTAATATAGTAGTGGACTATTTAAATTTCAAAATTATTTGCAGTCTCACTGGGCCGATTTCAATAATACTTGGTATGGAGACATAGCTTATAATTTTTTCATAGGGTTGAGTGGATTTTAGGGAACAATGATTGGTGATAAGATTAACATTGATGGCTATGGGGTTGTCATGGATTTCATTTCAAGAACACAAATCAATGCTTTTCTATGTATGAAACAAATCTATTGAGTACTATAGAGCATCTATCATGTCAGGGGCTTCAAGGGGTCCTATTCAGGAGGCATTAAAAGGGACAGATAACTCTAAATAAAATAAGAACTTCAAAAAAGTTTTTCTCCAGTCCAGGCAGATAAACTTTGTTAATACTTGGTGTGGATTATTGCGATGAACCATAATTTCCAATTTGTTCATCCCGTCACATATATGGTTGATTGAAATTTAGGGACCACGGAGCGCTTAGAAGATTAACATTGATTATTATTGATTTTAGCGTTCAAGCTACTTGTAAAACATTCTATTGGGGGTTACTTACTATTTTTATATGAACTGTGGTAATCTGTATTGAGTGTATCGAGGGGTCATAGGGGCAGAATCCTCATCGTGTTATGGCTGTACAAATATATGGATAATACTTTTGTATGGTCTAAACTATTTTATTGAGAGCTATACAGACGACCAGGGTATGAACTGTGTTCATTTATCTCAGGTTACGTGTCCTATGGTATTCCAATGTTATTATGTGTACACACACATGGAGTATTCCTTTAATATTGCAAGTAAGTGCCGATACTCTGCAATCTGTTAAAAAATGTGTCCTCTCCGATAATTCAAGACAATTATATTTAACTATTGAGAAACACATGTTTTACAAACAACACTTCCATCAAACCACTTGTAATCACTGACATGATTATCAATAATCAAGAAATTCTTCAGATTGACAATTTACTCAGACAATTTCAGTTGAGCAGACATGAATTGCCTCAATGGAAATAAATTAAATAACACATTAGTAGCTCAAATTGGACACGGCATGTTGCATAAACTGTATTTTAATATAGTTTATTATTACTACACACCTTTCTCATTAACAGAATGGTTATAGTTGAATATAAACCAATGTCTTCCAGAAAATCTCTGGGTTCTATGCTTAAATTCTCGGAGAGGACATTTTTTTTAACATTTAATGAGCTGCTGTACCAAATCGGGATGGTGCAGCCCACCAATTAAAGTTTATACACCCTCAATACTAGTGACAGTTTACCCACAATACAAAATGATTTTCTCATTTCATTAATATTAGCAGTTGACAAAGATTCTCGGAGAGGACAGATTTTAACGGAATTTCTGTGCACATTTTTGGAGAATTTAATATAATTTAAATAGACTAATACACAGAAAACTAATTTTACCATTAATCTTCTATACCATGAAATGTCCAACTGAACTATATTCCTGATCCATGGTTATTGTAAATTGTGTTTATGAAAAGCTTTATTTTAGATTCACATGCTATAAATCATTTAACGGAATATCTCAATAAACTTCAAATTCAAGTATCATCAAACTGAATGCACGAAATTACTCAAATTTTTCACCACAAGATCAACCAGACATAAGCTAAAGATTAAATGAGGACATTTTTGGCAAACCCATAAATTAAAATAAATATAAGGAAAACAAAATCATCACAGCAATGATTGGCCACTCAAAATATGCCAAAATTGGTACCTATCGCCCTATAATTTTGTTATTTTTTCAAATGTAGTAGTGAAATTTTGTCTGCAGGTTGGGCTGTGCGTCAGTACTATAGAAATATTATTAAGACACTCAAAACACAATGACAAATGCATCATTTTCCCTCCTATCTGAAAAATTCATTTTGTCAACCTTTAACGTGAAAGAGCCCATAGCCACTAATCCAAGATGGCCGCCATTGTCACGTGACCTTGGTGGGCGTGTCCACGGCGGCATTCGACAGGGTATACCTATTTCTATATACATGTGAAGTTTCAACTAATTATATTAGAAACTGCTTGAGATATAATGTATTACCCATATATACCTGAAATACATGGATATATGTACAGGATGCGTGGCACTGGGGGGTACGTCTGTGGTGGCGGGTGGCAGCGAAAGAGTTAACGCAATGGCAAAAATTATGTCAGCTATCTTGTTTGCATTGACTACTAAATGATTGACAGTTTATCACCAAAATTTAAAAATATTTCTCTTTACTATATTTCAATGAAACTCACTGCTGTTTCGGGCTTACTATTAGGAGGTACAAAGGTGCGGACTACCTGTATTTACATAACATGGCATGCATCGGAATTGTTTATCTGCCTAGAAATTGTTGCAGATCACATATAGTAATATTCCTTTTGAGCGTTTTGTAATCATTAAATAAAACCCTGTAGCTCGTTCAATAAAAGCTACATGATTATGATGTGCATTGTGTTCTATTGATTCATTCTGTTATATTCTATTTCAAAGTTTTTATTATGGTTTTGTTATTCATACTTTTATAAAATAATTTATATCTTTGTGGCAGCATCATCAAGCTTCAAATAATAAAACCTAGTTGCTACTAGCTTTTGCCTAATGATAGATATAAAAATAGGTTGATAAGGCCACACACAAAGTCAATTTCCCATTGCTCAGACTCGCATGCATGGTACCGAAACACTGCGCGTGCAAACTTTTTATTCACGTTCAATCTGTCGGGCAAAGTTTTAAATGTGACGAAATAATTACGGTATGTTTTTTTATACAAACACACACAGAATTGAGATCGACCAGACCTGTTTCCCAGTTCAGATTTCTAATTCATTAATGTAGCTATGTAACTATGTTCATACATTTGTTAAATATGTAATGTATTTCGACTACAACCTCAGTTAAATATGCCTCGGTCATACTTGTTCGGGTGATTTTTAGTAAATTAAATCACATGGAATCAATCAACTAACATTTCACGGACATCTGTGGGGGTATTAGTGGCCAAGGGCAACCCACAATTAGACCCAGTGCAAACCTATGCAGAGGAGGAATACTTTGTTGGTGCCCCAAAAATAAAATATAAATATGTGTCGGCATGATTTCAAATTATTTTGGCCTGAGAAATGTGAAATTGACTAAATACATGACATTCGACTCCATATACCGTTATAGTATTTACTGTACTGATAGAAAGTATTGTCGCCAAAAGAAAAAATAGGGCTCCCTTTGTATAGCTTGTAATTTTAAAGAGCATATCAAACTTGTAAATTATTTATTATGAACTTTTACTTGTATTAAAAAATTCAAAATATAGAAAGAGATATATGGATTATATAATATATTTCTGCATTTTTCACCTTGTTCATATGATGAATAAGTTGGTAGACAAGATAAATTGTTTAGAATGTCATTCTCTCTCATACCCTCTGCACAGGATAGCTTCCCTTAAAAACTAATGAATCTGCATACTAAAATACTGCAGAATAAGCAGCTTTGTTCCTTATTTCATAAATAAGTTCCTTGGACAATATAGGCCGACATGTTATGACATAATTTTCTTTTCTTTTGCAGGTTAGCTTCAACACGATGAACATACGTTTGTCATACAGTGATCTCAATATGTTTTTGGCAATATTGAATTCTCTACCTAAACAAGCATCAGAGGCACAGAGCCAGAGGAAAGAAACCATCACCTCTAATAAATTCCCAGGTAGGCTATCTTGTGTGTAATAAACCATATGTGGGAAAGAGCAACAGAATGAAAATTGGGGACTGGAAAATTTGCAGTATCGATTTAACCCTTTCTATACTGAATGGATTCTCCCATTCAGCTATGAAAGAATACACTGGGATGTTCTATTATTCACCAGGAGGGATGTTAGAAATATAAGCAGATGACAAACAGATGAACATATATAATCAAGTGCAAAAGGAATCCTATTAATTGGTTGGAAATGTTTGATAATAAATTATTATCTGAACATTTCCAAAGTGAACTACTCGTCAAGAGTATTTAGTAAAGAAATGGTTAAAGATATAAACTGATGCAGTGTTCATGCTGTCGGTGGCCAAAGTGGCCAATGGCCACTTTTTTCGAAAGTGGCCACAAAAACTTTTTTTCCACAAATGGAGACAGAAATCTAATTAAAAAGCACTGAAATAGATCAACGAAGCTAGGCGACGAAATATCGCCCGTTTTGGACACGCGGGTTTCATACTTCAGATACATCATACAATGACAACCCAAATTGATTTTGTAAGGGGAGTGTTGATTGAGTGGTGATGGTTGTACAAAGGTGATTACTAATCGTCAAAAACCTTAATCTCTGCACTGGTTAAATCATATTTTGTTGATTAGGCGGTCTGTAAAATGAAATACGTAAATGCAATGTCCTATAATTCGATGTACCAGCGATGGCATGTCAGTTACGTAATGTGTCATAATTTGCCTCCCATCTTATCACAACAACCGGGCTTAGCACCATAAAGGTTATTAATACAACAATAGGTATTCAACAGTTATCATCTCACGATAATAAGCAACAGAACTGTTGTTTTATTTTGATGAAAATAGCGATGACAACTAACACACCTCATTACTTGATCAATTGGCGAACATGGTGTCAGCGACATTTGGCCATTTTTTTTTATTTGGCCACTAAAAAAATTTTGGCCAAAAGATTTTTCAGTCCAGCGCGAGCACTGAACTCAAGTGATAACAGCTATATTTAGACACATCAGCTTTGCATTAAAAATTCTATCACTGTAGCGATATTCTTACCATGAAAGCTTCATGCAACATTTCCACATGAAAGGTTTGATATTTTGTTGATATGTCTAATGGCATGGCAACTTTTTTTATAAGAATGATAACTGGCTGCATTGTCCCATCACCTGCCTGTATTGCTAATTGTTTTAGGTTTATTGCAATACATGTTTTTACACCATACTCTCATAAAGACAGCTTTTGTATAGTAACCTGTCACTTTGATGAAGTTATCTAGAAACAATAGATATCAGTGGATATATATTGCGCTTGGATGCCACATGGATCAGATGGTAAGTTGCGTGGCACATTATGCCAACATAGGTCCAGTGATGACAAAGCTGCTTTGAATCCCCATAATCACGGATTCATGATCCATGACCAGGGAAGTCTGTCGCTTGCTTTCTGGGGGGAGGGGTCGATGGTTTCTCTGTACAGTAGAGTAATTTCCCAGTCAATTTAACCCTGTATATGGTCTTTCCTCCACCGTAAAACAGACAACATTGTGATATGGCCTAGCGGCTGAATTGACAATATATAAGAAATGGCTGGAAGATCGATTTGGCACATTGAATTATGACTGGCAGAGTAACAGGGTTCCCTCGGATTCTTGAAAACAATTGGTTATCTTTGTATTTAAAAAATAACTTTTTAAGGGTCCTTGAAATTCCAGTCCCCACCCTTTAAAACCCTTGAAAATGAACGTAATAAACACAAGATAGAAGGTAAACATTGGTTATAATGTGATATGAATTGCACACTAACACAAGATGTCAACACTCATAGAACCATTCGGAACAGTGTCCTTTGACCGACTGACATAGAGCGTAAACAGTGGTTATTACACACTATGGATTTCACACCGTTTACCGTAGTAACAATCGTCCAAGTATCTATGTATCGCATTGTGATTGGCCAATGACTATGCCATCCAGCTATAGACGAATCAAAGTGCACGTAATATATCTGGTATTACCAATGAATTATGTCTGGAGGGAAATGCAAATTCAACGATAAATGGATGGACACCCTTGTGTCGGATAAGTTTAATCCATGACTGTGACTACTATTGATACTATAACTACCTGTATTGTGATTTAAGTCTGATGAAACACTGTTAATAGGATGTGCATCACCCAAGCAGATTGATAACATTATGTACTACTATTGATACTATAACTACCTGTATTGTGATTTAAGTCTGATGAAACACTGTTAATAGGACGTGCATCACCCAAGCAGATTGATAACATTATGTACATCATCGCTCTTTGGAAATATTAAATGTCAACTTGAAGTAGTTCCGGCTTGTATTACTCTTGTGGTATAAACAATATGTATTCAATGGTTGGTATTCCATTGCAAGCATGTGTCTCACACCCACTGGTGTGGAATAAATACTGTTATCACAGCACTCTACTTTTTCCAGGTTACACGGTTCCTGTGGGAGCTTGAAAACCATTGAATTTTGAGTATATACCTCCTTGAAAACCCTTGAATTTTGACCCCAAATACTTCTTCAAAACCCTTGAATTTCAAATGAAAATAGCTGCAAGAACCCTGAGTAATTAAACAAAGTGTGTGAATCCCAAATTAATACAAACTTTGTTTAATTACTCTGCTGGTCAAAACCAATGACTACAATCAATCAATACCAGTACATTTTAATAGAACATAATAACATGAACAACTTTTCAAAATTACCGGATGATAACTTTAGTAAGTCAGAACTTAATGGAACGAAATTTGGTATGTGGGTTTACTGACACAAAATACAGGTCAAGTTTGAATTTTGGGTTATGCCCGCCTATTTTCATCAGAGTTATGGTCCTTTGTCATAATTACCACCGGCATATTTTTCCCCGCCCTGGCGATGCTTTTGTTATGCATTGGAGGCAGCAGCTGTTGCTTGATAAACATTGGAAATATTTGTGTAAACCATAAGTGATTTGTACTGATTCTTACAGCCACTAATTGTGTGAATGTAGAGGGTGTGTGATTATACCACAATAAACCAAATCAAACGAAACATTGTGCTTGCTGCAATTTTAGAATGAACTATCTCTGAATTATTGTTATTACCACACTTGTGCATGTAGCTCCAAAATGATAGCAGCTCCACATATCTTTTCCCTATCTGAATGTTAAAGTCATTTCCTTGATCTCTATATACTTCCAGTGAATGATGTTATGAGGCTTATGGAATTAGGATTTTCTCAGCCTGATTGTGAACAAGCATTAGAGAGAAACAGTGGAAAGCTAGAGGCCGCCGCCATCTGGTTACCGGACAACTGCTCGCCGGGTCCTCAGGCTGCCAAGGCTGAAGACAAACGACAAATCACTGGCGTTGATGTGAGATTCAAGTTATTTTTTAGCTACACATTAGTAGTCCTAATTTCTATAATTGGCTGTATAAATAATATCTCTGATGATGTCATGCAGAATAATGTAGAATTTATAGAATGTTGACAGAGGTGTTGATGTATTATTTCTGTTATTATCCGCTATTGACTCCGTGATGATGGCATGATATTATGTGGTCCGTTCTGGGATTTATTGAAAATTAAGACTTGCCAGAATATTGTCCAAAACCAAACAGCAGCATGAAACCTGCCTCTGACATACTTAGATTTAGCCTTTCTATACTGAATGGATTCTCCCACTAGGTTACAAAGTATACATTAGGAATGGTCTATTATTCATCTCGAGGGGTGTTTAGGAAAAATAAGCAGACAGCAGATAATAAAAATGCAGTGTATTTGCTTGCAGACTTTGGCACCATAATATATTTCCATGGCATGCAGGCCTTTTTCTAGAACTTTTGTATTCTGTAGTCGCAACCAAGAGAAGTTAGGAGTATTTAGAATAGATTTTTTCATGTTTAAGCACATTTAACTATTTTTGAGAGAATATGACTATTTTGTGTTTTATAAATTTCCAAATTGCAGCTCAAAGCTACATGTGTCTGCCTGTGTCTGATTGATGATTGTAAAGACGCTGATGTACCTATTGCAGAGATAAATCTCCATGGTATGTTTTCGAGATTTTTAACTTTGTATTAAATTTAACATTCATATCTCTCACAGGGAGAGATTATTGACAATCTATTCAGAATATTGACAACCTTAATCTTTGGGAAAGCACTGTACTTTCTTTCACTATATCGTTTTTATTATTAGATTAGATAACTAAAACTTTCATTATCTCAACTATAAATGACATATTGATGAAAACAAACCAAGTGTCATCTTAAAATTTAATGTTGATTAGGATTATACGATATGTACTTTTGATGCTTTAAAGCATTATTTGTGAGGGATTACTATATATTGTAACTGATTTGATCGATAACAGGGTTGAATTTCTGCCAGAAGCTAGTCGGTGGTATGGAAGGAAAGGCTTTGTTCCAGCTGATGGGTGACTACTATAATAGAGGATTATCTGGATGGGAACCATTCATGGAAAGATGGAGGTGAGTGGCTTGAAACGGAATTCTTAACCCTTTCATGAAGGGAGCTGCGCTGGTGCAGCATTGAATACCCTGTGCCAGTGCATTCTCTTATATATGCGAGTCTCCCATAGGGAACCTCGCATATATGAGAATGCACTGGCTTACAAGGTCAAGGTAAATATTGTTAGGCCAATGTATTCTCTTATATATGCGAGGCTCCCTATGGGAGACTCGCATATATAAGAGAATGCATTGGCACAGGGTTTTTGCAAAATTTCAGGAAGCTCCAGTCATCGAAGGGTTAATAGAACTAATCATCACTACATTGAGTTTCCTAATGTGATACCAGTTAATAGAACTAAATTTATGTTCTAAATGGAATGTCTGCATATGTTCTTTAATTTAATACATGTATTCTAATCAGGGACCAGCCTAGGCCTGATTTTCAGGGCGAAGTGACTTCTCCCTGTCACAAAAATAGGGCGAAGTAAGCATTCAGGGCGAAATGCGTTCGTAAAATTGAAATCGGCCCGCACTGTAGTCGCGCATATACAAAGCAAATAGGAGAAATATTTAAATTAAAATGATGAAACAATGGTTCAAATGTGGAAACTTTATGTTCAAATCATCACTCTAATAACTATGATGTCCAAACATAATTGTGAGAGAATGGTAGCATTTTATATAATAATTTTGGAAGAACGGCATTTTTACAACCGCTTATGGATACAAAAAGAAATAAAAATTACAAAATGCTTATGAATACGAAAAAAATGCTAAAAACAAAACGAAATCTTGAACATTCTCACTCTTTAAAGGTCCCTAACAAAGTTATTCTGGCGTTTACATAATTTAACAAGGGGGGATGTAAGGTGTAGAGTTGTAATCTTCAGGTGTGATAATCTCAAAATCACAAGTCTCTGGACACCTGACGATGTATTCACAGCTGTCTGCAATCATCACTCAGCTGTGAATGTGCTCCCAAATCGGAATAATACATATGTTAATAGTAACTATGGTGTTATTTACAACAGTGTCAATGGATTACTGGGTTCAATCAATGTTGGCAGTAAATTAGGGTGGATATTTTGCCGATTATCGTTGGTCAACTTCGAAAATTTCAGGGCGACCTAAACTTCGCCCGGCTGCAAAATTAGGGCGAAGTGAGCATGAATAGGGAGACTTCTTCATCCACGTCGCCCTCTCGGCTGGTCCCTGATTCTAATCAGTGAGAGTGCAACATTTTAAAGCGACCATAGTTTAACAGTCATTACATTTTCCCAAAGTTATAAACATTGAAAGATATATAGACATTTTGTAAAAAAGACTATAGTTTACTTTGAAATAAATAGAACTTTTCCTACTTGATAGCATTTAATTTTCAACATAAAAGAGTGTTAATTCCTAATTAGGGTTTGGAAACACTTTGGTTTAAATTAATCCAATTTGCGAAAGAATTTTACCGAGCCCACTGAGCCACAGATTGATCTTTGTTTAAATATTTGCAGATGTCATGTTGAATGGAAGGAATATTCTGGTTCCAAACCTAAGCTGGCTGTTCAAGTTACAGGTATCTATATTAATCTTGGTGTAGAAAGTTTCTGCTATCTTTTAATTGATAATCTGGAGTTTCCATATTGTTTTAGTCAGCCATTGGAGTTTGTTAGATTTAATTTAGGATGAAATATATAATCGGACAGGGTTCAAATTTTTAATTTATGGTACATCAGAATGGAAGAAGCTGTTGTTTCCCTTGCAAGGCAATTAAATCATAACACCCCTATAAACTGTATATTGATTAAAATTAAAGAAAAACATCAGCCTTATTTATGCATCCATCGATATTATGCTTATAAGTGTTTTTTTTATATATAACATCACTGGTTTATCCACTCTGGTTGATTGGTGTGTGGAGGAACCACAGATAAATCAAACCAAAATATAATTATGGCAGTGAGATATTGCTATTATTTTCACCAATCTTCAGTTTGGGTGCCGAAATTAAATTTGCCCAAATCCAATAAACTGAATCAGAACTTTCACAATCCTGAATTTGTTCTTTGCAGCCTCGGAGGTGTTAAATCTGAATTTAACAAGCACACTGATTCAGCAGTATAACACAATCAAACAGACCTGGACTGAGGATTACTATAAAGACAGAAACAGGTTATGTCAATAGCAATTTATTTTTTGAGCATTTTTGTCAAACAATAAATTTTGACTGCTTACATGCCATTTTCAGAAGAAAGGTTTCATTCCTTTGATAGTTCTGTGACCATATGTTTTACTATTTCGTCTTTTGGTATCTTCAATAGTGTAGCCAAAATTGTAGCACCTATTACATTGATGTGATTGGTATACCCCTGGATGTTTTGAGTTAGCACATTACTTATTAGTGGTAATTTGTTTTATTTTCTATTTGTGATCTTACATTTTCAATGAATTATCTCTTTTCTCACGGGTAAAATTTCAAGCTAATATTCAATACATATGACAGGTTTGACTGATTGTGTGACAAAATTTCATCTTGCTTTTATTGTTATAGTTCATCAGTTGCTACCAGTCATAAAAGACGACAGCCTTTTGTTCCATTTGTGATAAGAAACCAGACAGGATGTGAACTATGGTTCTCAACAGTGACAAAGACACCATCTAGGTTTGTATTGATAAAACATTAGTTTCCCCAATGCCCATCTAGACTGCATTATGATGATCTTCCAAGCCTGCAAATAGTGTGTCTGTCATTTGCAGAATGAGGTCTCCTAAGAGTGAATTTAGCGATGCTATCCCTCACAGCAGGCTAGCGTCACCAAATTCACCCTCTGGGGACCTCATTCTGCTTAGGCCTCATCTTCTGGGAAGTATATAGTCTCAAATTAACATTGTTTTTAGTTACTTTGTCCCTATTGGGAAATTTCTATATTCCCTAATTTGCAGAAGATAAAATGCATAATTGAGGTGACTAATGGGTGAACATCACCTATCCCTAACTGGGGAACTTCAATCTGATCCTAGGTCTCCCATAGCAGTTGAGACCTAAGCAGAATGAGGTTCCCAGAGGCTGAATTTGGTGACACTAGCCTGCCATGCGTGATATCGTCACTAAATTCACTCTCTGAGGGCCTCATTCTGCAAATGACAGACACACCATTTGCAGGCTGCCTACCTCATGATGTCCTCATCATGCTTTTTCTGTATAATTATGCCCCGTGCTGACAAACTGAATTGTGGGTATATTCTGGATTATATAGACCTCAGGTCTTCCATGGTCTGTCTACAAGGATATCTCAACCACGACTTAGTGGATCTCAATGAAATATGGTATGGATCTCAATGAAATATGATAATAATGTTTGACATCATGAGGCCTTTAATGTGTGTCAAATGGTGATGTTCGCATTCTACATTCTGGAGTTATTTTTTATCTGGAAGTGTTGACTTATTTTCCTGTCCACAGAGATATCTCAGTCAATGAAATTTTATATGGATGTTTACCATCATGAGTGCTTTCAAAGAAATGTAAAAATGGTGGTGTTTACATTTTTCTTGTTCAAGAGTTATCCTTCTTTGTTTATTTGGAAGCGTTTATTTCCTAGTCTGCAAAGATATATCAGAAATTAACCTGTAGATACCACTTTTACTTTCAGAGTTTATGTTGGGTCTGGAAATAAACACAAGAGTGATGAGGGCTATATTCAGGCATCAGAGTGGAAACAAGTTAATCCCAACCAAGAAATGCCATTCACATACCAGCATCGTGAGAAATTCAGACACAAGGTAAAATGCCATTCACATACAAGTAGTGTGAGAAATTGTTGCAAAAGGTAGCATCCTATTTTCATAACCCCATCATTATGAAAGTTGAGAAAATAATGTATAAGTTTAACTAACATTCCGATGCCATCTATTTTGAGGGAAGACAATTTTTTTTTTCAATTTGCTTAAAGTAAGCAGTCATATTTGACTGATCTATTGGACATTCCATCACAATTTCATGAGTTCAGATGATGTTTTATGTTTATTAGATTTTTTATATGCCTGTTTTGAAAAAAAATGGGTCATATTTTGTCCATCCGTCCATTTGCTTTTTTGTTTCCGGGTGATAACTTTAGTAAGTCTGAACTGAATGAAATGAAATGTGAGTTAACTAGCCCAAAATACAGGTCAAGTTCGAATTTGGGTTACTCCTGCAAATTTTCACCAGAGTTATGGCCCTTTGTTTAAATTACCACATGCGTATTTTGCCACGCCCTAGCGATGCTCTTATTCAGAGATTGCATGAGGTTTTAAGTTCTGTTTATATTCTTTCAGAGCTCACATGAGGTTCTAATAAATCAAATAACTGCTAAAGTGGATGGTTGGCACAAAATGTCTGAAGTCTCTGTTGATAAAGTTGGAGTATACTTCAGAGATGTGGACCCAGATCCCAAAATGTCATCATTTGTTGTAAGTTTCACCTTCCACGGAATATATGTGTGTATTTAAGGATACCAAATCAAATATGACACCAAAATATCTTAAGACAAAAGAGGTCTTGATTTTCGGCATTACATGCTTCATTTGCTGAGCCATGGACCAGCAAAGATATTTCAAATTGGGAGAAGTCACTTCTCCCTATTTGGTTATTAGGTAGACGTTGACTGTTATCCGGGAGAAGTAATAATGGCTGAAGTTCAATTTACACCCCCCAACATCACCCTTATATGAACCGTAAGTATTATGAAACACAAGAGCCCAAATATAAAACTATATAGTGAGTAACAACACCATTACATTCAGTAAATATACTTCAAATATGTAGGGGTTATAAAGCATACTGGTATTTGAGAGGGAAGTCACTTCTCCCTGGAACAAAAATAAGAGCTGCAGGTGGAAAATCGGTATTTGCTTGTACCCACGAATGATAAAATATTGTATTCAGTCAAAAGCTGTAGGTTTCCTTTTTATTATATGCGTTTTCATTGTTTCAATTTACCATTACTTCTCTTATGTGAATGTTTTGCTAAATTAAATGTAGATGAGAATGAATCAGCTGATTGCCAACTAGAATTGCTACGATTATTGATTTTGATAATCGATAATCACTCATCAATGATCGACTATAATCAATTAATCGTACCTAATATTAATAACATCAGTTGAAGTATTCCGTAATATGGCCTATTGGCCAGTTACTGGTTAACTGCTGTCGCTGTTTTGTTTGAACTTGTTTGAGGCATCGGCTGATGTAATTGTTATGTTAATAAAGTGGATCATAAATCACTGGTAATGACTAATGAGCTCAATGTGTTCAATTCCAGCACAGATTTGGAGTCGAACAAGCATGTTCGTTTAATATTGTCAAGAATTTGCTCAGAATGACCTTGACTTGCATTCGGTCTGATCAGCGGCAATCCTGCTATATGTAATATGTACAGTAATGCTCTAATTAATCGACCTCTTAACCAAAGCAGAATTATGGGTAACTTTTCAGGATTTAGTCGGAAATATGGCTTGTTGCCATTCATAAATCCTGAAAAGTTACCCATAATTCTGCTTTGGTTAAGAGGTCGATTAATTAGAGCATTACTGTATATTGCCTTTCAACAGATAACTTACCCAACAAGGATTGTGTTTGAAGTGAAACAAGAAGAGAGCGCCAAGAAGGTTGTGACCATTCGTTCATCATTGATCTTCAACAATCGGCTTAACTCTCCACTCAACATTAAAGTGGCTAATGCAGTCGGTGCAGGTAGGCATTACTTCAAGGAATATATAGGATGCCTTCCTCCATCATTTGTACATTTTGTGAATCTGTGTCAAATAAACTCACTGTAGCTGAGCAGATCCAATTTTTATATGCCTGTTTAACCCTTTACCCAACAGAAGGGCCCTGTGCCAATGTATTCTCTTATATATGCGAGTCGACCATAGGTCGCCTCGCATATATAAGAGAATGCATTGGCTTAACACATTAAAAATTATAAAATTGTTAAAGAATGTAAGAAAAAATGGTAAAAAGTGTTAAAAAAAGATTTTTTTTAGGCCAATGCATTCTCTTATATATGCGAGGCGACCTATGGTCGACTCGCATATATAAGAGAATGCATTGGCACAGGGCATAACTGTAACTATCACAATGTGGTCAAGGAGCCGATTCCAATGATATCCATATGTGTATGGTTCTATTGAGACAGACCGAAGATATTTTAGGCTGTTGAAGCTTTATTTGGCCGGTTTTGGCCGGTTTGTTGGGTAAAGGGTTAACAGGACGTATTAAGTTATTGGTCTGTCCATCGGGATCTCCGTCAGTCGCTTTTGTTTTCAAGATGATAACTTTAGATATTCGCAACTGAACGGAATGAAATTGGTATTCGTGTTTATTAACACAAAATACAGGTCAAGTTCGAATTCGGCTTTCGCCTGTTAAGTTATGAATTTGCCTCAGCTTGCCTGAGTAGGAAATAGTAATTCACATATACTACATCTGCCTTTTACTTTTCATGCTTTTCAGTTTATATTTTTCAGCTTTTGTCTCTAAATAACGTTTTTCTTGATAATTTATTAATTGAATTAAAAATAAATTACTATAAAGACTATGAATCATGTTCAATCAACTTGTTACAAACAAAATTCCACTTAATGCAGATGAGGCAAAAAGAATTGAGAAGATATCTAGCCCACTGCACCTGCTTCAGCGAGGAATTAACATTTCAGCAGTGGATAGTGAGTAGAGTGAAGCTTGTTCGTGTCTTTGCTAGCATAGTGTTCCATGTCTCCTGAGTGTGATGTATTCATTTATACCTTCCATAAGACAGAGGTCCTTTTAGTATGGCATATTCAAAAAGCCGGGTATAGATAGCTACAGTCAGTAATAGCTTAGACTTAACAAAATCTTTATTTCTGCTATTTTGAACTGTTAGTGAGATCTGAAAAAAATAATTCTGTCCATCGGCAGAAGCCAAGGTCTTTTTATGTAATTCAGTATATTGTACACAAATGTAGCCACTTATTGGGCCATCTCCCACTAAACTCGACTGGAAAATTAGCAACAAATGAATAAATTGCCACAGGGATAAGAGCCACATAAAATGGCTTTTGCAAAAAAATTATTTATAAGAATGTTTGATATACTAGAAATGAATAAAAACCCCTTAGCATCTTACTTATTTTCACTATATTAAAATTACCATGTTGTTATGTATGATGTTTTGTATGCGAGAGCACATTTCCCATCAATCATAGACTCAAATTAATTCATTTGTTGCATATTGTCTGTTGAAAACATAGGCCCATAAATGGCTGTATGTACGGTATTCTTTTAAAATAACACAAACAAGAAAGCTGTGAATGTCAACTAATCGGAACCCCTCGTACCATCTATTTCAGATAAGAAGCAGAATTCATGCAAGATAACACATTACACCTTAAACATTTTATTTGAATACTGAACACACATTCATCCTGTCTGCACATGATGGATTTTGGTACGGACAAATTCCTTCATTTTTTCTTGAAAATAGGTATTCTTCAAAGATGTCTGAGGAGTTCCAAATTCATGTGAAAGTAATAAAGCCAAAGGAATTATGTATCTTCCCAGGATGTAGCTACTGTAATTTTCTTCTTGAATATGGTCAATATTGGATGTTACAAAAATTGTTAGAGCACTCACGTTCTACCTTGATGCATTTAGTGATTTTTCATGTGCACCTTGAACAGAAACAGTTATCAGAAAAAATTACCAGCAGTAATCAAAATTATGCACAATGCACACTTTTTGTTTTTATTATTTATATTTATAAGGTTTAGCTTTTCATGAATATTAGTCTTCAATTCATTTGGGTAGATTTTACTAACACTGGCATGGTAAACTCCTGATATACCTTAAATCTTAAAAAATTATGGGATAACTGTTGTTTTTTGTGGTTTTTAGTGGTAGACCGCTGTTTTTTTTGTTGTTGCAAATTTGCGACAGTAAAACCAGCGATCTACTGCTGAAAATTACCAAACACATTGTTATTTCCATTCTAATCAGTTCTAATTTGCAATTAAAATTAAGCAGGTCATGTATTACTGTGATTAGAATGTGTAATACAGTCTACACATGTAAGCTGAACATTGCTTGTAAACAAACCCACATGGGTTGGCTCAGAATGATACATATTTCCCTCCAGCAGTGGTGAACTATACAACTCATATTTACGACAAGTAGTTGTTATTTTACAGCGGAGTTAAAGTGGCAACCACTTGCCTTTTACCAGGGACCAGCCTAGAGATTGACTTGGGAAACATCTTTTCCCTAAAATGTACCACTTCTCCCTATTTTTGTCACAGGGAGAAGTGACCTCTCTCATATACCTTTATGCCTTTATACTAACAGCATATTTTAAGTATATTTAATTATCATGGTGTTGTTACTCGCTATAATGGTTTTATAACTGGGCGCTTGTGTTCCATAATACTTAGTAGATCATAGAAGGGTGATGATAGGATATAAATTGAACTTCTGCCATTGTTACTGCTCCCTGATAACAGCCTACCTAATAACCAAACAGGGAGAAGCGAAATTCTCCCAATTTGAAACCTCTAGGCTGGTTCCTTCCTTTTACCTATTTTTAGCCAATCAGCTTAGCATATTTTATTTTATGGTCAAGTCTGAGTTTAGTATGCGTGTCATTTACAGAATGAGGTCCCGAGAGGGTGAATTTAGTGATGCTATCCCGCATAGCGGGCTAGCATCACTAAATTCACCCTCTGGGAACTTCATTCTGCATGGCCTCATCTGCTATGGGAGACATAGACTCAGATTGAAGTTCCCAAATGGTGAATATTGTGATGTACACCAAATGGGAACCTCGACTATGCGGGATAGCATCACTAAATTCACCCTCTGGGGACCTCATTCTGCAAATGACAGGCACACTAAACTCAGGCTTGGCTGCCATAGGAGAAGTGAACTCTGTTCACTGGCTCCAAGAGATTTAGGAAACATAACACGACCTTTGCATGTTCTTGTTGCTTCATGTCATAGGGTTTGTGTTTTCTTATTGAACTAATTAATTATGTGATGTTTGCTGAATGCAGATTGTGTTTGTGATTTATAATTAGGATGTTGAGTGTGCCTTGAGTTTGTAAAACAAGACATTTTAGCATTTTTCATCATAGGTTTATAACCAGTGCCCAAGCTAGGGGCTGAAAACAGGGAGAAGTTACTTCTCCCTCTGGAGATTTAGGGAGACTTCAGCCCAAAATAGGGAGAAGTGGGGGAGACTTAACATAAGAAACACTTATTAATTTTTAAATATCGCTTTATATAACATCAATAAAACGATAAAATAACAAGATCAAACATGTTTATCAGGAATAAAATACAGCACAAGTATAGTTTAGATAGATAACCTGACATTTATTTAAAAAAAAAATTCTTACTTTATTTGAAGAAATTAATGTTATTATAAATTTGAAATTTTTGGAAATGTTTTGTGTAAATATGATTTAATCAAGACAATTAGCAAGTTAGAGTAGTAGTTAAATTTTTAACTTAATTTAAATATATTGTAATACAATATTGTAGGATTCTATCATTCTAGTATTATTTCCTAGACTGGAAGATATGTACAGTTTGAACAAGATGTAATCCTAAAATGACTGAATACTATACTAATAGCAATCACTCCTGTCTCCTGGGAAGGACTACTTTTGTGACTAATAGGAGAATCCAGTTAGTAAAGAAAGTATTAAATTCCCTCTAAGTTGTTTGGGATCAAATTTCACATCAATGTTGGCAGCATTTAGTGTATGCATTCACACCTACAGTTACTCACTTAAGTAGAATGAAGTCTTTAAATTATCACTTACCAGTATAAAATCACATAGTGAGTGTAGTTATTTCCTACACCCTTCTTTTATAGAGCCTTCTATTTTTACAGTTTGATCAGGTTTGATAACAAATTGTTGGCTAAAGTAAAACACATATTTCCTTTTGGTACTTATTGGAGCTTTCATCCTCCCGATAATGCAATTAATTATGCGTCGCTTTAACCCTTTACCCAACAAACCGGCCAAACCCGGCCAAATAAAGCTTCAACAGCCTAAAATATCTTGGGTCTGTCTCAATAAAACCATACAAATATGGATATCATTGGAACCGGCTCATTGACCACATTGTGATGGTTATAGTTATGCCCTGTGCCAATGCATTCTCTTATATATGCGAGTCGACCATAGGTCGCCTCGCATATATAAGAGAATACATTGGCCTAAAAAAAATCTTTTTTTAACACTTTTTACCATTTTTTCTTACATTCTTTAACAATTTTATAATTTTTAATGTGTTAAGCCAATGCATTCTCTTATATATGCAAGGCGACCTATGGTCGACTCGCATATATAAGAGAATGCATTGGCACAGGGCCTTTCTGTTGGGTAAAGGGTTAACACATATATTTGGATTATTAGGATCGGATATTAGGATTCTTCAAGGGTAGAACTTCAGCACTACTGTATATTTTGCAGGCCTGCCATGTGTGTTTACCATTGATCCACTGATGAAGACCCCAGTGCCGCTGAGATTAACACAAGGATTATTTTGGGTCAAGCCTCAGACCTGGGATGTTAACTACTGCAGCAAGCCAATACAGTGGAAGCATGTGACGAGGCACGGCGAGAAAGCAGACGACATTCTACTCTGTAATTCTGAACATCAGAGCGAGGCATACAGGTATGTCATTAAGAACCTGCAATTTTTTTGTCTGAATTTGTAAACTGGGAAGTGCTTTTGAGAGTATAATATCAGCTGATTCGGGAAGGCAAGTAGGTATATACTAGTCAGGGTTTCTGCTTGTGAGTCAGAGGATCTACAATTATATTGGAGCTCAATGCACTTCCTCCGAAATTGGAATTTTCTCTTGTTCTAAACTGGGATGTTCAGCAAATATAAACAGAAAAATATATGTTTCTATTTATTTATTTCTAGGGACATTCATATGATAATTTCCACAAACTGCCTAATGTAACTATCCAATTAACAAAGGTTTTGCCCCCACCCATGCCTCACCCCATCTTCCCGTACCCATGGATGCTATATACCACTGCTCATTGACGGGTACTTCCCTTAATAAAAATATGAATCCTTCTGCACTTGTATTATCTTATCGCCATACTGCTCATTTAACTGAACATCCCTCCAAATATATAATGGACTATTCCAATGAGTACTTTTATAACTGAATGGGAGAATCCATTTAGTAAAGAAAGGTTTAATCCCTAATGAGATTTGTAAAACTGCCAGTTGTTGACATCGGTATAGATCACTATGGTAGAGAATGGTGGTATAACATCGGATCAAACTGTAGCTGGTCCGATTGTCAGGAAATGAACGCTACAGTGGTATCTGGGGAGAAAAACAGTGGTCATAATATAATAAAGGTTTTTTTTCTGAAAATTAATTCTCTCCATTACCTCATACATATATAATACAATAATTCAAGAATTGGTTTCTTTGTTGCAGGCTCTGTGTTTGTGTTAAGAAGGAGAATTATCCGAATGAAAACCTTCCTGGGCACACAGTGTCATTTGCCTCTGCTGTCGTCATCAGGAATTTGCTATCTATAGAACTGTGCTATTATTTCAAAGGAACTAACATTCACGGAACGATCAAGCCTCTCAAAGAATCATTCATTCATGGAGTGAGTATGAATAACTTTTAACCCTTCCATGATGGGAGCTGCGCTGGTGCAGCATTAAAGATCCTGTGCCAGTGCATTCTCTTATATATGCGAATCTCCCATAGGGAGCCTCACAAATGTAAGAGAATGCACAGGCTTGCAACTTACAAGCCAGTGCATTCTCTTACATATGTGAGACTCCCTAAGTTGCAAGGTCAAGGTAAATATTGTTAGGCCAATGTAGACTCGCATATATAAGAGAATGCATTGGTACAGGGTTTTTGCAAAATTTCAGGAAGCTCCAGTCATGGAAGGCTTAAAGGTGCAGACCTGATTTGAACATCAGAAAAGGGTCAAAGTTATCATTACTTATTTTTTGAAAGATATTAGGCTCACATACTAAGATTAAGTCACAAGTAGAGCTGTAGATAATACTATGTTGGAATTTCTGTCTATCCGTTCATCGGCATTAATAAAATATCTTCTCAAGAATTTCAAGACCATTTTGATAGTCTTTAAGAAACTGGTATTAAGATATGTTCATATGTGACTGTCGTTAAAGTGGGCACAATTATGGAACTTAATTCCTCCAAATGAATTAATTATAACTTCCCAAAATATCCTCTTCTCTGAAACCACCAGACCGATTGAACTTCTTAAATCTTTCCTTCTCAGGCAGACAGTACGCAACATTTGGAGCTGGGACTGAGAACAGAGTACTTCTCTGTCCAAAAAGAGTTGTCTATTCCTCCAAATACCACAAACTACAGGGTTAAAATGAGGTTGTATGATAGCAGAGAAAGACTGCTGGAACTGCTTTGCATAATATCATCAAGAAAAGGAGGTCCACTGAAGGTACGGATTTAGATTGTATTAACACTTTCTATACTAAATACTCATTGACGAGTAGTTCTCTTTGGAAATGTCCAGATAATAAATTCAATAAACGACTAACTTATTATCTGAACATTTCACACCTCTTAATATGAATCATTATGCTCTTATATGTGACCCGCCATATCAAATCCAGTCGGAAGTCGGGATTTTTTTACCCTGTGCCAATGCATTCTCTTATATATGCGAGTCGACCATAGGTCGCCTCGCATATATAAGAGAATGCATTGGCCTAACATTTTTTTACAATTTTAATAATTTGTTCTTGTATTCTTTAACAATTTTATAATTTCACCCATACAGAGCCCCAGACAAACATGAGCAGACAACACTCTTCTATGTGCTTCTATATATGTGTGGGGCTCCCTGCAGGGTAATGGATGTTTTTTTATTTTATGTCCTAAAAATTGTAAGAAACATTTATTTAAAAAACATGATAAAAAAATGTTAAGCCAATGCATTCTCTTATATATGCGAGGCGACCTATGGTCGACTCGCATATATAAGAGAATGCATTGGCACAGGGTAAAAAAATCCCGACTTCCGACTGGATTTGATATGGCGGGTCACATATTATCTGTTTTTCTGTTTGTCATCTACTTATATATTCTGAACACCCCTCAAAATAATAATAAACCATTCCAGAGTACAATGTTATAACTGGGTAGGAACTTCCATTTAGTATAGAAAGGGTTAAACATATCGAAAATCTAACTGAACTAAAGGAGTTCCAGTGATGGTATAAATGAAGTTGGTAATTGCCAGGTTTAAATTTGTTTACATGGGACATTGCTCTTCAAAACTGTTGCAAGGAAGGAAGGCTTTCTCTTTCTCACCACAAAAATTACAAATACTCAATATTTTACACTCCATTTTATGGTACAAAAGCCTGTATTTTTGTATGTCATCCATTCTGTCATTTAAAACAGTTATATTGGTGATATATTCAAAGTCAAACTAAATAACCAATTTATAGATAATTCAGATACTTAAGTTTGGAAAACGTTCTGTTCTTTATGATTTATTTTAGTATTTGTTTTTCAAAATGTTAACTTTCCACTGTAGTTTTTTTATATATATATTTAGCTCTCTATTGATCTGGACAACTCATTATTTTATCAAATAGACTACTTTATCTAACTATTCCATTGTATTTAAAATTCCAATTGTCAATCCCACTCTTAATCTAGTGAATATTTAAATGGCAAGAAAATCTTTCTTTTTTTACTTTTGAATACTAATAATAGTGATAATTCTATTCAGATATTGTTTCTTCTGTAAATTTTAGGCATATTTTAGGACACCATCATGGAAATAAGAGAGTTTCTATTTGGAAATTTCTTTCTGATGTGATCCTAGGCAATGATTAAAATTTACAGAACAGAATTATCTAATATAAGTTTAACATCATTGAATTAACATCATCTTTTTCAACCTTTAGTAGACTTGAAAGCATCTCATGGCAACTATCCATCATGAACCGAAACAATATTTCCATCCAATGTACAATTCATTTGTGGTTATTATGTAATCAATTTTGTACATATTTATTTTCATATGTCATTGCCAATAAAAAATCAAATCAAATTAAATATTTTTCAGTTGAATATAGCAGCTCCATTTTGGTTGATGAACAAATCAGGTTTACCTCTGATGTTCAAGCAAGATTCATCTAGGAATGATGCTGCTGGACAATTTGAAGAACATGAACTTGCTAGAAGTGTCACTCCTCTGCTTTTCAGTTTTGGCGAGAAAGAATTACCTCATTTGTAAGTGAATTCTCTACTCTATTAATGTTCAGATTTTCTTCTGTTTGGGATGAACTTTCTGTTATTTCCCCGTAAGATAGGCTGCATTAACTTCTCACAAACAATTGCTGTAAATCTTTGAAAAATGAAATGCCTGGATCGTGGATTAAAGTTTCATGACAGTTCATAAAATTTTGGTTGTAATTTGCGCACTACTTCAAAGAAGTCAAGGGGCCTTACACTAGTAGTAATTTGCGGGATTATATGTGTAAAACCTAGACAGAATTACAGTAATGCCCTAAATAATTGACTCCTTAACTACAGCAGAATTATGGGTAATTTTTCAGGATTTAGTCGGAAATATGGCTTGTTGCCATTCATCAGAAAGCTCTCAATGAGTGAAATCCAAAATTTATAGGATAAGTCATTTGTGAGTCGGCTTTGTGGAGTCCAATCGCATGTTGGTTCTATGCTATTCTGTCAATTGTGGGTGTTCACAGCCAACTATAATCACCTTCAAATAGTGTGTCTGTCATTTGCAGAATGAGGTCCCCAGAGGATGAATTTAGTGACGCTACCCTGCACAGTGGGCTAGCATCACCAAATTGACCCTATGGGGACCTCATTCTGCTCAACTGCTGTTGGAGACCTAGGATCGAATTGAAGTTTCCCAGTTGAAGTTGGTCATGTTCACCTATTAGTTACCTCGATTATGCATTTTATCTTCTGCAAATTAGGGGATATAGAAACTGAACAGAAGGGAAAAAGAAACTGAAAACAATGTTAATTTAAGACTACTTAGATATTACCCAGAAGATCAGGCCTAAGCAGAATGAGGTTCCCAGAGGGTGAATTTAGTGATGCAAGTCCGCTGTTCGGGGTAGCATCACTAAATTCGCCCTCTGGGGACCTAATTCTGCAAACGACAGACACATTTATTCATGGCTTTACTACAATCATATATATTTTATTATTAGATACCTTACTTGTCATTTAAGTGTTCTGTGAACTGTTTCAGGTGTCAGATGAGGGTTGGGAAATCAGTCCATGGACCAACTTCTTCCCCACAATGGTAAGTGTTTTTATACTATCAGACTTTAAATGAAATGGAGGGTATATCAGATTGACTATCTCAACCAACCAATTTTCTTCAGTTTTCACAACTGAGAATGCCTCCATCATGCCATCTCGGCCATCAAAATGACATCTATCTGAGCAGATATCACCACTTTAGGTTATAAAGCCTGAGTTTAGTGTGCCTGTCATTTGCAGAATGAGGTCCCCAGAGGGTGAATTTAGTGATGCTATCCTGCATAGCGGGCGAGCATCACCAAGATCACCCTCTGGGGACCTCATTCTGCATGTCCTCATCTGCTATGGAACAAGTTCCCAAATGGGGAATATTGTGATGTACACCCATTGGGAACCTCGATTATGCAATGTGTCGTCTGTCAATTTGAGGATATAGAGAAACTAAACTAAAAAAGAAATAGAATCTATGTGAAGAAGTTTCTATAGAGATTTGATAATAAAGAAACTTTCCAGAGAAGATGAGACCTAAGCAGAATGAGGTCTCCAGAGGATGAATTTAGTTATGCTAGCCCGCTATGCGGGATAGCTTCACTAAATTCACCCTCTGGGGACCTCATTCTGCAAATGACAGGCACATTAAACTCAGGCTTGTCCGGAATCAATGATATTTAGGATGAAACTTTATCTTCAGGAGTGCTTACGAAAGATTGTCCAATGATGTTATTTGCATTTCTTGTTTTAGAGTTATTCTTGGCTTTTTCTGTAAACTATGATTTTCTGTTCATCCGCATATATTGGTTATTGGATTTCAATGAAATTTGGAATAGAAATGTGCTATCATGTACACTTTTGAAAGATTGTCCAATGGTGTTTGTATTTGCCTTTATATTTGTTTTTATTTAAACTTTGATTTTCTGTCTGTCTACACTTTGTCATACACTGTAATATGTGTGTAATTCTATACTTTTTGCACTTTATAATTTCATGTGGTAATACATCTAAAAGCAAGTCATTAAATTTTTGATCTTGTTGACATTTTATTTCTCTTGTTTTTTTCCCAGCTAAATAAACTCTTTTGATTATACTTAACTTTTCCAGGTCAAGTTCATTCTCCTTGGAAAGTGGAGTTGGAGTCCGGCAGTTACACGTCCTGGACAAGGATGCCAAGAGACCAAATTGGTAAAAATCATTATCTCAATATATTTATTATATGTTTGACATTATTGCTTTCAGTCAAGAGTGACAACTGTTGACCCATGATGTTATCACCAAAAGGATGTTGATATTCATCTGAAGTAAAATGTGCATAGGTGTTCAGCTATATGGAGAATTAGAGATAACAATCTTGATTAATGTTATTTCTATTAGCAAATCACAATGTCTGATTGGTATAGAAATGTTATTCAATGACTATTGGTATCTTTTATTTTCTTGCAGGGTTTACAATATAGGAATAGAAGTGAAGAAAGGTCAAGGAAAATACCGAGATACAAATTTAGTGACCTTTGCCCCCAGATTTGAGATCAGTAATCAGTCTGTTCATAGAATCTCTATATCTCAGAGATACTTAACTAAAGAGCAGGTAGGTTATGTCTCATGTCATACTACCAAGAAACTTTATGTCTTGATAGGCCCACTTAATTTTCGAACCCCCAGATTACTTTATATAAAATATATGCCATATTATATCCCATTTGAAAGAGGAAGCTCCAAAACATTGTATTATCAACTTATCCGGTGTAATAAACTGTAGACATGTTGTTTTTGTTGAGTTGCCAATGCGTTTTGTCAACAAGATTGAAGTAAAAATCAGTATTATTTTCAATGCAGGGGGGATAACTCTATATATTAAAGATAGAGTTCTTCCTCTTTCATTGAAAAAGTTTGAATTCTGTTGCATTCTGGGTGCCAGGGGTGGGGGAAGTCTTCAGCAGTTTTCTATTTCTCTGTGGGCATCTTCTGAGGCACAGATGTTTCAAATAGTGATGAATTATAGTATTTTAATAATATTTTATGGCATAGATTGTTATTAAAACCGTATATCAAGTCACTATAAAAAAAATAATCGGAGACTCGAAAATTAAGTGGGCCTTTAAGAGAAATAATCTTCAGCAAAAATATGAATATTTTCATGTTTGACATGCCAAGGAAATAGTCACCTATCTTTCACAAAATTGTGAATATTTTCAAGTTGCATTGAAGTAAGTCTAACATTTGAGCAAATTTATATTTTTTTTGGCTTTTAAAGATAAAATACATAAAGTGATACAATGTTAAGGTTAAGAAACATAATAATAATGGATAGATTGTAGTACTATCATGTGCATCTATTATAGTGTTTATTGAACATTTATATTATATCTACAGTAATGCCCTAATTAATCGACTCCATAACCACAGCAGAATTATGGGTAATTTTTCAGGATTTAGTCGGAAATATGGCTTGTTGCCATGACAACAAGCCATATTTCTGGGGAGAGCTTTCCGATGAATGGCAACAAGCCATATTTCCGACTAAATCCTGAAAAATTACCCATAATTCTGCTGTGGTTATGGAATCGATTAATTAGGGCGTTTACTGTAGTCTTCTTTGAATGGAAGTTGAATATCAATAATGCACTAGAGAGTCACAGATATTAGTTTTGTTTCATTCATATGTTGTTATATTTACAACAATCTTTTAAATAATTATCATTGTGTGGTGGTTGAATTGTAATTTATTGAACAATCATGTTCTTGTACCATTGCATTGCAACAAACGTGTGTGATAACAGTTGTTTAGTTCTATCTGTATATATCGCATCGTGGAGACGCATATCAATATAGCCATGCTGGGCAATGCCATGCACTGAACCAGGCCTGAAAGTATGAAACCGGACATTTGCAGAATGCGGTCCCCAGAGGGTAATTTAGTGACGCTACCCCCGCACAGCGAGCTAGCATCACTAAATTCACCCTCTGGGGACCTCATTCTGCTTAGGCCTGATCTTATATCTATTATTAAAATAGTATTTTAGTTTCTTTATAAACTTCTTTAGAATGTTTCTTTTTATTATACCCTCTCGCAACGAAGTTAGGGGGGGGGGGGGGTATACTGGAATCAGCTCGTCCGTCCGTTGTCCGTCCGTATGTCCGTGGACACAAATTTGTCCGGAGTTTTTCTCAGTCGTTTTTTGATCAATTTCCGTGAAACTTGGCACAGACATCAACCACCATGGGAACCTGTGCACCTGCGATTATGACGTCTGTCGGACTTTTTTTGGTGGAGTTATCCCCCCTTATTCGACTTAGAAACTTTTCGCAACATGTATAATTTTGTCCGAGCTTTTATTCCTACATTTTTAGGTAATTTTTTTGTTAACTTGGCACAGATATTTAGTACCATGGGAACCTGTGCACCTGCGATTATGACGTCTGTCCGACATTTTTTGGTGGAGTTATCCCCCTTTTCGACTTAATTTTTTTTTTGCAACATGCATAATTTTGTCCGAGCTTTTATTCTTACATTTTTAGGTCAATGTTTTTTAATCTTGGCACTGATATTTAGTACCATGGGAACCTGTGCACCTGCGATTATGATGTCCGACTTCTTTTGTGGAGTTATTCCTCTTTTTCGACTTGAGGTGCCCAATGGGTGCACATTACCATCTTCGCCGTCTGGGAACTTAAATCTGTGTCTAGGTCTTCCATAGCAGAAGAGGTCATGCAGAATGAGGTCCCCGGGGGATGAATTTTGGGATGCTAGCCCGCTGTGCACTGTAGGGTCACTAAATTCACCCTCTCTGGACCTCATTCTTCAAATGTCCAGCACCATATTTTCAGGCCTTCACTGAACTGGATATCAGGTGTTAATATGTGTTTATTCCAGCCTTATCAGAAAATTGAAGGTCATCTCATTGCTCTGCCACAATGTAAGCTACCATATCATTGGTCAAGAGTGGACTTGGATCAACTGTTATGTGTGAAGCTATTGGATATTGAGAACTGCCTGTGGTCTGGTGGATTCAGAATTGACAGGATTAACTCATTCCATGTTAACATGAGGTAATGCTGCTTTACATTCTTATCTACCACTTACCGATATCCAGGGTCGCGCTCGCCTACAATTTACTTTTGCTAAATGTAAATTTATTTTGCCACATTCTTTTTGAAGTTATCAAATGATATTGGACGAAATTAAGGGGTTCAAGTTTAATAAAGGAGACTACTCAAATTTCCTCTATTTGAGGGATTTGTTTAGCGTGAAGTAATAAAGTAATAACAAGAACTTTATCAATATGACAAGTGTGACTGTCAATGGAAATGGATATCGCTCTCGAATAAATGTATTGAGTATGCTACGACGTGAGTACGAATCAATAGGAATTTAAATATTTTACGGATGGCAGCAAAAAAATGTTGCAATATATGCATGTCCCAGATATTTATTCATTTTATTCTATAGTAAGTGGGTGTCATGAGTTGACACCCCGTCTCGACACAGATTTTTTTCATAATGTGTTAAATACATCACATATATGGAAATTCGTAACTTAATTTATCACTGCAGCCATAAACTAATTTATAATTAAAAATTCAAGTTAATTTTTATGATCGCCTGTTCACTGGTATATTTTCAGCAGACTTCTTAGACTCAAATTAATTATTTTTATATACATTATCGATATTAGATCGCTGTTGTTACCCGAAAAGTATTGAAATTTGGATACAATCTCCCTTTAAGGAAAATAGATTCTATGCATTGAAAGTGAAGTTGATATCAGTGGACAATGAATCCATCCTGGCAGTAGCTAATTATAGTAGGTTCTCATCCCTCCTCAGGTGTATTATCATAAAACAATAAACCAATCAACCACCAATATAATTACAGAAAGGCTACACCAACTTATGAGCACCTATATCCCTTTGCCCAACAGAACGGCCCTGTGCCAATGCATTCTCTTATATAGTCGACCATAGGTCGCCTCGCATATATAAGAGAATGCATTGGCTTAACACATTAAAAATTATAAAATTGTTAAAGAATGTAAGAAAAAATGGTAAAAAGTGTTAAATTTTTTTTTTTTTTAGGCCAATGCATTCTCTTATATATGCGAGGCGACCTATGGTCGACTCGCATATATAAGAGAATGCATTGGCACACGGCATAACTGTAACCATCACAATGTGGTCAATGAGCCTGTTCCAATGATATCCATATTTGTATGGTTTTATTGAGACAGACCGAAGATATTTTAGGCTGTTGAAGCTTTATTTGGGCGTTTTTGGCCGGTTTGTTGGGTAAAGGGTTAAGAAAGCGGATTAGTTGTATAACCATTTTATGACTGGAGCTTCCTGAAATTTTGCGAAAAACTGTGTGCCAATCCATTCTCTTATATATGCAAGTCGCCCATAGGGCACCTAACATATATAAGAGAATACATTGGCCTAACAATATTTACCTTGATCTTGTAAGCCAGTGCATTCTCTAACATGTGAGAATCGCACTGGAGACTCGCATATATAAGATATTGCACTGGCATAGGATATTTAACCAGCGCAGCTCCCGTCCTGAAAGGGTTAAATATCTCCATCACACAAGACCCTACCATCTTATATATACAATCGGATTAACTACATTTTTGTAGAGATATTGCATTAGCTTATCCTAAAGTGCATTATAAACCACTTCTAGGAAACTGGTATGGGTTTTTGTGATATGAATGGTTTGATGGGCGATTTTAAAATATAATATAGTTTCAACTTTCACAAACTCACTTGTCAAATATTTTTTGCCAAAGTGAATTATATTTGTATTTGACAAGTGGCAGCTAAAGCCCTGCCCATATCTACAATACACATCAATTTCATCACACAAAGCATATTATGAACCATGTTGCTGAGTTGTTGCACAATCCAAGTGGAATGGAAAAGGATTTGCCTCTTTAAGGCACTTTGTTACTTCTTTGTTTGCATGCAGTTGATAATAGTACAGTATATTCTATCAACCTGAGATATAATATCGTGTTGAAGTTTTTAATTGTGATATATAAATTATAAAGTTTGAGAAGCCATGTGTGAATTAAGACAACTTTTAATAACTTTGCATCACCAATTACTCTGGCAAAACATTACTGGTATTATTACAACCCTTTCTATACTAAATACTCATTGACAAGTAGTTATCCCTTTAGAAATGTTTAGTTAACTCTTTACCCAACAGAAGGGCCCTGTGCCAATGCATTCTCTTATATATGCGAGTCGACCATAGGTCGCCTCGCATATATAAGAGAATGCATTGGCTTAACACATTAAAAATTATAAAATTGTTAAAGAATGTATGAAAAAATGGTAAAAAGTGTTAAAAAAAGATTTTTTTTAGGCCAATGCATTCTCTTATATATGCGAGGCGACCTATGGTCGACTCGCATATATAAGAGAATGCGTTGGCACACAGCATAACTATAACCATCACAATGTGGTCAATGAGCCGGTTCCAATGATATCCATATTTGTATGGTTTTATTGAGACAGACCGAAGATATTTTAGGCTGTTGAAACTTTATTTGGCCGGTTTTGGCCGGTTTGTTGGGTAAAGGGTTAATAAGTTCAACAAACGACCATACTTATTATCTAAACATTTCCCAGACATTAATATGAATCATCTGCTATTGTACTGTCTGTTTTTCTGTCTATCATCTGCTTTTATTACCTGAACCCCCCCCCCCCCCCTCCAAATGAAAAATAGACCATTCCCATGTATACCTTTATAACTGAAGGGGAGAATCCATCTGGTATAGAAAGGGTTAAGGACAAAGCTCATAACTCTCTCATGTATGTTTATTAGATGGCAGTTATAGAATTTATTATCCAAATTGAAATTATTCATTACAGAGATTCTGAAGGACATTCCCATTTACTGAAGATAGAGATTATCCTACGAGGGCCAACATTCTGTATTGAGTTTGGTAACGCTGAAGATGTGCCTCCTCCATTCAGACTGGATAACACGTCAGAGGTGGATTATCAATAGCCTTATAATCCTTATACCTGGAAGTAACCAGTCAGATGTCTTAACCATTCCATGACTGGAGCTTCCTGAAATTTTGCGAAACTTGTGCCAATGCATTCTCTTATAAATGCGAGTCTCCATAGGGAGTCTTGCATATATAAGAGAATACATTGGCTTAACAATATTTACCTTGACCTTTCAAGCCAGTGAATTCTCTTATATAGCAGAGGCTCCCTGTGGGAGACTCGCATATATAAGAGAATGGCATTTAATGGCATTTAATCCCAATTTTTTATTTATGTCATCAGTATCATTGTGTACCATTTTATCATTTGTCAAAAGTAATGTTCATCTGAAACTTTAATGGGATACATCATTTTCATTTAACAGTTTCCAACTTAAACATTCCTGAAAAGTATGTTAACCATATACAGACCTAAAAAAAATGGTTCTGGACATTTGCACAATGAGGTCACCAGAGGGTGAATTTAGTGACTCTACACCACACATCAGGCTAGCATAACTAAATTCACCCTCTGGGGACCTCATTCTGCTTAGGCCTCATCTTCTCTGGAAAGTTTCTTTATTATCAAATTAAAAAGTTTTTTTTAGTTTTTGCCCAATGGGTGCACATCACCATATTCACCTTATGTGAACTTAAACCTGTGTATAGGTCTTGAATTGCTTTATTCTCTGATCCAATTAAATAACATGAATGGATATTGAGAAAACGAAATTATATACATAAGATGGACAGAATAACGAAAAGTATTTATATACAAAATATACAGTGACCTCCCAAACGTCTTCATCGTCACCTCTATCTTCATTTCATCAACATCATCATCATTATCATCGTCGTACTCCAATAGCAGATGAGGCCATTCAGAATGAGGTCCCCAGAGGATGAATTTGGTGATGCTAACCTGATGTGCGGTGTAGTGTCACTAAATTCACTCTCTGTGGACATCATTCTGCAAATGTCCAGCACCATATTCTGAGGCCTGACCAAATACAACCACCTATCCAGGGTTCCCACTGGACCGAAATTTACTTTTGCCAAGTTATTTGTCAAATGAAAATATTTTTTACCAAATTATTTTAGCATTTGCCAAATGCTATCCCTGATAGTATCATTTTCTGCAACCTTAAGTCTTATGTTTCGATACTTGCGGTTTGAAAGATTTTTGATATCATAGAAAAGCAGTAAGTTAATAATGAATTATACTCGCATCTCTATTGTGGTTTATCATACAACAATAAGCCAATCACTGAACAATACAATGGTAGAAGGGTTGCTTCATCAGAAGGGCACATCACAGGAGGATTAGCTGTGTGTACACACCACCACCACACTAAATACTAGTATAATCACTCCAACCATCGGTTCTAATGCTGTGAGATTAACTGCATCTTAATAGAGGTGTTAACTTTTCCAAAACCTTATAAAACACCACTAATATAATTATATTGTAAGAGTTTCCTGAAATGAATGGTATTGATTGACCAATATTTTTCTACTTTCTTGAGGAATTAAAAAGTGACTTGCCAAAACGTTTGCCAAATGAAAATATTTTTTGCCAAATTGTGATTTATTTTTGCCATTGGCAAATTTGGCAAGTGGCAGCGCGAACCCTGCACCTATAATATTCCAATTGACAAACCATCAGTAGGTTTAGAGATGATCATCTCAGAAACTACGTTCTCTTTTCTGTCACAATATTTTGGATTCATTGTATTCTTCTTTTTTGTATGCCATTATGATGTTATTCACAATTTCACAATAGTTTATTTTTGTTTTCAGGTACCTGTGATGTACTATCAGTCAAAAACTACAGAACCGGGCCTCAGAAGATACATTAAACCACATACCTCATGTAAGACACTTAACCATTTCTATAATAAATACTCATTGACGAGCAGTTATCCCTTAGGAAATGTTCAGATAATAAGTTCAACAAACGACCATAGGCCGTTTGTTGAACTTATTATCTGAACATTTCCCTCCAATAAACAGGAATCCTTATGTACTTGTAGTATCTATTGTGAGCTTATTTCCCTGATATGCCCTCCAGATGAATAATAGACCATTCCAATGTTAACTTTTATAACTGGTCAGAGAAACCATTGAGTGTAGAGAGGGTTAATAGATTCCAGCCTCTTTAGACAACTTGCTTCTCCTCACAGCTCAAGGGAGAGGAGCATTTAGTATGCTGTAATAACTTGTGCCCCAATCCCCGTTGCTCATTGTATAATACTATAATTTAATTTCTTCTGTACAACTGTGTTTTGGGATGACCAATAAAATATGTTCAAATCAAAATACAGCTGATGTAGTTTACTATATGGGCGATATCTGCCTGTTTTAGTGTGTAAGGGCATGGGAGAAGCCAATGCTAGGTCCAATGATATTGACTCAGCTCATGTTTGAAACTAAGATTACATATGTTAGTTTCTTTTACTTGGGATGGGCCAACATTAAGATTATATTCCAAGACATTGTGCATCTGATGAGGGAACACTAGTTTCATGGAATAACGCAGCAGATTATATTTAAGTACTTTATGCATGGGACGATCCATCAATAGTTCCAATTAAAGCAAAGCTATTCTGAGGTTAAGATTATATTTCAGCGTCTTATGTATGGGATGAGCCAACAGTTTGTCCACTGACATAATCCCACCTCTTGCTTGTAACTAAGATTATATGTCGGTATTTTATTCATGGGATCAGTCAGCGGTTCCAATGATATAATCCCACCTCTTGCTTGAGACTAAGATTATATTTTAGGCTATTAAAATTAAATATCTGCGTTCTCAAGCAATTAGATCTCAATTTTGATATGAGGGAGGGAGGCTATAATATTTTTATTTTTTCTCAAAGTCTGGAAAACAGTCAAGAAACCAAAACAATTAATTTTCATTGTTCAAATCAAATATTTCTAACAGAAAATATTGAAAAAAATGTTTACAAGGCTTTTTAAAAGAAAATTTGAGTGATGAGGGTCAGGGAGGTGCCTGAGAACATAGAATATTTATTTTTTGGCCTTAGCGTCTTATGCATGAGATCAGCCAACACTTATAATTATATTCCCATGAATTATGCATTTGACGAGGGAACACTAGAGTGATTGTTAATGAAGCTTATGTCTCAGACCCTTATGCAGTGTATGGGATGAGACAACAATAAGATTACTGTATATTTTCAGACCTGAAAATATAGCGGTGCATAGTGGGCTAGCATAAAAAAATTCACCCTCTTTATGCCTCATTCTGATTAGCCCTCATCTTCTCTGAAAAGTATTTTTATTATCATATTAACAAGTTTTTTTTAGTGTCTTAAATTTGTTTTCTTTTTGAGTTTAGTTTCTCAATATCCCAAATTGTCAGATGACACAATTCATAATCGAGGTGCCCAATTATGGGTGCACATCACCATCTTCACCATCTGGGAATGGTATCTGTGTCTTGGTCTCCCATACAGGGTTTCCGCCAGGCCGGCTGGGGGTCCGTCGCCCGGACCCATTCCCCCTGCCAACCTTTGCCATGAAATCCCGCTCATACACAAATAAATGATGTTATTAAAAACTTAGTCTTGTCTGTCTCGGCAGGCTATATATGATATTTAACCTTATTTTCATTAATAATGACCAAATGGAATCGACACAGTCCATCTTCAGAAAAAAAAAATAACAGCATGAACAAACCATAAATAGTGACACCCCACAAATAGTTCCACGGGATTCCCCCACGTGATTGGTGGGGAATTCCCTATCAAGGGAGATATCATTGGTTCAATTTACTTCAGCGTATGGGAACGTGGATCATAAAACTGCCTCATTTATTATCTTGACGTGAATATTGACGAGGCGTTTGGACTAATTTATTCATCATTATTCTAAATTGTATAAAACATGTGTATAGTTTGAGGCATGAGGAAACACACAAATATCGTATCATTTATAGTAATATAAAATTGCGACTTGACTTCTTGTCGTGAACTGAAGCATGAAAACTCTTGGGCTAATGGCGATCATCATAAAATAATCTTTGTGCAACATACACAAGTTCGCGGCTTCGCGTTAATGCCCCATTAAAGAATAACACGCTGAACATGCGTGCCCTCATTCCGAGGTGACGTCATCCAGTAGAAGTTTGCAGACACGTGCAGTTAACTGTGTCACAATAATAGAGATATTAAAAGCTATTATACTGCAGTCATTGAACATCATGCACATGTCCACAATTATTAGTCAGGTCAAGGACGCCCAATGTTTTGCTGCTCTTTTGCAGTTGAATTATCAGATACTAATACATATAATTTGATATAAATGTGTGAGACAGGGAATAAAATAAAGACACACAGACACAGTGAGAATGGGTTTGTTATATCGGATTTATCATCTTTTTAGATTTAGTTTGCGCCGGCATTTTATCTTGTTGCTTACCTGTGATTGCCGTCTGTTTCTCAAAATCCTGATGAAAAATACCCCTCATGACATACCGATCCATAAGTCGCAGGAAGTTTTTAATAAGGGAAATTGGGTTAGAAAGTTGCGACTTATATATATTGTACACCGGCCGGTACGGTAAATGGCGAAATTACAGATAAATGGGTTTTCATATATTTAATTATTTACTGATTTCCCCCATAGCAGCTACCGGACCCATTCCCCCGACCCCTAGCGGAAACCCTGCCCATATCAGATGAGGCCATGCAAAATGAGGTCCCCAGAGGATGAATTTTGTGTCACCCTCTGGTGACCTTATTCTGAAATGTCTGGCACTGTATTTTCAGGCCTGTATATTTCAGAGTTTAATATGCATTTGATATATTATTAATGGAGCACATGTATGAGACTTAAGATCATATTTCAGTGCCCTATGCCTGGGATGAGCCAGCACTCGATCCACTGATAACCCTATCAGTCCATGGTGGCACCTCATCTACCTACAACCTCAATCAACTAGAAGATGGAGAACAGCTGTGTTACGAGAACTTCATATTCCTTGCTGCCACTGTTACACACAATAGGTAAATTGGGTTGTAGATCATGTCATGAATCTCTACTCTGGCTACGCCCATAGAGATCAGTCTCTTTGAAAAGCTGACAAAAATCCTATATTGGATGTATGTCTAGAACTCTCTATTAAAATTAGGTTCTGTATTGAAGGGATTCCCTCCATTTCATTGGAGAGTGGCACAGACTGCACGCGATTTCTTTGGTTTATTTCATAGCAGATCATGTCAGAGATCAGGTCAATGATGTGTTGACAATTTTCCGATGCATTATCAAACTCAACTATTGTTGGAAAACTGAATACAGATGATATATCCATAATTAATTTTACTCATCGCAATATAGGACACATCATCTTAAAGTTTTTTTTATCATACAACGATATTCATGACTGATTATTCTTTCGCATCTAGTTGTATTTATAACTATTTCTAAATACTACGATTCTCACAAACATTTACTACGACAGGAATGCACTCCATATTTTGAAACGGTTTATTACGTCATGTTGGAAATGTCGTCATAGAAATGAAATATTATGGACACTTCTAGAGACGTACATCCGATTTAGGATTTTCGTCAGCTATTCAGAGACTACATAGAGATCATTCACAGTTCAAAACCTGGACATTTTTGATGATCTGACAGGGCAGTGCAGGTAAGATATTTCTCAGTTAATACCTGGTCATTAATAATAATGCATTTCACAGTAGGTGAAGGTCCCATGCAACATTGCATCATTTAAGTGACTTTGTTGAGCCAATTTTGATTTGCAACGCTTACAATTATGGACTTTCTCCCGGGTAATCAATTTAATGTTTATTACGATAAAAACTCACAAAAATCATGCAATCGCTAGCAGGGACCCCCCCCCCCCCTACTATGAAATATATTATTAAGGAACAAGTATTAACAAAGAAATATATTCCCTGCATTGTGTGTTCAATGTTATAAAGATCCCCACCAGAACATCAAAAAGTTTCCAGGTATTGAACTTTGTGGAATTTGATCTTAATGGGCGTAGCCAGATTAGAGATTCATGAATTGATCTCAGTTTCGTCAGCGGAGATGCCTGGCTTTGATGACATTTTCTAGATTTGATGCAGTTGTTATTAAAATCAGACTACTGAACAAGTCACGCAATCTATAGTCTGAAACATTTGAACATCATTTATTTTATCACCGCTATAAATAGCTTCATGCATTCCCTGCTGTATGAAGTCGCCCCACACATTTCACATTAAAATTAGTTTTACTATTTGACAGAATATCTCCTTTCGGTTTCAATAGATCAACATAATAAAAAACCAAGCAATAATTTTTTATTTTTTTTTACAATATGGGTAAAATGTTGTAGGAAGGGTTTGTAAACCAGGCTATTAACCCTTTACCCAACAGAACGGCCCTGTGCCAATGCATTCTCTTATATATGCGAGTCGACCATAGGTCGCCTCGCATATATAAGAGAATGCATTGGCTTAACACATTAAAAATTATAAAATTGTTAAAGAATATATGAAAAATGGTAAAACGTGTTAAAAAAAGATTTTTTTTTAGGCCAATGCATTCTCTTATATATGCGAGGCGACCTATGGTCGACTCGCATATATAAGAGAATGCATTGGCACAGGGCATAACTGTAACTATCACAATGTGGTCAAGGAGCCGGTTCCAATGATACCCATATTTGTATGGTTCTATTGAGACAGACCGAAGATATTTTAGGCTGTTGAAGCTTTATTTGGCCGGTTTTGGCCGGTTTGTTGGGTAAAGGGTTAACATTCTTTTGCCTTGCTTGTATTTCTGCAAGTTGAAAATCAAGCTGCAGTTCTAACTGTATCCCTTTAAAGAAAACTTGAGCATTAACATCAAGCTATTCACACAATCACATTTGTCCGTTCATTTTCATATTATACGGTCAGTTATCTTTGTTTCACCATCATAATTACTCTGTTCCAGACACACTGAAGAGGTCCACAAAAAAGATCTGGTACTAGACTGTCTCCATGGTAACAACATTGTATTTATGAGAAAGGTAAATTATTTGAATGCATTGTGGAGCAATGTTGTTGTTTGTTTCTTTGGTGTGTCATTTTGATGATTCTCCAAAATATTACCTAATGCCCTAAATAATCGACTCCTTAACTATAGCAGAATTATTGGTAACTTTTTAGGATTTAGTCGGAAATATGGCTCATGGAGAGCTTTCCGATGAATGGCAACAAGCCATATGTCCGAATATATCCTGAAAAGTTACCCATAATTCTGCTGTGGTTAAGGAGTCGATTATTTAGAGTATTACGGTATGTAGAAAATATGTCTATGTTCTGCAAAAGACTTTACAAATGATTGCAGGGTCCAGCCTAGAGAATTCTAGATTAGATTATTAGGGAGAAATGAACTGTCAGGGAGAAGTCATACATGCTGAAGTTCAGTGTATTCTCTAACATTACCATTCTATGATCCAATAAGTATTAAACAAAAGTTCCCATTTATACTACCGTTATAATGAGCAAGTACACCATTGATTTTCATCAGAATTTAAATTCCAATGAAAAGGAGCTCCGATAAGTTTGGTATTCCCCCAAATCCTCTGTGCACCCACGCTATATTCCATTAATAAATTCTTTTCTACAAATCGTATGTGGATTGTATGTGGGGGTCACAATAAAACATGTTCATGAATCTTCATAATTTCATCATTTTACCCATTCTTTTCTAACTATACATTGATATACAGTTGTTCCCTTAGGAAATGTTTGTAAGATTGTAAGTTCAACAAACGGCCATAGACATTTCCCACTAATGTATAGGAATATATCTGCACTTGATATATCTATTTGTACAGCTGTCGTCTGCTTATATTTCCTGAAGATCCCTCCAGATGAATAATATACTATTCCAATGATTACTTTTATAACTTAATGGGAGAATCCATTTAGTGAAGAAAGGGTTAATCAGTAATCAGTTGTTGATGTTTGATGATGATTTTTGAAGGAAATGGGAAAGAGGTCTCAGTTATGGCGAATGACGAGCAGCGGAATGCTAGTTCATGAGGGGTCAAGGCCACCGCAAGATCCTCGCAAACAGAAAACATCTTCCAAAGATACATACACCCTAGTGTTAGATATATCAGATATCGCACCTCAACCTGGGAGGTATGGACCACTCATTCTACGTAAACCGGATGAGAGGAGGAAAGCAACCCAGACTTGGAGGTTCACCGAGGTATATATTTAAATGACTAAATCTTGTGTCAGTTGTAAGCCATATTAATTTACCATTTAATATATAATAGTTGCTCAATAATCAAAGCTGATGACACTAAATACACATTCGGCTACATGTTACAGGGTTACTTTACTAAATGACAATCAGTTGTTGTCCGTCAAAGTTGTCAGTCATTGCATTAGAGATTCACATTGATTCCATCACGCTGGTGCAGGAATTGAACCCTTTGCAATTGCGTGTGTCGAGTCTTAGAATCCACGAATTTTTCTTTTATAAGTCTAATTATAAGTTGTTCTTTCCTCTGACTATCTCTACCACTGAAACATTAAAGGTACTCTATCCGATCAGACGCTCCTAAATTATTATTTCTTTGGCTTCGGGGGTAAAAAATATTTGATTCGAGTCGAGGAACCCACCCATCAAAGCTCAGAGTGATCAGATATTGATTTTTGAAGTTTGTTAATTTCTCGGAGGCCCAGAAAACACCTGGTCAAACGGACAAATTGCGGATGAAGATGGATAACTCTAAAATCAAGTGCTAATAATAACCACTTGATTTTAGAGTTATCCATCTTCATCTGCAATTTGTCTGTTTGACCACGTGTTTTCCTTGTCACATCTCCAGAAATTAACAAATTTCAAAAATTGATATCTGATCACTCTGAGCATTGATAGGTGGGTTCCTCGACTCGAATCAAATACTTTTTACCCCCGAAGCCAAAGAAATAGTAATTTAGGAGCGTCTGATCAGATTGAGTACCTTTAATGGCACTGTACATTCTGTTAACCCTTTCATGATGGGTGTTGCGCTGGTGCAGCATTAAAGATCCTGTGCCAGTGCATATTTTCTTATATATGTGAGGCTTCCTATGGGAGACTCACATATATAAGAGAACGCATTGGCACAGGGTTTTCGCAAAATTTCAGGAAGCTCCATTCACGGAAGGGTTAACGATATGACATCATCTTAACCCTTTACCCAACAAACCGGCCAAAACCGGCCAAATAAAGCTTCAACAACCTAAAATATCTTCGGTCTGTCTCAATACAAATATGGATATCATTGGAACCGGCTCCTTGACCACATTGTGATAGTTACAGTTATGCCCTGTGCCAATGCATTCTCTTATATATGCGAGTCGACCATAGGTCGCCTCGCATATATAAGAGAATGCATTGGCCTAAAAAAAAAATATTTTTAACACTTTTTACCATTTTTTCTTACATTCTTTAACAATTTTATAATTTTTAATGTGTTAAGCCAATGCATTCTCTTATATATGCGAGGCGACCTATGGTCGACTCGCATATATAAGAGAATGCATTGGCACAGGGCCCTTCTGTTGGGTAAAGGGTTAAGAGATTCAATGTTTGCGAGATGCTATTGATTACCGTGTTTTAGGATGGGAGACTATGTTGTGGTGCTGGTGATCTGTGTGTACAAGCTATTGGTGGACTGGAAGGAATGCAAGAAAGTAAGTATTAACCCTTTCTATACTAAATGGATTCTCCCAGTCAGTTAAAATGTGTACATTGGAATGATCTATTATTCATTTTGAGGGATGTTAAGGTGATAAAAGCAGACGACAGAAGGAGGGAAATGTTTAGATAATAAGTACAATAAATGACCTATAGTAATTTGTTGAACTTATCTGAAAATTTCAATGGGATAACTACTCATTATCGATGCTTTCGTACAGAAAGGGTTTACGGAAACATGTTATTTTTGAGAAACTGTTATTTTTGAAGCTGTGCTTGTATTGCATTGGTTTAACTCATTTCATTCTTCCCCATTGGAACTTGCCCAAAGTGTGTTAAATATTGTAGAATTGATTGATATAATTTTGCCAGGTTTTTAATCATTTTAAATATAGATGTTATGGAGGTTTCTCCAAAAATTGTATTCAATTTTGATGCTATTTAAAATTACTTAGAACCCCTGATTTGAAATCCAAATGGTAGCTAAGAAAGACTACATTTTGATCATATATTTTTCTAACTTTTATAGGAGGTATTGCAGTTTTGGGGCCTGGTCCTCTTATGGGACAACCACATATAGTTGATGAATTTATGAAGATATCAAGACAGAAGCTGCGTCCAGGTTCAGGATGTCTGACCGTCAGAATTCACATGGACGGACCAATCAGAGTTCTGCAAATCAAAGATATTCAGCACTCTGTGAGAATAGCTATTATTCACTATTATTGGTCCAAGATATGAAATAATTTTTCTCCTATACTCCTACAGTAATGCCCTAAATAATCGACTCCTTAACCACAGCAGAATTATGGGTAATTTTTCAGGATTTAGTCGGAAATATGGCTAGTTGCCATTATTCTGCTGTGGTTAAGGAGTTGATTATTTAGGGCATTACTGTACATGGCTTACTCCAGCAATGATTGTAATGGCAAATGTTCCAAGAACCGATATATATAAGATTTTTGGAGGAGCGGACTCATTATGCATGTTCATTGCTTAAATTGTGCTTCTTCAGTGAGAGTGAACAAATTCTCATTTCTTATCGAATAGCCATCTATCAATCAGAATGGCCCATCGAGATGTCCCTCAACTCAGATCATGCTTGAAAATCGGTCCAAATTTTCTCCTATTTCGGGATTCGAAGTGCGATGATGATATCCACAACCTTATCACATCAGCTCTGGGGACATCTTTAAAAAAGTAAGCCATTTCACAGAGAGTTGGGAAACGTATCAGTCTGATCTTGGTTCGATTATTAACCCTTTACCCAACAGAAGGGCCCTGTGCCAATGCATTCTCTTATATATGCGAGTTGACCATAGGTCGCCTCGCATATATAAGAGAATACATTGGCTTAACACATTAAAAATTATAAAATTGTTAAAGAATGTAAGAAAAAATGGTAAAAAGTGTTAAAAAAAGATTTTTTTTAGGCCAATGCATTCTCTTATATATGCGAGGCGACCTATGGTCGACTCGCATATATAAGAGAATGCATTGGCACAGGGCATAACTGTAACTATCACAATGTGGTCAAGGAGCCGGTTCCAATGATATCCATATTTGTATGGTTCTATTGAGACAGACCGAAGATATTTTAGGCTGTTGAAGCTTTATTTGGCCGGTTTTGGCCGGTTTGTTGGGTAAAGGGTTAACACAGAACAGAGCTACCAATATATCGGAACAGCACAATGCACTTTCTCCGAAATTGTATCTGTGACCATTCTATAACTGGTATTGGCATATATATGTGATTTATGGAGACCCAGACTCAGTATGAGTGTTCATTGCTTAAAATGTGCTTTCATCAGTGAGTGTGAATAAATTATCATTTCTTATCGAAATGACCATGTATTGATCAGAATGGCACATTGATATGTCCCTCAACTCAGATGAAGCTTGAAAATCGGTCCCGATTATTCCATATCACTCATGCAATAACAAAATACTGGATTTTGTGATAATATCGGCGCTATTAAAAACAAGAATTGTAAATGTGCTTCACACATAATTGCAAACAAAACCAAAGATACATAATAAAAATTGTCAGTACTATTTTAACCTTTGGTTCGTTGTACCATTGTGTTATGAAAAAAATTGCAAGAATTTCAGCTCATTCCCACATGTGTTTCATAGTAATTAATATTCTCCAATTTTCTTTCAGCAATTTATAAGGAGGAGTGTTGATGATTGGGAGATATATGAAGAAAACAACAGCCAGTGTAAAACAGATTCTGCGCAAGATGTCGAACCAGCTCAAAGAAACATAGAGGTATCCAGTACAAATTACAACAGTTATGTTAGGGTTGCTTGCTTACTGCCTGATAAAAAAGTGATGTTTCATTTCATAAATGCTTTGTATCTGTGTCAGTGATATCTTATACACTGAGCTATATGGCTATATCCTTCATACTCCGAATTCTTAGAAGAAATTGACACAAACAAAATTGGCACGACATATTTATTTTCGCACCCGGTAAATGCTTAGAGTTCATTCCCAATTCCCAATTGCCAACCGTAACACTGGCCACGTAACATGGGAATATATCCCTTCTTATATCGGTTTGGGAAACGCGATGCTTCAATGAACATGCACCACGGATGTAACATTCCAAAAATAAAATTTGCGGGAATAAAACAAGGTCGCTTTTCTTGAACTTTTTTTTCCGAGCATCACGCTCTGATTGAGTCAGAATAATACTTAGGATTCTCGTAGGATTTTGAGCCCTGTACCGGGTGAGTTTTGCACTCGGTGACCTGCGGTTTCGACTGGTCAACTATGCGCCAGTTGGCATGAACAAAATTTGGATGTGTACTACCTATCAAAATCAAATGTAGTCCATGAACCAGACTTATAATTTAAATTATTATATACTCAGAGGCAAGCTCTATATTTTTCCGCCAAGGAGAAGCCCTTCAACTGAACTATATGGATTATTATCCTCGGCCTTGTGTTATCAGGAGGGTTAAAATTTATTGTCCGTTTATTGCCTACTCCGGTCAATCAGCGCTCGGAATTAGCCCACGCATGAATGAGTCCCGTGCAAATCCCGCGCTCTAACAATTCATCTAGCCAGTTTTATTTCTCTCCTTGGACCTATCAGACGTGGTTTTAACTAAAGGAAGTATTTTTCTATTGCGAGTTTATCAACTCAATATTTATTGTTGATAACAAACTTGCAATTTATCCGTTGCTTACCCGATCGTTTCATATGTTTTAAGTACGCGCAGAAACTCTTCGTTTCATAGTATGCGCAACGCAATTTATAAAAATTCCGTGTTTTTTATCGACACATTTTATCTCGAAAATTTTGGGATTGAAATCGACAAAATCACGTTGAGAACTTCGCCATTGATGGCCATTTTGACAATGACTACAGACGCACATCGTTTACTTGTAGCAAACCTATATTGCATTATTGTGCAACATATACGGTGGCATGAATCGTCCGATTTCGGAGTCCACGTGGTACTGTATGCGAAGTCTCCTAATTTCGTGCTAACTCTATTTCATGAAGCCGACTTCTCGCTACGTTCATTTCATGTACACTACCTCATCGTATATGCAACAATTCTGTTAGTGCGCAGAAAGTTGGCCAGGACAGAAATGTCTCCTTTGACGATAATTTACATGTATTCATAAACAAGATAGAACTTGTAATCCAATGAAATTTCTTTTGCCTCAACTTATTGTAAGTTGAAGTTGAGCGACTGGAACTTAACCGACATTTGGATAATGATTATCACAGAACATCATTGTACATATACAACATGTCGTTATAATTAATTGTGCTTACCGATTAATATTTGCAAATCTTAGCTAGCCCGAATGTATTACTATTAACATGAGGGCTCGTATTTGGATACTTGGAACGTCGCGAACGTTACATCGACTTCAAGATATTTATTTGAAATTTTGACCCTGTTCTTGCGATTCCATTTTCTTTCCCTCATTGTATCATCGGAACAATCGTTAGAAACAATGAGATTATGTTTGTTATAACATATAGTATTATATGGCCTGTGTTCAAATAATGCTGTGTCTCTTGAATAGTCTCGTTCTTTACATGCCTGTCCAGTATTACTGACAGTGTCCGGTTGCTACGAATCGTGCAACTGGTTTGATTGGGGACTAGGATTATCTGACACAAGATTGGGCACCAAGGATTTTCATTTCAAGTTCCAGGGCTCAAAATACATTTAATTTTACAAGAATCAAATGCTGGATCATGTTAGTCATAAAGCACTGCAAATTGTAAAGTTTGTGAGAATCATTACGGGAATCGATTCGGTGATTCTCGTCGAATCTTGAAGCCTGAGTTCCCATTGTCGAATGGCGATCTCCATCAATTCATACCGGTACTCTGTCGTTATTTCGGCTACAATTGTGTATGTTTCTTTGCAATCACTCAATGTATTTTGCTGAATGGGTTTCCCTGTTCCATGACTACACAGATATGCAAGTGCAGTAGCCTGAACCTTCAGCTATAGTTTGCTTAAATATCCAAGGATACTTCCGTCCGTGGTCAGAACTCTTTGGAGATATTTTGGATGAGAGCCTTTGGATGGCCTACTTGTGGCAAGTCACCATATTCGTGTGACCTAGCATGGTCGCAGTGTTGAAATGATTCATTGGCTAGCCAGTGTCTCAATAAATTTTCAGTCAATCAATGTTTATGATTTTGATGATTTTGATGTTTCCCATCTCCATGTGTTCACTGTAACAAATAGACAACATCTGAACTGTTATCCTCAGACATTAGTGTTTGTCGATACATTCAAATTACGAATTAACATGATACAAAATGGTGAGCTTAAAAACATGTATGGCCAGCCATAATTGTTCCATACTAGTACAAGGGTGTCAGTGCCTCAAAGGCTCAATGACATACGAACTGACTATATCAATATGGCGTGCGTCAATTTTCACTGAGACCGACCTACTTCTGCGCTTTCAATCCGTGAATAGTCAAGGTGAACTACTATGCATTTATATTGTCATGTGCCCCCGATGCACTGCCAATAGCCTTTCCAACAGAGTCCATCACTTGGCTCTCTACCTTCTATTTCCACATATAGATAAGATCAAATGTCAAATAGCCTTCACTCACGTATTAAGCACAGTTACAGGAAATGCATTTATATTGCGCAGGGCCGCTGCCACTATAATTTCCATCAGAGACCAACACATGGCTCTTTTCCTTCTATTGCCTCATATCCAATTGATTATCGGGCAAATAACAGAAAGGACAGCATTTGTATTGTCACACATATAACGTGCAGTTACATGAACAGCGTTTATATTTATATTGCGCACGACCACTGCAGCCCTGCGTATTGGAGGCGAACGACGGTTCGGTTCACCTGGAGGTTGTGAAATCTAGGTCGCGTCAAAGTTGTATGTGGCTCTCGTGATACTGAATATAACAGTTTGTGTAACCTATGGGTACCTAAGCACAACCAGACAACCGACAAATACGTTACAGCTTACGATTTATTTTGCATTCGGCAGGCCTGCCAGTGCCAATTTCAAAAGAGTCCAAAACATGGCTCTTCTCCTTCTATTACTACATATCCATATGATTATCTGGTAAATAGAAAACCTAAATGAATAACACAAATGAAAGCATTTGTATCATCACACATATAAAGCGCCATTCCGCAAGAAGCCTTTATATTGTGCATGACCACTGCCCAGTACCAGTGACTGGCGGGGTGATACCATCGTTGATTCGGAAAAAAAATCTTCAAGGGCGAATGCCACCGCTCCTGAGCCTTAGGGTGGGGAAGACTCATCATGTGCCGCTAACAGCGCACCAGCCAACCAGACTTCAGTTCTTCCCAGATGTAAATGCAGCTCGAGCTCTCATTTGCTCTCGCAATTCAGAAGACGGATGTACTTGCGCCTGTATAATCATCAGTTGTGTTTTTCACAAATTCAATGTCATTGTGGGATAGACCTCAAAACATGCATGTTCCATGGCACTTTCACATTCCCATAATTTAACTGCGATGGGAACAGTTTTAAATATACCTTCCAACAGTTTAATATTGAATCAACGATTACTGTGACCATGCACATTTTGTCAAGAGGGAACAGTGCACAGTTTAATATTCGTGAATTAGAAAATTACAATTGCATACGGCTGCGAGTACAATTGCTCCTGTCTCCTGGGAAGGACTGAGACTACTGACTACTGACCCCTGGAATCATACTCCCTCGGGATATTCCAGGCCTGCTCCACCATCTGTGGACTTTCTGTAAATGTATAAAACGTTCTCCTCACCGTAAGCAAGGACACCGCTATGTTCTTGCACAGGAGAAATCGGATCTCATCGTCCTCTTCGCCGAAAAAAGACAGTATCTTACCTGCGGTTTAATTTCTAGCAGGTAAGATCACGTGGCCATAGTAAATAACGGAATTTACCTTATTAACCTTGTTTTGCAATAACTAACAAATGTTTTGTATATTATGCTTGCTAATAACTAACAGAATGTCTTGTCTTGCTTATAGTCGAACGAGATTCGACTTTGATGGCCACACACCGTGCGGGTTGCTCATGAATATACGCGATATTGTCATAGTTGGTTGAGGGCCCATTGGTCCATGGTTAAACATTTTGAGCAAACGTACCAGTCTTAACTCGGGCAGGAACCATTCGGTCCCCTCTGGTCATGCTGCAAGCCCCGTCTTCTGCAGACCGTGGGAGGCAGGGTGCCGTCCTCCGGAGATTCGGGCAACCAATCCTCCAGGACACAAGCACCCGCGCCTTTGGCGACTGTTCTGGGTGGGTAAGCCTCGTTGTCCCGTGCCGCACAAAGCGCACCAGCCAACTGGCCATCTGACGCTTCCCCACGGCGCCGTGGCCCACTCCATTACGAGGGTCGGTCTTGTCCCCCTGGAAACGTCATCCCAAGTGATACGTCCAGGCCTGCTCCTCTGCCGTCAGGGGATCCTAGTGGTATGTCATCGACGTTTATGTCAGCGTGTCAGGACCACCTGCATTTGGGAGATTCGGTGGGGGGTTTCCCTGGTCAAATGGATCCTTTCAATTTCCCTTTTTTCCACCATTCTGGCCTTGGGGTGGGAAATAACACCTTAAAATCTAACTGCGAGCGCAATTGTTCCTCGTTCGAGCCATTCCCAGTGTGGGCTTCCCTCTAGTACCTTACCTCAACCTGATGCAGGCTGTTCTGTTGCTGGCGTCGATCCTGACATGCTTTCTATACTTCTCCTGGCGGCTGATGGCTTTGACGACGATGAGCAAGGATCTCGGGCCGACCAAGGATTCTGTCGTTCCTAGGGAACTCGCTTTGCGTATGGAAACGACACGGGTCGATCTATTGTAAAAACTTCATCACAGGATATGTGTCAAATCTTGTTACAATGAATTACACAAACTTTGCACAAATGTACCAGTCCTCGGGCTGTACCAGTTCGCGCCCCCTGGTCCTGCATCAGCAGACCGTGGCAGGCAGAGTGCCGTTCTCTGAGATTCGGGCAACCAATCCTCCGGGACAATAGCACCCGTGCCTTTGGAGGCTGTTCTGTGTGGGGAAGACTCGCTGTCGCGTACCGTCAATAGCGCTTTCTATTTGGGAAGATATAAATAGTAAATACAGACATCACTCTCATCGCATGAAACAGGAAAAAGCAGCAGAAGAAGAAGTCTCTACTGCTCGGTTTCTACTAGTAGCTGGCACGTATGGTATGGCACTGCCTGGGATGTTTATTCCAAAAGACAAGGGGGGAGGTACAAGCTTGAGCAATGCTGGAATCTGAATTTATGAGCTCTTTCACATAACATATCAAGGCTGATTCATGACTAAATCACATTTACATTAAATCTGTTTTGGAAGAGTACATTCCCGTCAAACTGGAATATTAAATTTATTGCTCGTTGCCTCCTCCTGGGCTTGCATTCTAATCCATATAGTTCAGTTGAAGGGCTTCTCCTTGGCGGAAAAATCTAATTTTTAAAATTAAAATTAGTTTTTCCTCAAGGGAAGCCCGAAACTGAACTATCATAGATCCCTCCCATGGCGGTGCCATTCCCAACCCCGCGACTCGCAAATCTTATTATTAAAAGTCGGAAATAAAACTGGCTAGATGAATTGTTAGAGCGCGGGATTTGCACGGGACGCATTCATGCGTGGGCTAATCCGAGCGCTGATTGACCGGAGTAGGCAATAAACGGACAATAAATTTTAACCCCCCCCCTGATAACACAAGGCCGAGGATAATAATCCATATAGTTCAGTTTCGGGCTTCCCTTGAGGAAAAACTAATTTTAATTTTAAAAATTATATATTTGTGAGCTCTGTTGAATTAGATGGGTCCACAGATTAAATCAAATGGAATTTGGAGTGAATATTGTAGCAATATTTCTACTCCAGGGTGCCAGATAAAAGTTAGGCCAATAACTTTTTCAATTCCTTTCTTGGTCGTATAAACTAGCCAACATGAGGCTAAATGTTGATTACAATTTGGATGGGTGGCCGAAAATGGCTCCTCTCATATCTCCCATGGGTCGATTTAACTGGATTCATTTGCAAATTACAAAGCAATATTCTGCTAACCCAGCGCTGCAAAATGCAAAAAGAAAATATGAAAAACTTTGTAAAATGTTACTTTTTCCCTCTGACATGGCACCTTCTCCTGCCACCTCTCGACAGCCTGTGTCACAGGATCAGAGTAGGTTGGTGGTCATGCCTCCTATTCATTTAGTCGCTGTCTCCCCAGCCTCTGCAGAGAAGGACAGTGATGGAAGTTCTGTGGCAGCTACCACTGGTCCTGCCACCGGCGTTTCCGGGTTCATTCCATCGCGGGACATGCCGGCTGCTTGCCATAGCTACCCCAATGTTGGTGGTCCATGTAGCTGGCAAGCCCCAGTGCTCTCGACACATTGCTTGCCATCACAATTCAATGTGTCACCTGCCACTGCATCCACTCCAGGGGAATTTACTGCACAGGCTTCAGTCTGTCGTCCATTCGGGTCTCTTTGGCTTCCGTCCCTCCAGGTTTTGGGGCACGCAAGTATTCCAGTTATCCACCTGCGTTCTTCTCTCCATCTCTTGTGTGAACTTGGCCTTAAGATTCCTGGCCTTAAATATGATGCTTAGCGAATAGCCTTAATTAATTTTTATACTTGAATTTCAGCTTTCATTGCATCTGAAGGGCGGTGTAGGAATATCCCTAATTAATCACATTCCCGAGGAGATATGCTACATATCACTGACTGGCATCACCGTGGATTATACATCATCAGCACTTCAGCAAACACTTGATGCAAGCATTGGAAATATACAGGTAACAGTTTTATATGTTCAATTACCTCCTATAATTACATGGTTGATAGTAATATAATCGCGAGAGAGGTGACTAACAGTTCATTATGTTCATGCCTAGACAAATTAGCATTTGAAGTTCAGCGATAAAGTTTGTTTCCCTATGTTTGTTTATTGGCATTAGTCCTCGTTTAGTGCTCGTTTTCAGGGTCCCGATATTGGTCTTGAATGTCAGGTTATATTTTGATTGTGTTTAACGCTTTCTATACTGAATGGATTCTTCCACTCAGTTATAAAAGTATATATTGGAATGTTCCGTTATTCATCTGGAGGGGTGTTCAGGTAATAAAAGCAGACAACAGACAGAATAACAGATAACAATAGAGCTTAATTATTCGTATTCATTGTTGGGAAATGTTCAAGACTTTTTTCAGCATTTTATTAAAATGACTCCTAGCCACTGAAACCTACAAGATTATTTACAATTTGCAGGCAGATAACCAGCTTCTTAGTGCCCATAAAACAGCTGTGTTGTTTGTGACGCCAGCCTCAAAGAAGGACGTAGCTGATAACACGCCTACGCTTCATATCTCAGCCAACAAAATTCCAACTCGGAAATGGAAGGCTGAAATATTCAAGGTAAATGATATTGTTAATGCAGTGGATATCACAGGGCCTATGCGTTTGTTGGGTGTTTGTACTACAATTTGTGATCTGATTAAAGCTACAGGAGTATCTGCGGTACATACTTGACCTCGGTAAGAGAGTCCTGGATTCTAATGGTAAATTTTCACTTCCAATATTGTCTTTGAAAACATAAGCACAACTAACAGAGGTTTTTCTTAGCTCAAGTCTTGGATTTGAATCACATCCAACGTGGCAGGTCGCTCTTGTCCACGGCATGAAACCAGTCAGTGAGCTTATATATTCTATCTACTGAAAATTACGTCACAGTTTCAGCCGTTAAACTGACGGTTGAGTTACTTCAAAATGAGTTACTATACTCTCATTACCGATAAACAAAAACTGACAAAGGACCTTAAAAAAATGGATAAGTCATATATATGCAACAAATATGACAATGGCTACCTTGACGAAATGCGTAGTGTGTCAACATTCCTGGAGCGTAGATTTAAGCATCGATATCTATCCAAAGAAGACTTCGAAAGCATTAGAGCAAACATCTCTGATGATGGACACGAATCTGACACTATGTGCATCAAGGTGAAACGAGGAAGTGTAGTGAATAGTGAATAAAGACGATTTCGAGGAACCTGACACCAAGTTGGAGATAACATTGGGCAGTTTGTTTGCCTTCGACAACTAGAGAGCATTGTCAACTGTTGATAAAATTACAAGTTATTGTAGTGTGCCCTACCTGGACTCGGAGATAAGCGAAGTATACCATGAAATATTTGTGGATATGTGCCTTCCAGCAAATGATTGTTCAGTAAGCCAGGTCATATTGTAGCTGTAAAACAATCTTGCGTGAAACCGGAGAAAGTTAAAATGCTATCGTTTCTAGCATCAAACATGTAAATATTTCTTTGTGCAAGTTATGCTCATATTGTTAGTCACTTTGTTATTATTGTGTATGTTATTTCATTCCAATGCTGTGTTAATTCAATATATTATATTTCGTAGAATTATCGTTTAGTTCTTACTTTCCATTACAACTGGAAGTGACATGTTATATGTATACAACGTAAATATGCAAACTACTCTCGCTTGTTTGCGGAATTTCATGAGTGCAGATGTTAATAAATGCCATTAATTTGGATTAATGATATATGCCCATATCTCGATAATAATTTGGATATCATTTCGATAATTTTTTTGGTCATGTCATGAAGCCCTATATCCTTCCTTACAGCACCTTGTCCTATCGATGAAGAAGTTGACTCTGCAACTTGAAGAAAGATGGCTGTGGAAGCTCCTCCAGTTTATAGATATCAAAGAGATGGATAGCGAGCCAAACCTAGAGAATACAGAATATGCTTCCAAATTGTTAGTATTATCATGCTGGTAAAACTAGAGAGTTTAAAATAGGTACCTTATTATGTTCTGCCTCCTTATATCGTTATTATATTGGCTATAGAATATCTTCTGAGTATTAATTAATTTTACTATTCAAAAAGGTGATACTACCTTCTTGATATAATATAGTTTTCTTGTGAATCACTCATTCTCTAAAAAGCAAGAGTCAGCTCAAACTTGATAATGCACATTGAAATAATAGCCACAATGTAAGTTATTTGAATTTGATGTAATCATGATGATTGTTCAAAAATAAATTTATAACAACAACTTTACATGCTCATAGTCATTTGAGGTGTTATGATACAGTTGGATGTATATCAGATCCACATTTAATTGCCGTTTGGTATTGTTCAATAAAAACTGTCATTAAATTGTCTTTAGCATAAACGTAAGCCTGAAAATTTATTTTACTTTCACCAGGAATATGCCATCAGAGAGTGTTGTGCAGATCAAACGATATTACTTTGGCTTGTTAAAGGTCAATGCCAGTAGGATGGCACTGAGTATGTACACGACCAGCAAACTCTCACCCGACTTACATCAAATCAAGAACTCCCTGTCTGTGCCGCTTGTGCGGTTTGAAGATGCCAAAGTCGATTTGGGTAAGTCATTTATTCAAGCCTGCAAATAGTATATCTGTAATTTGTAGAATGATGTCCCCTGAGGGTGAATTCAGTGATGCTATCCAGCACAGGGGCTAGCATCACCAAATTCACCCATGGGTACGTCATTCTGCTAAGGCCTCATCTTCTGGGAAGTATCTATAGTCTCAAATTAACACTTGGTTTAGTTACTATATCCCCTAATCTGCAGAATATAAAATGCATAATCGACTAATGGGTGAACATCACCAACTTCAACTGGAGTACTTCAATCTGATCATAAGTCTAAAGCAGGTCTAAAGAAGAATGAGGTTCCCAGAGGGTGAATTTGGTGATGCTAGCCCACAGTGCAGGTTAGCGACACTAAATCCACCCTCTGAGGACCTTATTCTGCAAATGACAGACACACTATTTTTTGCTTTCATTTATTGTTATCTGAAAGAGAACCAGCGGTATTAGGAAAGTTTAGCCACATGTACGTGTAACTTGTAACATGTGTAACTATGGTTTTGCTATAGAGATGCACTTGGTGGTAAAAGTAACTTGATTTTACGGCCCCCACATTGTTTATACGTGTCAGCTCAACATGTGGAAAATACATGCAAGACAGAAATGTAGAGACAGCATGGCATAAATATAAGATTCAGGTCTATTCTGCATCATAAATCAATTTCCTAATCCAACACCAAATATAAGTAAACTTTTTTGCTGTTTTCAGATCCATTCATACGTTATCACCTGTTTGAGACAAGCTCATTTCTGGCTAATGAAGTAAAAATACATTACACAGAGGTAAGTTTCAAACTCTCTTATTGAAATCTTCATGTATAGAATTCAGTATTGAATCAATTCTTTTTATTTCTCAAATTCAGATTTGTTTAATAACAATTGTGTCACGTAGTAATATTGTATATTTTGATTATTGGTACCTGATGTCTTCAAAGGGAATAACACAAGAAATATATATCCACTTATGATTGACTATTTAAAGAAATAATATGTTGTGATATCAAGATCAAATGGAGTAGTGTTCATCCCACAAGTTAAAATAACCTTATATAAATGTGAATATTTCTCCAGATTTGTTTCTTATGCAATCCACATTTTCTAGATCAAGCTAAATGAAATTTGGATGCTAAATAATATTGGCCGGAAAATAAAACATTTTCATCACCATAAATTTAAAACTTTGTGGAACGCAAATTCGCTTTAGCTATTTACAGTTTAGGATGGGGAATTGTACTGTTTTTGCCCACATATAATAACTGTGACTTCAATTTACTGTAGCCCTAACATACAGTAATGCCCTAAATAATCGACTCCTTAACCACAGCAGTATTATGGGTAATTTTTCAGGATTTAGTCGGAAATATGGCTTGTTGCCATTCATCGGAAAGCTCCCAGTGAGACTAAATCCTGATTATTTATGGCATTACTGTACATGCAGAAATTGCACTTCGTTCTCCTGATATTATGTCTCAAGTCCAGACAACATTTTTGATTGATCCGCTAGTTTACAAAATTTGAAAATAATTTCAGGAAAAAATCTATCTAAAAAGAATCGAAGAACCATTATGTTATTTTTAACAAACTTGTGTCCTCTTATGCAACTTTATTAATTTGTTAGCAAGATATCCAAACTCGACTTAAAACTGAGTATTGAGTACCATTTGCAGAAATTTTTTCTGCTTTTTACTTATTCAGGAATTAAAAAGTCAGGCTGCAAAGATCCTTGGTTCAATAGACTTCCTTGGAAATCCACTGGGATTGTTCAATGATGTCACGGAAGGAATCTCAGGTCTCATAAAGGACGGAAATGTCGGAGGTTTACTACGCAACGTAACTCATGGTGTGTCAAACTCTGCTGCTAAGGTATGTTAGAGTTTCTTATGATATTATAATACGATCCACTTTATTGAAAGGATAGCTTGTTGAAAGGATGGCAAAAGTAATAGAGGACCTATTTGTAGAAGTTAACTAAAATATTGAAATGGACACTTGTGCAATCATGAGTCATACATAAACAGTTTGTTTTCCATTCCAAAAACGCACCATTCAATCAAGTTTTAACACGTTGACTGCCGACTCCCATTTAATTACATGCAAAAAGCACGAGTTAACTCGTAGCTGGCAGTCAACGTGTTAATACTGTCATAGTGTTTTTTTGAGGGAGCCTGAAAAAGTTTTATTCATGGGATTATGTTACCTGGATTATAGTGAATTGTAATAATATGTATCATTAGCTAGACCAAATGTTAATCTGATTAACCTTTTCATGATGGGAGCTGCACTGGTGCAGCATTAAAGATCATGTTCCAGTGCATTCTCTTATAGGGAGCATCGCATATATAAGAGAATGCACTGGCATACAAGGTGAAGGTAAATATTGTTAGGCCAATGCATTCTTACTAGTATATATGTGAGGCTCCCTATGGGAGACTCACATATATAAGAGAATGCATTGGCACAGGGTTTTCGCAAAATATCAGGAAGCTCCAGTCATAAAAGGGTTAACAGTTGCTCAATAACTGACATTGGTTAAATATATGTTCTCGGATATCTCCTTTTTTTATTTTCTCCTATAGTTTGTCGGTGCCTTATCTGACACTGTTGGTACAGTGACATTGGACGAGGACCATAACCAAACCAGGGAACAAATCAAGGTTACTCAGTCAGGCAGTAGTGCCTCTCACATTAAAGCTGGATTCAAAGGCCTTGGTTACGGGATCTACGGCGGCCTGACAAGTATCGTTAAACAGACATATGAAGGTGCTAGGGATGACGGTGTCGAGGTATGCATCAACGATATTTAATAAAAAAAATTGTTAACCCTGTGATTCCTGAACAGTTTCTCCCATACAGTTCTAAAAGTATACTTTGGAATGGAGTATGTTGTATTCTTTAATTTTAACCCTTTACCCAACAAACCGGCCAAAACCGGCCAAATAAAGCTTCAACAGCCTAAAATATCTTCGGTCTGTCTCAATAGAACCATACACATATGGATATCATTGGAACTGGCTCCTTGACCACATTGTGATAGTTACAGTTAGCCCTGTGCCAATGCATTCTCTTATATATGCGAGTCGACCATAGGTCGCCTCGCATATATAAGAGAATGCATTGGCCTAAAAAATATCTTTTTTTAACACTTTTTACCATTTTTTCTTACATTCTTTAACAATTTTATAATTTTTAATGTGTTAAGCCAATGCATTCTCTTATATATGCGAGGCGACCTATGGTCGACTCGCATATATAAGAGAATGCATTGGCACAGGGCCCTTCTGTTGGGTAAAGGGTTAAACAAGTTCGGATAATTAGAGCAGACAACAAGCAGACAAATACCCTATATCTGATTATCAAGTAACTACTCGTCAGTGAGTTTGTAGTTATAAATGGGTTAATGAAAGACTTTTGCTGAAAACCAACGTAGTGTTTGATGTAATATCTATTATTAATTAGCTGTAGGTTATCGGCCGCAATAAGTAGAACGCTGCCCACACCATAAGTAACAAAAGTCGGCCAATAAGTGAAAAACACGGCCAATAAGTAAAAAAGTAGAAAGGCGGCCAATAAGTCAATGGTAACGTAAATGACGTCATACGTATTTAGCTCGATCGCCAAAGAATACTGGGTCGACAGAAGATAGATTACAGTTGCTTTCGGATGAATTACGGAACAGACTGTCAATGAATTTGGGAGTAAATATATGTGGATGAACTACATGTATCCGTATCAATATCATTCCCAATGGAAACAGACAGTACTGTGAAATCGCTGCATGATCTTCACAAATTTCACAAGAATAAAAACTGGAATAATTGTTACTTTATTAATGCACACAATGTTATATATCTATTTTAATATATTCATCCTGTGAAACAACAATTGCCAATGTTGCTAATTAATAAAATACTTATTAATTGGTTCTTTCCACATTGACCAAGTTATGAGGCCTCGGTCTTGTCGTATTAGCCTTCGGCCTGCAGCCAATATGACAGACCTCGGCCAATATCGAAACAACCAATTAATAACATATATTACAAATTTAATCTCTTAATATCGGATGATTTAGCAGTGCTCAAATAAATTTTCTGATAACAGACATAATCCTACCGTTACAGATTTTCACTAATTCTGATATCCGTATTCTCTTATGCAGGGGTTCTTCACTGGCCTTGGTAAAGGTGCCTTAGGAACAGTCACGAAGCCTGTGGCAGGTGTCCTCGATTTCGCGTCAGAAGCAGCGAGTGCGGTTAAAGATACGAGCAGAGGCTACTCTCATTCTCAGCCAAAACGGAAACGAGAGCCCCGAGTCGCTCGTGGTCCACACGGCTTACTTCCAGAATATAACAAATTCCAAGCAGATAGCCAGAAACTACATTACCACATCAACAATAACAATTTTAGTGAACCGTACGTTCTGTTCAATAATTATTTGTAACATAACTTGTGCTTTGGTTCGGTTTATGAATTTTATCGATAAAGTTTGAAGACAATATTACATCAACCATAACACCTTCAGTGAACTGGTTGTTCCATTAAAAAATAACTCATATATTTCAAATCAATTTATGACATTAACCCTTCCATGACTAGAGCTTCCTGAAATTTTGTGAAAAACCCTGTGCCAATTCATTCTCTTATATATGGGAGTCCCATAGGGAGCCTTGCATATATAAGAGAATGCATTGGTCTATACAATATTTACCTTGACCTTGAAAGCCAGTGCATTCTCTTTTATAATTCAAGGCTTCCTATGGGAGACTCGCATATATAAGAGAATGATCTGACACAGGATCTATAATGCTGCACCAGCGGGGGGTCCCATCATGAAAGTGTTAAAGGGGACAGGTCCTTAAATCCAATCACTAATGGGCCACTTCGTCATATAGTCAATGGTAAATAAACAACAAAGCAACTATTGAGTCAATGATGAGAGCTGAATACAGTTTTGTGTATAAACAGGGGTCGTACACCAAATTGGTTGTAAAAATTTGACTTTTCCATGAGTCCGTTGCAAAATTCAAGGATTTGTGAATTTACTTACAGTATGTGTACATATGATTTGTGAGAGCACTTAATTGTCCTAATTGGTGTACTTTCTGCACTTTCCCTTGCGCTATCTTCAGGCATGAAGAAACTCGCTATCCAGATGCCTTGACAATGTTCATTCTCCAATTTCTCAACATGTTTTTTCCCCTTGGAATGACTAGCAAGCGATTATTTGCCCATGTTCACCCGTGCATGAGTGTCCTTGGCTCAATAACGGAAGTAATTCCCATCAAGATTGTGAGTACGCACCATTTTATTGCAGAGGAGGAGGGATAACTCTATATATATTATCGATAAATTGATTTCACATTTACAATGCATATTAGCGCTTCCAATGAATTTGACTTGAATGATGTATGTGCACAATATTTCAATTTCAGATTCCTGACTTATGAGTCGCTGAGGGGGAGTAATGGTGACAAACTCATCGCGATATTATCAAGTGATCGAGTTAGATTCTTGGGCAAGAAAGCTGATTCTAATTATGACAGTGTTCTACTTAGTGTGGCGTATGCTGACCTTGTGAAATGTGAAATACTTGAAATCAGTATGTATAACTTCCATAACTGACAAATTTACATTTGCTTATTTAACAAATGCCATTTGTTTTGAAGGCGTTACATTTATTTGGCAGTGTAAGTATAATTATACAGAGCTCTAGTGGTCACCTATTCTTTGAATAAGAGTTTTTCTCAGCAACAAATGAGACGAGTATTAACCCTTTACCCAACAAAACGGCCAAAACCGGCCAAATAAAGCTTCAACAGCCTAAAATATCTTGGGTCTGTCGCAATAGAACCATACAAATATGGATATCATTGGAACCGGCTCCTTGACCACATTGTGATAGTTACAGTTATGCCCTGTGCCAATGCATTCTCTTATATATGCGAGTCGACCATAGGTCGCCTCGCATATATAAGAGAATGCATTGGCCTAAAAAAAATCTTTTTTTACCATTTTTTCTTACATTCTTTAACAATTTTATAATTTTTAATGTGTTAAGCCAATGCATTCTCTTATATATGCGAGGCGACCTATGGTCGACTCGCGTATATAAGAGAATGCATTGGCACAGGGCCGTTCTGTTGGGTAAAGGGTTAAAGATGGTCTACCTCTTCATATAACAAGTGTTATATAGTTTACTGGGTATAAAATAATAATTATGAATCGAAGCCCCCTGTCCAGAAACAATTCTATCAATTTATATTGGTATTAGTATTTTTAGGGGCTGTTTTTAGAACAGGGTCCATGACACTTCAAGCGACATCAGATAGAGTTCTCCTGCTTGCTATACTCCAAACATTTTGTTTCTGTGAGCCTCGCAGGATGTCCCAATTGATTGTATGTATTGTACCAGAAAATAAAAAACAAATCAATATTAATTGATAGAAGTTTCCGGACAGGCGTTCGATTCATATCTATTAACCCACTTGTTATATGAAGCGATAGACCATCTTTAAAAATGGCACCACTTACTTATCAGAAAAGCATGGCACCATGTGTAATAACTCCACTAAAAGTGGGGTTCATCACAATGAGTACCTCTAAATACATAAAAACACTCAAAAAATTCATGTTAGTCCTTATGTATTCTTTTAAATCCTCTAATTTCATGTTAAATTTTACACAAGGCATCATATATTATTAAAAATTACTTTTTCAGATGGTAGATATTATGTGGAAGTCTGGACTAAAACCGATGCCAGTGCAAACTTTGTAAATCGACCAAAGGTTGCATGTGAAAGGCGAAGTCTAGCACAAAGGGTAAGTGACATTACTGACTAGCAATGAATTGTTTGTGTTATTTCACTAGTCTAACATAGGTGTCATTTGCCTGCCAGGAAATACCAGTGTTGTTATCTGTATATATCAACTAGAAGGTGACCCGACTTCGTCCGGGCTTTGACCTTGAATTGTCTATTTTGAAGGCCAAGGTCAAGTGGGGTCACGATTTGACCCGTCCAAAACACAGTGCCCGAACAAAAGTACCCGACAAAAGTACCCGTCGAAATCCATCCGGTTTTACCCGATTTGACCTTGAATTTACCATTTTGAAGGTCAAGGTCAGGTGGACCAACACCCCAAAAATGGTGGAAATCGGCCAAGCGGATACCGGGAAATCGGCCCATCGGATACCGAGATACCCTATGCATCAAATTTCGTCCGTAAAAATCCGCCAGTTTAACCCGATTTGATTTCCACTGAAGTATATAAACGCGCCTCATATACACACGCTCATTAATTATCAAGTTTCAACGTAAAGATAAATTACCATCGGTGCCCGAGATATCGCCAAGACGTCTGAAACAGTCAAATGCATCGGCCGGAGAAGAGTTAACGTGATCTAACTGTATGACCTCTAACGACGTCATAGAAGTTACGCATTGTTTTTACCCTGATAGAAGATCGTACCACTTCTTCTTAATAATTGAGGCAGATAACTAAAACGGATACATACATATTATATATCGTTGGAAAGAGGAAACACGAAAGATTCTCATAGTGTCATTATTATGACTGGCATGTTATTATTCGCGCTGTTTCGAATCGATTTGTAAGCACCGAACTGAAATATATTAGCGCAAAACGGCGTAAAAACAGATTTGACCTCGGCACGTGAAAAGTTGACCTCGCACGGACAAATTAATAGGCCTATGTTAGTCCTGACCCGAAAATACCCCCACATACCAAGTTTCATCGAAATCGGCTGGGCCATTTTCGAGTCCATCGATTACACACAAACACACACACAAACACACAAACAGATCTTCCAAAATATATAATAGATGATGATATATGTAATGCATAAATATTTGCACCAGATCAAATGCTCTTTTCAGATGTATCACCAGTACATTTTGAGGATTAACCAGACCAAGCATTGTTTCAATTAACATCTAGGAAAAGTTGATATTTTACAATTGCAGGTTTGCCAACAAGTACATTATGCTAAGAGTATATACGAAGAAAGGAAGATGACTCTAGAAGTTGAAACAGATTGCATGGACGATCACTGATTATGTGAGATCAGCAAGCACTTTATTTTTATAATAGTTATTTAAAATATATGTTATTTTTGTGTATAATAGCCTCAAATTATGACAAACCTAACCTCTAAATTAGAGGCAATTAGCCCTTTCATCAGGCCAGATAAACAAAATAGTTTGTTTCTCAAGGATCGCCGCATCACCAAAAAACCTAGAACATTTATATGACCTTCCATAAATCAATAAATACTGCGTATCCCCTAAATCATTTGAACGAAGACACAACCTAAAAGGTTGTCGCATGTAAAGGTTGTCGCATGTAAGGTGCAATCTAGCCTGTTAGACTGGCTAATACGAAGGGAGAAAATTTGGCAAACTTCCTGTTGCAAAATGAGATGCGATGGCTGGTGTTTTTTAGTTGATATGTAAATATTTGACTATAAGGACACAGTATTGGTCGATGATCATAAAACAGTACAACAAAATAACAAAGTACTTCATGTCAGAGGAACCAAATTCTGAATATGCAGAAAAACGGACACTTTTAACATGCCAGTGTAAAAAACACGAGCGATCTCAAATTCTCTGAACTCATGTTTGGAAATGTTCAAACTCGGAACTGACAGTGCCAAGTGTTTGGACTACAACTGATTCCCAAGAGAAACAGCAATGTCTTATTTGTATGAAAATAAATAATAATTTGACAAATGACTGTTTTTTATTTATACTAATCCATGTAAATTATATTAATTTTATGAGAGGCCAAGTGACCAATTTTGAATGGGGATTTCCTTGCAAATATCCTGAGTTATAATAAACACCAATCAGGCAGCCTACCTAAACTAAAGCAGGTACCGATATATCTTTGGACTGTCATGACACTTAACTGGTTGTTTGTTCAGTTAATTTATCAAATCTTTCCATAAATTTGTTTTTTAGAATTGTTTTCTGGAATTAAAAAAATTTACTGACTTTTGAAAAATCTCAACAAATATGTAAATCTACAAATAATTGAAACATGCCAACGAAGCATCAAATATGTATTAAAGGTCCACTTAATTTTCGAGTCGCCGATTTTTTTTTTTATAGTGACATACAGTTTTAATAACAATCTATGCCATAAAATATGATTAAAATACTATAATTCATCACTATTTGAAACATCTGTGTCTCAGAAGATGCCCACAGAGAACTAGAGAACTGCTGAAGAAGGGGAAGAACTCTATCTTTAATATATAAAGTTATTCCCCCTGCATTGAAAATAATACTGATTTTTACTTCAATCTAGATGACAAAACGCGTTGGCAACTCAACAAAAACAACATGTCCACAGTTTATTATGTACACCAGGTAAGTTGATAATACAATGTTTTGGAGCTTCCTGTTTCAATTGGTATATAATATGGCACATATTTGATAATACAATGTTTTGGAGCTTCCTGTTTCAATTGGAATATAATATGGCACATATCTGGGGTTTGGAAAATTAGGTGGGCCTTTAAATAGTACATTATCAAGCCTTGAAATAGTGTGTCTGTCATTTGCAGAATGAGGTCCCCAGAGGGTGAATTTAGTGATGCTACCCCGCATAGCAGGCTAGCATCACCAAATTCACCCTCTGGGGACCTCATTATTGCTTTCAACTCAGCAGAATGAGGTTCCCAGAGGGTGAATTTGGTGATGCTAGCCCACTATGCGGGGTAGCATCACTAAATTCACCCTCTGGGGACCTCATTCTGCAAATGACAGGCACACTATTTCAAGGCTTGTACATTATTGATTGTTTTCAATATTATATTGAACCAGAACCGCTGGCAACTGCAAATTTAGCTTCGTAGATATGCATGAAGATCCACATTCAATATTCACTTGACACCCTCCTTAAAAGTTAAAAGAGGTCAGGGAAAACAAGAAAAGAGGTTTCTACATGAATTGAGGACTACAACCTTGATTAATCAAGGTACCAGGGGGTAATCAAACCTGTTACTAGGACCTCCATATATACAAGACTTTAATAAATATTTTATATATAAATATCTGCATCCTCACAAAAATAATTCAAAATAGATACAAATATCTGCCTTCCTCGTCACTTTGAAAAATAATTCCTGAGAAATGAACTATTAATTTATTATGGCCTTAGTTTCAGAACTGGATTCTCTCATTCAGTTATAAAATAACTCCAGAACAAACATATGGAGTGCTAAAAATGGACCTAGCCTTTATTATTTTTTTGCTTTTCCTCGTTTATGTTTCTTATGGATCAGAAATTAAAACTCTGGTACTGAAACTGGGAATTCCTTGATCTGGGAGTTAACCCTGGCTGTATTGTGAATTGCTTGACATTGAAATCACTCCAAGTGAATATCTAAGGGCCACGGTGGGTAATCGCGTGGTTTCGAGGTTGGTGAGTACCATGCATTCAAAATGTGCAACGCACAAAATCATATATACGAGGAACTGACACAAAACATTGCAGTTTGACTTTTATGAGCAGCTGCTGGTTTATTTTTGAAAGAAGTTGATACCTTAAGTTGCCAGTCGGAGGTGCGTGGAATACACCAGTCCATACATCTCGGAAAATCCTTCGCCTGACAACTTTGGTCAGAATGTTAGAGCTAACAAATGTGAATTTGGACATAAATGAGGTATCAGTTCGTTTGAAAAATAGTATAGCATCTGCTCGTAGCTGTCAAAAAATACTATGTAATATGTCATATCTTAGTTTATTACCTTTTTTTCTCGCTTCTGGCCGCGTTTTAGATCGCCTCGACCATTTTGAATGCGTGATACTCATCAACTTGAAACCACCTGATTCCCCACCGTGAGGGCTGGGAACCTTCATCATAAGTTGCTCGAAATGGTGGCAAGATATCTCACATTGAAGTCAGTATTCATCGTTTTCTTCATGTGAATAAATCATTCAACCAAAAAAGATAGCAAATGAGCTATGTATCAATTTTTGCTAGCTCACTATGAATCCCATCCCAATATAAATATGACTGTCGAGAGGATATAAATGTTCAAGTGAATTCGGTCACCATTTTTCGAGGGATGAAATTTGAATGCCAAAATCTCATTAAAAACCAATCTGGTCGATATCCGTTTTGTGCAGTGTCCGAGATAATTTGTTGGGATAGATCATTTAGTTTAATAACTTGCTGATATCTTTGGAAAAAGATAGAAATTGAAATTGCCTGATACAGTAATACTCTAATTAATCGACTCCTTAAACACAGCAGAATTATGGGTAACTTTTCAGGATTTAGTCGGAAATATGGCTTGTTGCCATTTATCGGAAAGCTCTCAGGGAGAGCTTTATCGGAAAGCTCTCAGGGAGAGCTTTCCGATGAATGGCAACAAGGCATATTTCCGACTAAATCCTGAAAAGTTACCCATAATTCTGCTGTGTTTAAGGAGTCGATTAATTAGAGCATTACTATATATTGCTGTAATTTTCGAAACAAATTATGATGCAGGTTCCCGACCTTGGATGTTGTGATATTATTTGTTCCATGTATGTTAAAATATCACATTTGATCTGTTTTTAATATTGATATGTTGGGGAATTCCCAACATGTTCTGCTATATCAAGTAATGCAGAATTTGCATCATGTCCTGTATAATTTGTTGAAATAATCCCATCATGTTTTATAGAAACAATTGGTAAAATACCATTGTGTTCTGTATGAAGTATTGGGGAAAATTGCCATCATGTTGTTTAAAGTATTGACTATTGGGAAAATTCCCATCATTATTATTTTTGAAGTATTGGGTAATCCAGCATGTTTTGTATGAGCACTGTGTGGAACTTAGTTTCAAAATATTGAGATGGCTTCATTATATCTACAAGAAAAGAGAGATTTGAATGCAATTAGGTATCAGGTATTCCAAACAAAGGAATGTTTATTAATAAATTTTTCTATGAACTTTTTTGTTACAAGTCATAAACTTAATCGAAGCAAGAGTTATTTCTTATAATTTAATCTCTGCCTTCCCCAATATATTTCCGTAAAATGAGATCAGTTCTGGGTGAGCAAAAATTATATCTTTTGGTTACAAACGCATGTCAAAAACTTCATTTTTATCAGTTTAATTGGTCAGAAATGAAATCCACACAATTGGCATCATTCCAAACATGTGTCCAGAAACTAGTTGAGCATTTGTGCTTTCTGGAAGAGTGACCAAAACTATCAATTGAATCGTGAATAACTTTATAAACTTAAACATAATATGTCTTTAACCCTTCCATGACTGGAGCTTTCTGAAATTTTGCCAAAACTCTGTGCCAATGCATTCTCTTATATATGAGTCTCCCATAGGGCCCCTTGCATATATATAAAGAGAATACATTTGCTTAACAATATTTACTTTGACATCCAGTGCATTCTTTTATATATGTGTGACTCCCTATGGGGAGACTCACATAGGTATTTAAGCTCCTGCCATGAAAGGGTTATCGGCTAATTAAACGACAATCAATTGTATTACAATATTCTGTGAATTGAAAGCTTATGATTAAATTATCAAGAGCTTGTTGTTCAGCTACTTGAATATGATACCCTTATAATATGTTTAGTGATAACGTACTACATGTGACTGATTTACTGTAAATATGTACAAACTGAATGATTTTACTGCAGTTGTTTGATGAATGCAAATTGGTGTGCAATAGTTGTGAGCTGTTATAATTGTTTGTTAAATCAAAAATGAATAAATTTTTAATAATAACAGGCTTTATTTCATTATTTTTCCCCCCCCCCCAAAGGGGGCTGTCATTTGAAAATTATGCCGCAATTGGATCAAATATTTTCCATGATATATGCATTCAGTGTATCAATGAATTATGTGAATTGATTGAATTTGGCAAAAGCCAACTTGTTCCTCTAAAACTGCGGGCCCATAATATATATATATAATACAGAAGATAGAAGTTGAATGAAATGAGACCACAAAGGATTTATTTTACTAATTAGTTTATTAAATATCGATAACAACGTATAAACAGATAACAGATGAATATGGCGATGATAAAACAACATACAACTTTACAACAGAACTTATCCTTGTGATGCTTTGGTACCAATTTTTTCGGAGTTTGTGACACTTCTGGTCATCAACATCTGTGATTTCAAAATATTGCTGTTATTATTTCATCTTGGCTATAAAGTGGCAACAGCCTATATTATTGTTTAAATGTGCCGACTATTTTGAGCAATACTCAATATTTTCAATCAGAAGTGAATTTGAAGTGACCACAATGTTTACTGAAATACATCATCATCCACAATTACAAACTACAACATGTCCCTATTCTAACAAGACTTCATACTTTTTTCAAGATTGTGTTATTTAATTGAAGAGAACACATGCCATGAAAGAACAAATTTGTCTTGGTTTAAATATGTTCACAAATTTCAATTTATGTACACATCAATGACAGCGATTTTATTCATATTGCTTATCATCTAGACAGTACTAACAAATGAATGTCAGGTTCTGCATGATCCTGTTTGGCATTAAATTCACATTCAATAGTTTCTGAGTAGCATTAATCTGATATTCAATATGAATGTAAATTCTTAAAGCCGATTGGATGCGTTGAAAAATAGGTTACGAGAAACAAACTTTAAACAGCCATATATGGATAAGCCATTCAGATGCAAAACTATGCTGCCGGTACAGTACACAAATGCCCAGAAGGAGAACAACTATTACCAGTAACCCTTTCATTATGAAAGCTGCGCTGGTGCAGCATTAAAGATCCTGTTCCATGAATACTCATATATGCAAGTCTCTCATGGGGAACCTCACTGGCCGTCAAGGTAAATATTGTTAGCGCAATGTATTCTCTTATAAATGAGAGGCCCCCTATGAGAGACTCACATATATAAGAGAATGCATTAGCACATGGCTTTCGCAAAATTTTGGGAAGCTCCAGTCATGGAAGGGGTAAGTAGGTGTTTTATATTTGTAAATGTTTAATCATTTGAAACATTGGCCAAAATTTAGCCCTCTGTCTGTTTCGTAACAGGACATTTCTAATTTTAAGAAATAAGCAGATATTTTGGCATGTATTGAGTTTTTCATTAGTTTTGAACATTACCCTATATGCTTGAAAATAATTTGCTAGAAAAAAAAAATCCAAACATGAGTTTTGTAAAAACAATTTCTTGCCACGTATTGTCAACAAATCCAATAGAACTTAACCCTTTCTATACTAAATGTAATCTCCCAACCAGTTAGAAACTTGTACATTGGAATGGTCTATTATTAATTAGGATGGGTGTTCAGGATAGATATTAAGCAGATGTCACACAGAAAAAAATCCAGATAATACAAGAGCAGAAGGTTTCATATTAATTGGTGGGAAATGTTCAGATAATAATTTCAGCAAAATTATAGAAAGGGTCAAGGTCTTGCAGAGAAATAGTTCTCAATAATTCAATGTGGCTGATCATGAAAATTTGGAATATCCGAATCCACAGGATTGATGGCAAGAGCAGGAACCAGCTGAATCTGAGCATTAGATTGACCTGACGATGGCACAGATTCGACTCTATATATCTCTCCATCAACCTGAACAAGGTCGCCAGAATTAAACTGCATGATCTCCCCGACAGCTTGTTCTAATAGATCTCCAGCAAGAGGTATATTACTAACATTTCCATCAATGCTCGGAGTTTGAACCTGTGATGAATCTGCTTCCACACCTGATTCTAATTTTGTTATCGGTGTTACATTATCCGAAGTGTCGATATCATTATTTCTTAGCCCAATGTTGCCGAAGTCGTTGATGTTGATAAACCTCCCTGTGTCGTCCATCTGAACGTCACTTCGCTGCTCGGCTAAAGCTTGTAGACCCTCTATAGCCTCCTGGGCTTCACTCAGTTCAGACTTGACGCTCCAATCACAGTTGTCCGCCATCAGTGCAGCCGCTCTGACATCCGGGTCCTGGTCGCATTCCATCTCCTCGATAGTGACCTCGCTTTGGATACCACTCTCCAGGCTTTCATCAGGGTAATCAATCGCCAATATACTGCCATCATCTGGATGGAATAAAGTATATATTAACCCTTGCTAAACTAAATGGATTATCCCACTAATGAATAAAATTATGCATTGAAATGGTTTATTACTCATCTGGAGGGGTTTTCAGGAAAAATAAGCAGATGACAGATAATACAAGTATAGGAGGAGTCCTATTTATTGGAGGGAAATGTCCAGATAATAAGTTCAACTTCAATATATCCACAGAGCTCAAGTTTCCTCTTTCAATTGGTATGCAATATATAGATCCAAGAAATATGTGTCCCTTTGAGTGCCAGGGGCCGATCTCATCGGCCCTAAACCTACAAAATAAGTCTGTTAAAGAATATAAGAAAAAATTATTAAAATTGTAAAAAAAAATTAAAAAAAAATTGTTAGGCCAATGCCTTCTCTTATATATGCGAGGCGACCTATGGTCGACTCGCATATATAAGAGAATGCATTGGCACAGGGTATATGGGTTGATCCAAAAATCGACCTGGCACTCAAAGGGTTAAACGGATGCATGGCCTTCACAACGGGTTAATGTTAAATAAAATAAATGTTATACAAGTTTGTAAAACAACAATCCTTCCATGACTGGAGCTTCCTGAACTTTTGTGAAAACCCTGTGCCAATGCAGTCTATTATATATGGGAGTCTCCCATAGGGAGCCTTGACTAAAAAAGAGAATACATTTGCCGAACAATATTTACCTTAACCTAGTAAGCGATTGCATTCTCTTATATATGCAAGGGCTCCCATGGGAGACTCACATATATAAGAGAATACACTGACACATGGTCTTAAAAGCTCATCGGCCCTAATTTACGGTCTGTAAAATCGGCCCTAAAAAAATATTTAAAAAAATATATATATATATATATATTTTTGGGTTGAATTTTTATTGGGTATACTTAAGCATGCTATAGCGAATTTAAAAACAAACTGGATAAAACCTTAGGGGCATGTTATAACTCAAAACTATCACCAAATATTCATAGTAATAATTTTGATGCCCATGAAAAACGTAAGATTCCCTGGCACTAAACCTACAAAATGAGTCTGTTAAAGAATATAAGAAAAAATTATTAAAATTGTAAAAATTTGTAAAAAATAATAACAAATGATGAAAACTTGTTAGGCCAATGCATTCTCTTATATATGCGAGGCGACTTGTGGTCGACTCGCAAATATAAGAGAATGCATTGGCACAGGGTATATGGGTTGATACAAAAATCGGACCTGAAAGGGTTAAGGCCAAATAAGTAAAAATTCTATGTTCTCAGGCACCTCCCTTGTCACTGAATATTTCTTTAAAAAGCCTAGTCGAACATTTTTTCATTTTCTATTAGAAATATTGGAATTAAACAAAGATTTTTTTTTTATTTCTGAGTATGTAAATATAAAAATAAATACACTCCCTCATCTCAAGATTGAGATATAATTTCAGAGATATTTCATTTTAATGGCCTAATAACTACATGTGAAAATACCAGATAGATCGACTTCCCTAGTCAAACAAGGGCTGTAACTGTGGTAAAATTGAATGGACGAAACCCGTATTATGAGCGTATCCTTTACCGTATGCTGGCCTATCGCCATGTCAAAGCACAACTAAATCTAAAGATCCATGCTCGAACTACACGCTGAAATGTTTGTAGACAGACAAAATTCCCAAATTTGCAAGTCAAACAAGGGCCGTAACAGGTAAATATGAATGGCAAAACCTGTAGTAAGACAGTATCCTTTCCCCCCAATCTCTGCTATCACCATGTCAAAGGACAACAAAATCTGATAACACCCGAGTTACAAGCTGAAATGTTCGCACAGACACAAAATTCCCCAATATGCAAGTCGAACAAGGGTTGTAACTCTGGTAAAAATTAAATGGACGAAACCCAGTTTGTGGATATCCTTTCCTCCAATCTGTGCTATAATTATCAATAGAGGATTTCTAATAAGTCACAATTCTACCCAAAATTTATGAACTTCGAGCACTAAATTTTATTTGAGCCGAGCTTTAGCAAAGCTCGAATCAAATTTAGTGCAAGAGGTTAATAAATTGTGATGAATTTGAGATCCATTTGATCATATAATCACATTTTAGCAAGGACAAACAATCTCGAAACAACTTTGGTTAAAAAATTAATATTGATTGCATTATCACAACCAAAGAGGAAGTACAGACACCTTCAAGAAAAAATATAGTTCCATTTTAAATGTGTCTTGTATCACTTATAAACAAAATCTTTGAAGACAAATTTACTACAATACTATTGCGCTATGTACATTATAGAATTTGTGTTGTTTTCTTACAATTATAAATAACTTTAAAAAGAGAACTAACACAAAAAAGTGTTTAAGAAGTCGCATCAAATAAAATTTGTCTCCAAACTTTTTGTTTATAGTTCATAACCTTAATTCAAACAAAGAGTTATTTCTTATAATTTAATCACAGTATTGGTTAAAAACATCCAGATTTCACCGATATATTTCCATAAAATTGAAACATGCTTCGCTATCACCAAACACAGGTATGTCAATCACACATCCAGTTGAAGAGAAACTTCATTTTGATCATTGTCCCCCAATTTCAATCAACAATTCTGGCATCGTGCAAACACGTCCATGGCCACCTGTGCTTTCTAAGAGTGACCTACACTGATTAAAGTTATCGTGGAATAACCTTAATAGCTAATTAAGTGATAACCAATTGTTTTACAGTATTTTGTGAATTGACAACTTATGATTAAATTATTCCTTACCCATTCCATGATTGGAGCTTCCTGAAATTTTGCGAAAACCCTGTGCCAATGCATTCTCTTATATATGCGAGTCTCCCATAGGTAGCCTTGCATATAGAATACATTGGCCTAACAATATTTACCTTGACCTTGTAAGCCAGTGCATTCTCTTATATATATGCAAGGCTCCATATGGGAGACTCCCATATATAAGAGAATGCACTGGCACAGGATCTTTAATGCTGCACCAGCGCATCTCCCATCATGAAAGGGTTAAATAACACCCACAATTGACTTGAAATAGTTTTCTAACTTAATGGCATTTGTAATTCTGGTTGCCATGTTAAATTTTTTATGTAAATTGGTGCAGCTGGTATTCAATTCTTGAGATAGCATCACTGGAATTAAAACTGATTTCCGATCTCTCTCTCACTCTCTCAGGAGTATATATATATGTGAGGCTCCCTATGAGAGACTCGCATATCTAAGAGAATGCACTGACACAGGATCTTTTATGCTCCACCAGCACAACATTAATGTCATGAAAGGGTTAATATCCCATACTATACTCACTAGGTCCAACATGGTTTTCGACAACAAAGCAATCTAATGATCCATTATCCTTCATTACAACATCGAAACTATGCTTCTTCCTCATATGCTGGAGAAGATTTGTCCTCTTAGGGTTCATATATCGGCACAGAACACAAGAATAAACATGAGTAGGCGGAGCATGCTCCTGGCTATTATGTCTCCTCATATGAACAAGTAAATTCTTCTTCTGTGAAGTCCTGAAGTCACAAACAACACAACTAAACTCTGTCCCATCGTTCGGCGGCATGATACTTTTATGCTGTCCATACAAGTGTTTATAGAGATTTATCAACTTGGTGAATTTCATAGTGCAGTGATTGCAGGCGAATATTTTCTCTTGGCTGGAATAATCAGCTTTCTCAATTAATTCATCATCTGGAGAATCTTTGAATTCAGGTTTCATTCTAGAACTTGCCCTAGATGCTCTGGGTTCTATTGGAAGGTCGTGCTGATTCCTCATGTGACGTAAAACATGCTCTTTCTGCTTTGCGGCATATTCACACATTCCACACTTGAACGGTTTCATTTGGGAATGAACTAACAAGTGTCGATTCAGCCGACTCTCACAGTCAGTCACGAAACTACATTGGCTACAAAATAACTTAAGTTCGGGTCCGGCTGAATGGAATTTCATATGTTGTTTAAGGTCACGTTTAGACACCGCTATAAAGTCGCATTCCTCACAAGAGAATGTTTCCAATGATTTGTCATTAACTTCCTTGGGCATGTGTCTCCTTTTGAGATGTACTTTTAAATCCGGGTTTTCATTTGCGCAAATGTAGTCACATAGAGGGCATTGAATCGCCTTTTTCTGAAAATAGAAATGCAAAAGACAATTTATATAAGTCAGCTAGCAGCATTTTGCATCAACATTGACAGAATATCATATTATGATTCACTCCACAATTAGTTTTAGTAGAATATACTTCCCTAAAGACTACATATCAGGCCTCAACATTTGGTGCTGGACATTTGCAGAATGAGGTCCCCAGAGGGTTATTTTAGTGATGCTACCCCGCAAAGTGGGCTAGCATCACCAAATTCATCCTCTGGGGGAGGGGGCTCATTCTGCATGGCCTCATCTGCTATGGGAGACCTAGACACAGATTTAGGTTCCCAGATGGTGACTATGTTGATGGGCACCCACTGGGCACCTCAATTATGCATTATATTGTCTGCCAAATTGCGGATATAGAGAAACTAAAAAAACATGTTAATTTGATAATAAATATACTTTACATTCCTAAGCTGATAAAGCAGAATGTTGTGATGCTAGCCTATTGTGCGGGTTAGCATCACTAAATTCAGCCTCTGGGGACTCATTCTGAAAATGTCCAGCACCATAGTTTGAGGCCTGCTAGATATACATGTATTGTTCTAGGTAATCATAGACTGCCATGAGGTATGAGAACTGCAACCCAATTTACAGAGTCCATTAAATATAATATTGTGTCTACAAATATAACATCTTGATAACATCGCTGGTTCACTGTCAGTTAATATGTTTAAAGCTTGAGCATACATAACCTCATTCAAGTGAGAAAAAATGGTGTGTAATAAGGTGAAGTACAGGTACAGCAGTAATACAAAAAGTGTCACACTGGAATATCTGTTCTATATGTATATGTATAAATTTCATAAGCATGCAGACAGCAAGCTTTAAATAGTGTGTCTGTCATTTGCAGAATGAGGTCCTCAGAGGATGAATTCAGTGACTCTACCCCGCACAGCGGGCTAGCATCACTAAGTTCACCTTCTGTGGACCTCATTCTGCTTAGGCCTTGGAAGTATCTATGATCTCAAATTAACATTGTTTTTAGTTACTATTTCCCTTCTGTTCAGTTTCTGTATCCCTTAATTTGCATAAGATAAAATGCATTAACCCTTTACCCAACAGAATGGCCCTGTGCCAATGCATTCTCTTATATATGCGAGTCGACCATAGGTCGCCTCGCATATATAAGAGAATGCATTGGCTTAACACATTAAAAATTATAAAATTGTTAAAGAATGTAAGAAAAAATGGTAAAAAGTGTTAAAAAAAAGGTTTTTTTTAGGCCAATGCATTCTCTTATATATGCAAGGCGATCTATGGTCGACTCGCATATATAAGAGAATGCATTGGCACAGGGCATAACTGTAACTATCACAATGTGGTCAAGGAGCCGGTTCCAATGATATCCATATGTGTATGGTTCTATTGAGACAGACCGAAGATATTTTAGGCTGTTGAAGCTTTATTTGGCCGGTTTTGGCCGGTTTGTTGGGTAAAGGGTTAACAAGGTGACTAATGGGTCAACATCACCAAGTTCAACTCGGGAACTTCAATCTGATCCTAGGTCTCCCATAGCAGATGAGGCCTTAGCAGAATGAGGTTCCCAGAGGGTGAATTTGATGATGCTCGTCTTCCAGGCAGGATAGCGTCACTAAATTCACCCTCTGGGAAACTCATTCTGCAAAGGACAGACACACAATTTCAAGGTTTGGCAGACAGGCTTGTGTCATGAGCAACTGACTCCTAGTTATCTGCCTTGTTAAACAATTGATAATATTTCCACAATGCAAATAATTTACCCCAAAGAAACTATTTATGAGAACATGAGGATAACATGCGTCAATGTCAATTTGCTATTGATCCCACCTCATGTTTGTATTTAAGATGCCTTTCCAGATGTATTTTCTGCCTGAATGCCAAGTCACACTTGGAGCACTTGAATCTTCTGACGTCCATATGAGAATTGAGGTGGCGTTTGAGATTACTGCTAGCGGCCGTCATATAGCCACATTCTGGGCACTGATGGGGCTTCACATCTGGAAGTACAATTTGTCATACTTCAACCCTTAAAGACATATTGTGGGCTTACTCCAGTTAAAAACTATTAAGTTAGTACCCAGACTGTATCCCAACTGGAAGAATGTATCAATCAATTAAGCTTGTCGACAATCACAGCCACAGACTGTACCATTTCAGAGAAAACAATGTCTGAACTACACATAAAAGTAAATAGATATTTTAGCCCTTAATTCGTGATGAATATCGGTTGATAAACATAGCACATTATAGCGGCAATGATTATAGTGATGAAAGTCACTGAATATAATTTCCTTATAAAATGACGCTGTTTCTATCTAGTTTGGAAATAAAATTTAGGAAAATATCAATTTTGGGCCAGAGGAGATTTTCTCATTCAGTTCTAAAAGTATATATTGGAATGGTCCATTCTTCATGTTCAGGAATATTAAATAATATGTGCACAGGGCTCGATTTAACTGGATTCGCATCACAATTTGCAATGCTGACCAATTTACAATGAAAAAACATGTATTGGTAGGGATACAAACCTACCCAGTGTAGCAAAATGCTATACACATTTAAAACATTAAATCGACCCTTGTATGAACAGACAACAGGCAGAGAAACACCCAATGCATTCACATTCATTCATTTGTAGGAATGCTCATTCAATCGTAAGCTGTTCATTTGACTTATATCCCTAAAATGAATGAATGGGAAAGAAGTAATACTCTTCAGCAAGTGTCCAGTTATCAAAAGAGTTATAGTCTGAAAGCTTCCTTCATTTTTGAAATATCCCTAATGCACACTTACAGAGACTTTGATGACTTCGCTAATGCATTATTTTTTGCTTAGTCCAGTAAACATGCATACTATCAGAAAGATTGTACTGCATTAGGCCCAATAAATAATGAAAGTGTCAATGACACTGTAACTCAACTTGAAGATGGGATAATGTCATACATTACAGTCAATGGAGCGATAATGAGTGCAAAAAGTTTAAAGATATATGTAATACCAGAGGTCAACCCGAAGAGCCATATGACATTTGGGATCAATTGGATAAAAGATGTTGGCTATAGGACATGCCAAAGTATTATGCAAAGAGTAAAATTCAAGACTGTTTTGATCACATATTGTTTAAATTCGATAGCTCCCATCTAGAAGTGATCTTGAACATGCCTGTAAATATTCAAAACAATTTCTCCAATAAATGCCGGCTGTAGGCTGTGCGAATGGATTTAAATATAAAATCAAAGAGGGCCACCAGTGGTCACCCCGAAGATCCATATGAAGTTTGGTGACAATCGGATGAGGGATGCCGTCTATAGGGTGTGGCAAAGGATTTACTCATGCAAAGAGTAAAATCAAAGATGGCTGCTGGCGTCCATGTTTTTTAATGAAATTCAGAAAAATTTGATGGCTCGCATCTAGCAGTAACCCAGAACATCCATATGAAGTTTGGTGACATTCGAATGAGGGATGTGGTCATGCAAAGAGTAAAATCCAAGATGGCTTTGAATCCAAAATTCAAATTTGATAGCTCCCATTATAGTAGTCATTGCAGTGATTTTGGAGGCTGAACCTAGAATTTTTTTTTATAAAGTAAGTTTTGTTGTCATCTTGACCGGGAATGTTTGGACAACAATATATCAAAAATCCGCTAAAATCCGCTTTGGGGAATTTTTTTTACAGTCATTTGAATACAGGGCGTTTCGTCATTATGCCACAAAATTTTGTATTGCAGATAAACACAAACAGTTTACTTGTGTTAGCTCGCAAACCAACTATGCGTGGCAAGTTCGCATGGATAATTGTCATACGATGATATGATAGCATGAGCCACTACAGTGTAAGCCATATGTACCCCCACTAATAAAGAGTGGTGAGTAGAACGCCAATGCATGCGTGCGCACCACACATAAAGAGCATTCTATGAGCGTAGGAGGACAAAACTGCAATAAGCCATGTGTGCGCTCCAGTAATAAAGAGCGTTATCATAGAACGGCATAACGCACTTCACTGCAGTTGTGCAAGCTGTAGGTCGCATTTTTCAGTTATTTCTCATTTATCACTTCGATTTTATATCTTTAATTGTGAAAGTAGTAAAAGTAGCTTTTTTAGGAGTCGAAAACACGTTTCCTGTTGAAACCTAACGGTGACAACGTACGCAGGAGATTTGTGCTCACATAGGTTGTTTTGGTTAATTTGATTGCTTCATTCGTTGTTCTCGTGTTCTGTTTCATTATTGCATATTTATTCTCGCCCTATTTCATTTCTCATTGTTGATAATGGATGACAATTGTCCCGTCGGTGAGGAGCTTGACCCAACTGAAGACCTCTGTGTCATATGTGGTTTTGGTTTTGTTAATGATCCACCGGTAAAGGTGGGGGCAAATGGTATTGGGACTCTCATAAGCTTTTGTGGACAACGGGGGCGACCTAAGTTGAAACAATACATCACCGAGCGCAGCCAGGTGATGCCTGTCGACAACATGCTGGTGCATGCAGGTTGCCGGAGATATTTTACCGACACAAAAAGAAAGACAAGAGAATTTGGTGGTTTCAGAAGTGAAAAGACTACGATCTGGTGCAACGCCAATCAATACAGCAGAATACTGCTTAATATGTGGAGTTCCTACTAGCACTGATGTTAGACACCCAGGTAGATCCACACCAATGAGCAAAGTAGAGACCCTCCCTTTCAGGGACAAGCTCTTACAATGGTGTGCGCATATACAGGATGCTTTAGCATATGACGTGGAGAAGCGCCTTCAAGGGTGCATTGACTTGGTAGCAGCAGAGGCCGTTTACCACCACAGATGTCTGACTCGATTCTTGCAAGGCAAGGATGTGAATCAACCCGAGAAAGGAAAAGCAGGTTGAAGATCAGATCAGGGTACGCAATATTGGTTCGAAAAGATTTGTACTTAGCTCGAGACAGAAGCTGGTGCTGAATTATACACTGTTAGTGAGTTACATTCCAGAATGGTTGAATTCGCAGGCGAGTCAGAGGTTTATACTATTAAAAGTTTGAAAGGTAACTTAGAGGAATACTATGCAGAATTCATATTCTTCGCTGAGGTTAAGGGACGGAAGGATGTCGTTTGTTTTCGAAATATGGCCAAACTCATTATAAATGAAAAGTGGTACACTGATAAAAAATAGGATTTAGATGCCGAAGCAGACAGGATTGTCTTGACAGCAGAAAGAATAATAAAAGCACAAATAAGATTACAGTCGCGAATCGTACCCATCCAGTGATGCTATATCTAGTATTAGTCGGGGGAGAAATTGGATCCCGAGTCACCTGCAAAGCCTACTAAAGATTTTAATTCCATCCGATATAAAGCAGAATAGTATAGGCCATTCCATTGTGCAGGGCGCACGTCCATGTTCGGTTATAGCACCAACAATGTTTGGACTGGGCGTAGAAATGGACCATGTGTTTGGTTCCAAATGGCTAGTGAACGAGTTATCCCGGTTGGGATTCTCTGTTACTCACGATGAAGTTGAGAGGTACAAGCAATCCGTCATTCAGACCGAAACACCCAGTCAAATACTAACTGACTATGCACCCAGTGCCATCGTTCAGTGGGTGGCCGTGTCGACCACAACATAGCAACTCTGTGGCAGGGGGACCTTCTATGGAATGGGGATGGTTGCAATATCTGCACTCACGAATCAATCAGCACTGAGCAAGTCGCGTGTGACCATGAGACAAAAGCGGTTGAGGGTTGATGAGCTCGTGAAGGTTACGGAGTGTCCATCTTCCAATATGTTGATGTTATTGGCAAAGGAATTTCCAATATCAAACTGAAACCTCTTATTCGTTTGGCCACACCCTATACCCTCCCATTTGACCTCAGCACAGATCTGCTGTGGCACTCAGAATGCTTTTTCAGTAAGAGTGAAAAACCTAGCGCGAACTGGTCAGGTTTCATGCAAAGTGATTACTCGCAGGACGACACTCTGACCGCTGAGAAATCAGATGTTCTGTTCCTTCCCATCATCGATCTGATTCCGTCAGATGACGATTGCATTTATTCTACACTCATTTATGTTGAGGAACAGGCATGTAGATTGAACATCCACACGCCATGTATCACTTTCGACCAGAGTTTGCATCACATGGAAGAAACGTCAGAGTTATCGCGGACGATACAGATAAGATTATTCTTTTGATCCATCACTGGAAATCGAACATGGCCGTCATATTTTTTCAATCTGATGCTCGGAAATCTGGCAAAGGCAGTGCTGCCATATGGCGAATCAGTGACATCGTGCGCAAGGCTGGACAGTTCACAACTTCCCATATCCTGTTTGCACGTATGCATGGGGAGGCTGTGACACCACCTCTGCAATATTCGGACATGGGAAAACAAGTATCGCCAGAAAGATAAACGAGTCTGCTGAAGTTCGCAAAATATCATTACTCATGTAGGAGTCTAGTGCTAATCAGAATGACTTTGAAGAGGCCGGCATGCGGCTTTTCGTTGTAGTGTGTAGTGGTAAGAAAGAAGACTCACTAAATACACTTCGGTATGCGAAGTTTATGGATATAGTATCTTCTAGCAAGACTGCGTTAGAGCCCCAAAAACTCCCACCAACAGAACAAGCAGCATACTATCACAGTCTCAGAGTTCCTCTCCAGGTGATGATTTGGAGAGCACTGAATAACGACGTATTGAATGCTGAGATATGGGGTTGGGAACGTCGTGGTGTGCATCTTGCCCCAGTCATGACTGACCAGAATGCAGGCCCAGACGAATTGCTCAAGTTTGTATGGTGCAAATATAAGATGTCATAAAAAAAACCATGTGACACCAATGTGTGTACATGTTGCAAACATGGTCTGAAATGTGTTATCGCTTGTGGAGATTGTCGTGGAGAGGGCTGCATGAATTCAGAAGGGGTTCTGATAGGAGATGACGAGGATGAGGTCTGAGTATATTGATATATTTGACACACAAGTACTGAAATCATGAAGCATTTCTTATTCTGGTCATCACTGGCCGATTTCCATCAACAAAATAAACAAAAGAAATAATTGTAATTTTGACTCTCTGTGACTGATATTTGGTCAATGTGACTCCCGTGGAATCCTCTGTCAAACATGGTGACATTTGTTTGAGAGCAATCTCATTACCCCTACCTCACAACGGACTAATTAATGCTGATTGGGGAATATTTCTAATTTTTGGCCGCCATCTTGGACGCCATCTTGAATCCTGAATTTTCCCCAAGGCGGATTTTAGATATGTTATTCCTGATACTTTTCCACACAAAATGAGACCAAAACCAGCTTTATAACAATTTTTTCGGGGTTCAACCTCCCGACGACCACACTATTAAGAGAAAATCTAAAACATGCCTATTAATTTTCAAAACAATTCTCCAATAAATGCAGGGTGCAGGGTGTGGCGATAAATTAAAATATGAAATCCAAGATGGTTGCTGGCAGCCATGTTTGTGAATAAATATCAGAAAAAATTGATGGCTCCCATCAATATGTCACCCCGAAGATACATTTGAAGTTTGGTGACGATCTGATGAGGGATGTGCTCTGTAGGGTGTGTGCCGAAAGATTTAGTCATGCAAACATTAAAATCCATGTTTTTCAATGAAATTCATAAAAATTTGATGACTCCCATCTAGTGGTCATTCAAAAGATCCATATGAAGTTTTGTGATGATCGGATGAGGGATGTGGTCTGTAGGGTGTGCCAAAGGTTTAGTCATGCAAAAAGCAAAATGGGGATTTTACTTAAATTCTGTGGTGCGATTGTGTGCAAGCTCTAAATAAAATTGAAGGACGATTAGCCATTAGTGCTAAAGTCTATTTTTCATGTTTGTATTCATAGCTGAACCAATATGCATTTTGGTTTTGGGTCCAAACTGTAACTGGCTGCAGCCAGCTGTACCAATGAACAATCTAGCATGCCCTCACCTAAATGCTTCTTCCTGTGTTTGATACAATTATCCTTTTTTGCTGTGATATAATCGCAGTCCTCACATCGAAACAGTCCATTCTCTTCAACAATAACTCCATCACTCACCTAAAATAGTAGACAAATACAAAGTACTGAGAGATAATTTTCTGAATTAACCCTTTCTTTACTAAATAGATTCTCCCATTCAGTTATGAGGTATACATTGGAAGAGTCTATTATTCATTTGGAGGGGTGTTTAGGTAATAAAATTAGAGGACATCAGAAAAACAGATAATACAAGGCTTAGAGCAGAATGATTCCTATTCATTGGTGGGAAAAGTTCAGATAATAAGTTCAACAAATATTTGTTGAACTTATTATCTGAACAATTCCAATGAGAACTACTAGTCAATTTTAGAATAGAAAAGGCTAAAAGGGTTGGCCAAGTTTGCATGTCTGAGATTAGTCAAAATTATCATGACACCTTGTTGGAAAGCTCTATTCTAAAAGGAAAACGTACAACAAAGTTTCTATATAGTTGTCTATATAACCCATTTTGTTAACTAAACATATGTTCCATATAACTGTGTCCCTGCACATGTACTTGATCAACCATGATAAAGATAACTGGATATTGTCAGGATGCTCCAGACAATCATTCACCTGGAGGCTTTCCTGTAAGGAATCTATTTCAATTAAGCTTTCAAGTAATGTATAATAATTTGACAATCGAATATTGACATACATCTTATTTATATTAATTTATAGTCTAAAACTACTGGTAAAGTATAAATATATTGAAAATAAGCATCTCTAAAGATGGATAACTTACCAAGAATGATTAAACATGTGTTCCTCTACTACAGTAATGCCCTAACTAATCGACTCCTTGATCACAGCAGAATTATGAGTAACTTTTCAGGATTTAGTCAGAACTTTGGCTTGTTGCCATTCATCGGAAAGCTCTCATTGAGAGCTTTCCAATGAATGGCAACAAGCCATATTTCCGACTAAATCCTGAAAAGTTACCCATAATTCTGCTGTGATTAAGGATCGATTAATTAGAGCATTACTGTACATATAGCTTTTTATCAAACACATTGTTCCTTGTTTGTGTTTTAGTATTTACTATTTATAAATAATGTTTGTATTAGGGATGGGATGATATCCCGATACGACTTAACAAGATATGTGCGCTGATTTGAAGCCACAACTATTGCAGTATCATGGTATACTTCAATTTCTATATACTTTGCAAGCCTTGAAATAGTGTGTCTGTCATTCACAGAATGAGGTCCCCAGAGAGTGACTTTAGAAATGCTACCCTGCACAGTGGGCTAGCATCACCAAATTCACCCTCTGGGGACCTCATCTTCTGGGAAGTATCTATAGTCTTAAATTAACATTGTTTTTAGTTACTTTTTCACTTCTGTTCAGTTTCTATATCCCTTAATTGGCTGATGATAAAATTCACAATCAAGGCGACAAATGGGTGAACATCACCAACTTCAATTGGGGAACTTCAATCTGATCCTAGGTCTCCCATAGCAGTTGACACCTCAGCAGAGTGAGGTTCCCAGAGGGTGAATTTGGTTACACAAGCCCACCATGCGGGAGAGCATCACTACAATTCACCCTCAGGGGACCTCATTCTGTAAATCTCCATTTCAAGGATTGGCTGTAATTCCTATATACTCTGTCTCAAACTCATGCATATCGGCGAACATTTAATGAAAAGGAAACTCACACAGTTAGATACCAATGATCACTGAAGTCTTTGTGACAATGAAGCAGAGATACAAGAGACACACATGTTCCATCGGTATGTATTCATGGCCATCACATTTCAAATGTAATCGTCTTTTGAAGTGGTCACTACATTTTTGCTCCATAAGGTACCGGTATACTGAGTGCTTGCTAGTTTAACAGAAGTTTCTCCCGTGACAAAATAATGTATAAATAAAGAAATTTATCAGGCATGGACACGAAGAGTTTTATCCGCAGCCAACATTTTTAACAAATTAATAATAAGGCTAGGTCGAGATTTTTATCAGAACGTGACTCTTGCATCAACATAAATATTGAATCACAGTATAAAAATATTATCCCATCCCTAGCTTGTTTATCACTTTCATGATGGGAGCCGCGATGGTGCAGCAATAAAGATTCTGTGCCAATTCATTCTCTTATATATGCAAGTCTCCCAGAGAATGCACTGTCAACCCCAAAAGTGTAACAAATCTTCTCAACCATAGCTGACCTTCATAGTACGTCTTGATTATCACACAATAATGTGATCGCCATCTACTTGTTCTCTATTGTGTATATGGCGTGCCAGGAAGACGGCCTATATTGGCCATGCCACTCCTGCGCAAATTATCAGGACAGATTATTATGTTTTTGTATTATGTAATAATTTGTGCAAATAAACAATCCAATTCAAGGTAAATATTGTTAGGCCAATGCATTCTCTTATATATGTGAGGCACCCTATGGGAGACTCACATATATAAGAGAATGCATTGGCACAGGGTTTTCGCAAAATTTCAGGAAGCTCCAGTCATGAATGAGATATAATGGAGAAAATGAAAGTGTGTACAAAATGTACACAAAATCTGAAACATTGACTTACTTTAGGTGGTAATTTTGGTCCTGGTCTGCGGTAATTTTTTATTTCTGTTCCGGCAGGTAAGCTAACGAATATGAGCTCATCTTTTGTTCCGGCTTCATCATCTTCAAATGTCAGTTTTGTGTGGATTGTTTCCTGTGCTGAATCTTTGGACAGACTTTTCTCAACTGTCGGAGTTTGAGTGGACATTGAAAGGTTGAGATGATCACTTGATTGTGTTGATGTTGATTGAGGAACTTCTGTATCCATGGGGACCAAAATGGTTGAGGTAGCAGATGATGCAGTTGATGTGATATTTATGTGTGACATTTCTGAAATTCAAAGCAACTATTGACATATACTCTGAAATGATTGATCATTAACCATTTCTTTACTATTATCCGAACATTTTCACCAATTAACAGGAAACCTTCTGCACTTATATTATGTTTTTCTGCCTGTTGTCTCCATATATTTCTGACCACCAAATAAATAATAGACCATTCCACTGCATACTTTTCATGGGAGAATCCGTTTAGTAAAGAAAGGCTTAACCTTTACTATACTCAAAGGATTCTACCACAAATGTGTAAAAGTATACAGGAGAGCTGGTTTGATAATAAAATTTACACATGATTCTTAATTGATAATTTGGAGGGAATGTTCAGACAATAAATCAAGAGAGGCACAAGAAACCTGTGGAAAATTTGTAACTCCATAAAAAAAAAGATATTTTCCTAGAGAGAAATGCTTCTAAAAACATTGAATCAAGTGTAACAATGATTAGTTCACTTATTTAAACTGGATTCTCCCATTCAGTTATAAAGGTATACATTTGAATGGTCTATACTTCATTTAGAGGGGTGTTCGGGTAATTAACCCTTTGAGTGCCAGGTCCGATTTTTGTATCAACCCATATACCCTGTGCCAATGCATTCTCTTATATATGCGAGTCGACCATAGGTCGCCTCGCATATATAAGAGAATGCATTGGCCTAACAATTTTTCATCAATTGTTATTATTTTTTACAATTTTTTACAATTTGAATAATTTTTTTAAAATCTCAACAAAAAAAAATGTTTTTTTATTTTTTTTATTTTTTTAGGGCCGATTTTACAGACCGTAAATTAGGGCCGATGAGATCGGCCCCTGGCACTGAAAGGGTTAAAGCAGACAACAGACAGAAAAATATAATACAAGAGCAAAATGTTTCATATTCATTGGTGGAAAATGTTCAGATAATAAGCTCAACTAACAGCCTACGGTCGTTTGTTGAACATATTATCTGAACACTCCCAGAGGGAACTACTCATCAATGAGTACTTAGTATAGAAAGCACTAAATATAATATTTCATGTTAGGTATAATACAGATTAAACCGTGAAATATCATCGAAGAATCAATATTGCAGTTTAATCAACAATGTGTCAGAAAATGAAACAATGTCCAATTTAATTGACCATCATTACTAATGCTCAACAATGGTAATCAAGGCACGCATAACCTTAAATATAGTTACCAAATCCATTCTGTGAAATTAAATAGATTCCATAAAAATTTACCTGAAACCCTGAATAAATCTTTAATCATTATATGATATGACATGTATAATGGGTCTGACATTGCCACAAAGCAAACCCCAGATTCATCAGACAGGAATAGAGCAATACCAGATTAACCCTTTAATGACGGGAACTGTGCTGGTGCAGCATTAAAGCTCATGTGCCAGTGCATTCTCTAATATATGCTCCCATAGGGAGCATCACATATATAAGAGAATACACTGGTTTACAAGGTCCATGTAAATATTTTTTTACAATGCATTCTCTTATATATGCGAGGCATCCTGTGGGCGACTTATATAAGAGAATGCATTAGCACATGGTTTTCGCAAAATTTCAGAAAGCTCCTGTCATGGAAGGGTTAACAATATGACTTGACTGGGTCTTACCTTTGCATTCTGTATTTTTTGTAACAGAGGCCACTGCAGAACTGTCCATCCTTTTGACAAGAAGATTCTTAAGACACAATCTCGTATCAGCTGCTTCACTATCTTTAACAGCTTGACTTTCAGTAACACCTTGGACATCTTCTGATTCTGATACAGCTGGAGTGTGAATAACTGACTCAGAAGGGACAGTTTCAATTTCTTCAACTGCAGATTCTTCAATAATATTTTGGTACTCTGGTTCTTCAGATACATCCACATATGTCTCTGGAATAACTGAATTATCAGCAGATGTCTGATCATTAGCCTCTCTTTGATCACCAGCCATCATGTGAATTACTTCCCTTGCCTGATTATCTTCTGTAGATAAATTGTCACTTATGCCTGCTCCATCTTCTTCAACAATTACTCTATCAACAGTTGATGACTGGCTCATTTTGTCTAATAGATCGCCTTCAACAGTCACACTTGCACAAGTTGATTGTTCGCTATTTATGTCTGTTTTGTTATCTACAATGCTAATATTTCCACTAGTCGATGGTGACTTGATAATTTTGTCTTCTTGATCATATTCAACAATTTCACTGTCGCTAGTTGATGACTGAATAATGTTGTGTGTCCTGTTATCTTCAATGATTACACTGCTACTAGCCAAAGGCTGGCTATCTTTGTCTGCCAGATTATCTCCCACAAGTACGTTGCCACTAGTCGAAGACTGACTGTTGTTGTCTGCTTGGCTACCTTCAATAATAACATTATCCTGTAGTAGTGTATTACCCTGAGAATCAACATTCACAGTTGTAACGTCCATAGAAGCACCACCCTCAATTTTCTGTTTCAAACTTTTCACGCTCCAACGAAATGGAGCCTCCTTTTCATTTTCAGTTTTCTTCCCTTCAACGTTTTTACATTTCAAACTCCACAGAACTGGGGACTTTTCATCCGATACAGTTTGCATTCCTTGAACATCTTTCGCCTGTTCTGCTATCTTAATAATAGACTTAAGAACAGAAGGAGGCACATGGACTCGCTTGCGACCAATTTGTGGCTCAGAATCTTTTGGGTATTCTGTCTTCTCTCCAGCAGGCTTAAGGACTTCAGTTTCCATGGTAGATTCAGCTCTCATTTCTGAAGACGTGAGTACAGTAGCATGCATTCTTGTTCGCTCTCCCACTGCCCGTTCTTCAAATCTCTCAGTTATTTTCCTCTCTTCTGATATTTTACTGAGAGGTTTGAGCACAGAACGAGGTGATATTTTTTGCTGTCCTGCTAGGCAGAGATTTCCCTTTGAATCTACCGTTACTTTTATGACCTTGACTGGTGAAGTTGGACTTTTCATGCTTTGTATCAGGGGAAGCACTTTCTGAATACTTTCTTTTGAGAAAAAATCTGCAAATAAATAATCCGTACAAGTAACAGCGGAGTTAAATAAGGCCAAATGATATAATTGCATGCCACCTGTAAATTTTAGTTTCCATACTCAAAATAAGGTCCTCTGAATCAGTGGCACAACACTAGCAGAATTGTGGCTAACTTTTCAGGATATAGTCGGAAATATGGCTTGTTGCCATTTGTCGGAAAGCTCTCCCCGACTAAATCCTGAAAAGTTACCCATAATTCTGAATAAAGGTATCATGCTGAAAATTTGCTAAATTTGTCAGATACAACATTTCAATTTTAATGAAAACGATCTACAGCTGCAAAATATAACATGTTATGTGTATATATTGAGCATTTGGAATATTTCATTTAGCATATTTCTTTGTTGAATCATCTAAACAGGACAGAATAGGTCATTCATAACATCAAATATGTTATGTAAATGTCTAGAAATGGTAAAGATTTTTGTCATGTGTTTGACAGATTTTCCAATTATTGTAAAGCTGAAATAATGAAAGTTTATGGGTGCGGTTGCTTCAACTTTTGTAACGAGACAAAGAATGATACGGCAACTTGTTTTGAATATCATTTTTACATCACATCACATGTACATAGTATTTCAATCACAGTCATAAAATATAGAATACATAAGTGTCAGATAGCCGCACACGACTAAAGAACAGCAATATATATTACCGACAGTGCCCTCGCTTTTAATCTGAGCCTTTGAATTCCCCTCAGCAGCTGGTGGTGACAATTGGTCAACTGAAGTTGAAGCCTTTGAATCAGGAACCGCATCCGGTACTAAAGTTTGAAATGATTCAGCATCAGCAGAACATTCAGCCTGTAGCCGAGACGGAACTAAAGTTGAACATGACTGAACATCAACAGAAGCTGCAACCTGCGAATGAGACGGAACTGAAGTTTGACATAATGATTCTGCATGTGACACAGCAATGCGTTCCACAGTTGGAGCTGTTCTTTCTTTCACTAGGATATCCTTTTTCATCAAAAAGGGATGATTCTGCCGAGCGTAACAATGGAAACCGCTAACAGTCTTCTCTTCTGTGATTGATTTCCTTAGAAGTTTTAATTTGTCTGTATCTTTTCCATGACATAGTTCTTCAGTTTTATCACTATTACCAGAAATTTCCATCACTATATTACTGGTATCTAGTACACTACATGCTGCTACACAAGGGACTGGTCTTGTTCTTTCTGCTACCTTAACATTCTGTGGTATATCCAAGTCAATGTAGCTCTGCTTATCGGATGAAACTCTAACAATCTTTGATGAGACATCTTTGTTATGCTCTTGTTTGATTATCTTTTTCCTGTAAACAACAATGAAAGTGTCAATGTCTCAATGAAACTGTAGCTCAACTTGTAGAGTTTCATGTGCTACAGTCAATGGAGCGATTAGGAATGCGAAAAGTTCAAATGTCTAAGTATACTAGATATCAACATGAAGAGATATATAGAAAATAAAATCCAAGATGGCCACTGGTGACCATGCCATGTTTTCCAATAAAATTCAAATGATTTGATAGCTACCATCTAGTGGTCTCCACGAAGGTCAATATGAAGTTTGGCTAATCAGATGAAGGATGTGGTCTGTAGGTGTGCTAAAAGATTTAGTCATGCAAAAAGTAAAATCCGAAATGGCTGCTGGTGGCCATGTTTTTCAATGAAATTTGGAAAAATTAGATTATTCCCCATCTTGTAGTCATCCCAAAGATCCATACGAAGTTTAGTGACGATTGGACAAGGGATGACGTCTGTAGGGTGTACCAAAGTATTTAGTCATATAAAGAGTAAAATCCAAGATGGCTGCTTGTGGCCATGTTTTCCCCAACAAAATTTGGAAAAACATTTATGGCTCTCATCTAGTGGTCACCCAAAATATCCATATGAAGTTTGGTGAGGATCGTATCAGGGATGTGGTCTGTAGGGTAGGGATCTGAGAATCGGGGATTTTGCATTGAATCGAATCTCGATATTGAATTTCCTTCCTGATATCGACATCGAATCGAAACTCGAATCGAATCAGCTAGTGATTAACATTGTTTACCAGTGTGTATTTCGGTGTCTCATGACAAAAAACGGCAACATTCACTAGATACTATATAACAATGTTAATCTCCTTGGAACTTGTTTTTTTTTTTTAGGAAATTTGTGACATAGGCAAGTCACTCTCAGTCTCATGGAGGGTTTGGGATATGTTGCATTGCATTTATATCTAGCTGTATCATGTCGACCATGACACAAGAAGTGACAGTAAGACACTTAAAGACAGTTAAATCAACGTATCGCAAACCCCATGGAATGGAAGTCACTTGTCTACATTATTTAAAGGTGGATTATCTCTTTGTAAACATGTATTATATAGTTGCCGGGGTATAAAATATTAGATCTGAATCGAAGACTCCTGTCCGGAAATGCTTCTATTGATTAATATTGATTTTATTTCGAATATTTTCTGGTCTAAAAATGTGTGGTTGTTTAGCTAACGAACAATAGTGGTTACTGTTAACAGAGACCAGAAATTTTATGGTGTAATTTTGTCACAAATAAACATTAATTATACTCATTATCGCTTATAACTATGGAATAAAACAATACAACCAATCAATCTGGGACATTTGACATTCGGTACATAGCCATAGGAACAGCCTAATGCTCTCTATCGCTATATGGTATCACTCGATTGGTCTGTTCTAAAAGCAGACAAATAAATGGTCCCAATAAAATATTCGAAATAAAATCAATATTAATTGATAGAAGCCTTTCCGGACAGGGGTCTTCAGTTCATATTTATTATTTTATACCTACGCAACTATTTCAAATTTGTTATTTAAAGAGATAATCCATCTTTAATAAAGTTAATAAAGATTTGATACAAATGACCATGGTTACACCGTTCAGCTATATAATTGTTCTAGTCAGATACCAATGGTAGTTATCTGTTAAACTGTTCACCCCACAATAGACCAAACATCTACATCACACATCCACAGTAGTTGTCTTCATGGAGGTGGTCCCAGAAAACAGACACATATTACAAGTGTTAAATGTTATCAACAAGATTATACTAAGGAATTCTGCCGGCAGTGTCGCAGATAACTGGTCGCACATTTAAGAACGTAATAGACCGATTGTTCTTAGGTTTCTCACCGTTTCTGTTCATTCCATTCTATGTTTTGTCACTCATAATGACGCAAACGGCGGCTGACATTGAATTCTTTAAATATAATCTGAATTGGATATCTGAAGTGCTACACCACGGTAGGGAATCACATGGTTTTGAGGTTGCTGAGTACCACGCATTCAAAATTTGCAAATGCACAAAAACATAATATATGAGGAAGTGACATAAAACTTAGCAGTGTGACTGTTACGAGCATACCGGTATGCTAGTTTATTTTTGAAACAAGTTGATACCTTATTTGTTCGTAAATACTTGGTGGTTTTCTGTAACATTCTGACCAAAGTTTCCAGTCAGAGGTGCGTGGAATACACCAGTCCATACATATTGGAGAATCCTTCGACTGACAACTTTGGTCAGAATGTTAGAACAAACAACTCTGACAGAAATGAGGTATCAGCTTGTTTGAAAAATAGTATAGCATATGCTCGTAGGTCTCGTTTTAAATTGCCTCGGCCATTTTGAATGCGTGATACTCATCGACTAGAAACCACGTGATTCCCCACTGTTTAAACATAAGGTAATCAATTGAGTTCCGCATCTAGTGATCATGCATAGATGTTGATACAGATTACAAATATGCGTTGATTTATCATTGTCAAATGTTGCGATCGAAGCACATAATTTGCATAATGCATGTCTATTCTGAACGACATACATTCAAAATTACCTATGTTGGCTAACTTGGCAACCTTGTGTGCGTTCAGGTCATTTGGCTTGGGTTATTTAGATGCAAAAAAACGAGATTACACCAAAGTAACAAGAATTCGAAAATATCTGAATCAGCAGACCGATTCGGTGTCGATCTCGAATCGGGTGCCCAATATCAACATCGAATCGAATCTCGAATATTTGCAGGTCCCTACTATAGGGTATGCCAAAGGATTTAGTCATGCAAAGAGTGAAATCCAAGATGTCTGCCGACGGCCATGTTTTTCATTAAAAAAAATTTCAATTTCGATAGCTCCCATCTAGAGGTGATCCTAAACATGCCTGTAAATGTTCGAAACAATTCTCCAATAATTGCGGGCTGCAGGGTGTTCTGATAGATTCAAATTTGAAAACCAAGATGGCTGCTGGCGGCCATGTTTTATCACAAATTTTGGATAAAATTGATGGCTCCCATCTAGAGATCAGCCCGAAGTTACATATAATGTTTGGTGATGATTGGATGAGGGAGGTGGCCTGTAGGGTGTGCCAAGGAATTTAGTCATATGGCCGAATTACCCAAAAATGACCCGTTCCCATCTACATGTCATTGTCAATAGCCATGACAAATTTCATAATGATCAGACCAAATGTATGACCTGTAGCCTGTGCCAAAGGATTTAAACATGCAAATAGTAAAATCCAAGATAATTTAGAAATAATCAGCAATACCCACCACGTAACGCCATCCCTAATGCTGTATTAAATTCTCTGATGTACTAACCTTTTGGGAGATTCTGAGCTAGAGGTTGTATCCTGTTTGGTAGAGATTTTTACTTCTTTTTTTAATTCTGCAGAAGGAAACAATAAAAATTTTATAGAAATACACCTTTGTATCAATAATTAATGAGGACGTTTCCATATAAATTAATAAATTATATAATAATAAAACTGATCAGATTTCAATATTGTTTATCCACCAAAGTGCTCAAAATAGTCTACTGACCATTATTACCCTGATTAAAAAAAGCTGAATAGGGGCGGGCGGGTCACCAGAAACACAAGTCTTTTTGTTTTGGCCTTATTATTGAATAGATCATTTTACTGTTCAATACCAGGAACCAAAGTTTACATTTGGGTTGACGTACTGTTACTAGCATTACAAAGCTCGATGGCCCAGTGGTTAGAGTGTTCAGTTTTTCATTTCTGTCAACACAGCGATATAAGTGTTTGACACTCGCCATTGGATTGTTGAGTTTCCTGAGTGGCTTGGTTTTTAAGTTAAGTGGAGAATGACTGTGTATTTATTCATTGTAGAAATGTCGCTGCAATTTGTGACCTTTGAGCAAGACTGTTCGTACTGGTTACACTGGTGTAAATATTTTCCATAGGCCTCAGTGCTAACGTTTTAGCGTATACTGTTGGCAATATAAATTTTGGGTCCAAAATTGTCTTTAAATCTGAAAAATTTACATTTGGGGAAACATTTTATGCAAAAAAGTCATGTCCGTCTAGCAGGGAATTCGCCTTTAGATCTTCTGTTTTCGTAACTAGTGTCAGAACCGCATAAAAAAATACTGTCATATTTTAGACCACACCAAAAAATTCAAATTTCACTACAAAGGGTTAATTCCTGTGCCAATGGCTATTTTACCTATGGGAAATCATAGGGAAGAGGTGTGACGATTTTTTTATGCAAAAAGCACACAAGGCTATTGACCAATCAGGGCCCAGTGTCTATTTTATTCTCTCCTATATATTCCTCCCGCATCCACTAGATGTCACTCCAAACCCTATTTACACCAGTGTAACCTACTTTGGCTGCTTCATAGCATCGGTTGGGTATTGATAAATCTTGTCAGTATGCTGACCCTGACATTTTCACAAACTATTTGCAACTGGGGTGGCTTTCTAGCTGGAGTATTAAAGTGATGACGGTGTCACATGCTCAATGACAGAGGTAATAATAGATGTATAGCGCATTGAAACTAATTCACTGTATAATATATACTGCACTTTATAATCTATGGATCCCAGAAGGGGCAAGCGGGGGAGGTTTAATCTGCAATGGTCAGCCCAGTAGCTTCCAGGATCCTATAGCCCTGTCAGGGATTGCACCCCCTGCATCGTGGGAAATCATGCCATCAACCCTGTTCACAGATGATATGAGGAATGCGAAAATGAGGCAGTGGTTCCCAGACCCAAACAAGAGATGGACTGGGGTCTGGTCCATACACCCTTGTGGCATACTGCCTAGTGTGGGAATATCTGTAACTTATATATATATATATATGACTGATATACTCAGAATGATGAGATGAATAACTGTAGAACGATCAACAAAACAAAACAATTGAATAAGCCATTGAATGTCCTCATAGTGGTGAACATCCGTAACAAATTTCATTGAGATCCGAGCATTAGTGTTTAAGTTATGGCCTGAACAGACATCGGAAGAACCAAAAAGCCAACATTTCCCGATAAATAAAGATGAATAATTCTAGAATGAAAAACCAGAACAAAACGATTGAACTCTCTATTGAATGTACTCATAGTAAGTAGTGAACATCCAACCACAATTTACGAGGACTACTGTTCAAGTTATGACCTGAACAGACATCGAATGGGCCAAAAAGCCAACATTTCAAGATAAACAAAGATGAATAACTCTAGAAAATCCGAACAAAACAACTGAAACCTCTATTGAATGTCCTCATAGCAAATTCCATAGCAAATTTCATTGAGATCCGAGCTTAATTGTGGAAATTATGACATGAACAGACATCAGACGGACCAAACAGCCAACATTTCCAGATAAACAAAGATGAATAACTCTAGAATGGAAAATCAGAACAAAACGATGGAACCCTCTATTGAATGTCCTAAAAGACTAAAAGTAGTGAAGATCCATACCATATTTAATTGAGATCCAAGTAATACTGTTCAAGTTATGACCTGAACAGACATCGGATGGGCCAAAAAGCCAATATTTCAAGATAAACAAAGATGAATAACCCTAAAATGGAAAATCAGAACAAAACGATGGAACCTTCTATTGAATGTCCTCATAGTAATGTACATCCGTAGCAAATTTAATTGAGATCCGAGCTTAACTGTGGAAATTATGACATGAACAGACATCAGACGGACCAAAAAGCCAACATTTCCTGATAAACAAAGATGAATAACTCTAGAATGGAAAATCAGAACAAAACGATGGAACCATCTATTGAATGTCCTCATAGTAGTGAAGATCCGTACCATATTTAATTGAGAACCGAGTAATACTGTTCAAGTTATGACATGAACAGACATCGGATGACACAAGTACGGACGCACGCAAGGATGCACCTTTTTTTTTTTAAAGGGGGATATACAAAGACACTGTCTGAGAACCATTGTCTGACATGGACCAAAATTTCAATTATTAGGCAGCAAGTATGAATTGATTTAGTTAAGAAACCACTATGTTGACTTTGATATAAAACTAGTAGATATTAGAGGACCATTTAATTAAATTTGTGATCATTGATTGATGGATACATTTCTGTGATTTATATATATTGTATAATGGTCTACTGTTGGATAAATTTCCAGCAGCTGGTTCTAGTTTGAGAAAAATAAATTATGAAATATTTTTTTTTACCTCATACAGTCAGATCCATTGATCAAGTGGAATTCATTTTGAATGAATTCTCAATGTATGTGATACACTAGTTTCTGAAATTCAAAACAAGTCTATCCATTTAGAAATAACCACAATAGGGCAACTAGTTAATAACTTCACACTTTGATGACTATATACTCAATGACGTGCACTAAACCCAAGGCCATTTGTTGAATTTATTAATTATCTTTCCCAGGAATCCTATGTCTTTACTTGTATTATCGAAACACCCTTCCAGATTAATAAACCATTCCAATGTCTACATTCATAACTGAGTTGGAGAATCAGTAACAAAAGAGTCATAATTCCACATACCTTCCTTTTCATTGAAGTCATACACCATATCATCCATTTTCTTCGGAACGCGACCACGGCTACTCTTTCTGGATGGAGAAAGTATGGTATCACTTTTCAACTTCTTCCAATAAGTAGACGTTTGGATTGTTTCGTTCTCAATATCAGGCTCAGTTGATACATTTTTGCGTTTCTGTTTTCCACTCTTGTTGTCACCATCTAATTAACAAGAAATAAAATACCGTATACACCCGTCAGTAAACCCATCCTCGTGAGTAAGCCCAGTCTGGGTTTTTTGCCCTCAAATAAACATGGGGGGGTCCTCGTGGATAAGCCCACCCCCAATTTTCAGCATTTGGGAGGTAAGTACAATCATGTCCTGCTATTCTGTGGCCGAGAAGAATCTCCAGTACAGTGCATTGAATAGATGAACGACGATCACAAATGACAGATACTCGTTTTATTTGTACGTACTGTGTTATGAAAATAAAACAAAATTAAAAATATATGTTGCTTTTGTTATTATTTATATATTATAAATCTTAGGCCTATATGTTAGACAGATTATTCCCATAATATTCCCATCTTAGTTGTTGGATATATCAAAGGAGTATCAAACAAATAACATCAAAGGGTGCCGCACCTGTTTTTCACGCCTCTCGCGGAGTGAACCCAATGAGATGTAAGTGAATCCAATGGGATGCTATGTAATGACTGTGTTTTTACAAGAACTGACATATATAGTGTGATACACCAGGTTATCAATCATATAACAATTTGAAACATTCTGCTTTCAACATGTCTAAACTTCGTGCTAGATTCTCATTGGAAGTTAAAATGAAAGTTGCCGAGTGGCATCGTGCTAATGGTAGAGACTGTTCAAAAACCGCTAGACAATTCAACGTTGATAGGAAGCATAGAAAATGACGACGATGTACGCAGACAGCTTGTTCTAGACAGTTACCGTCCACATGGCACAACTTATGACCCTCGACGAATTTGCAAGCCGTGACACTGACATCGTTACTGTGTCCCCGGAGGTAGGCTTGATTAATTAGCATTTAATTAGCATTACTCCAACTAAATTTGGGTGTGAACTCATTACACAACACTATTGTGTTTTCAAATTGATCCCAAGAAAATATAAATTGAGCCCAATAATTTCCACGAGCAGTCCTGCTTTCTATGATATACTTTTAAAAGTTGCCACGTTCTCTGGTGTTAATTCGTTTACAATCTTTGTGGCTCAATTGCCGTTAATTAATCTTGGATTATTTCATTATAATATGAGGCAATATATATATCAGAGCAGCTAATATTTATATTAAATCATTTTTGAACCATTACATTTAAAATAGTATCAGATAATGAGTTTTTCCATTCGAATATTAATCCACCTCGAATTTATAGAGTTATTGTTCTTGTTGCAGAACGTACATAATACGTTTCGTCGATTACCGCGAAATTCATAAATTTTTTCTTCTTCTTCTTCGAGGAAGATTCTGACGACGACCTGGAGTTCGATGGTTAATAAAACGCATCATTCTCTTTATATAACGCAACTACTCTTGGTATCAGTATAAAATACGATGGTAAACCAGCATCTCAAGGCTAACTGAGATTTCGCACGGGGGGATCCCCGTGAGTAAGCCCAGTACCCACTTTTTGGACAAAAACGTGCACGTGCCCCCTGGGCTTACTGACGGGTGTATACAGTACCTCAATCCTTTCATGACGGGAGCAGTGCTGGTGCAGCATTAAAGATCCTGTGCCACTTCATTCTCTTATATAATTGAGTCTCCCATAGGGAGCCTCGCATATATAAGAGAACACACTGGCTTAAAAGATCAAGGTAAATATTGATAGGCCAATGTATTCTTATATATGCGAGGATCCCTACGTGAGACTAATATATATTTGCGAATGCATTGGCACAGGGTTTTCAAAAATTTAAGGAAGCTCCAGACATGGAAGGATTAAAGATGATGCATCTCTTCCTTGAACTTTTGATATTGTTTCAGGGGTATAAACTAATAATTCTGTCATTTCTGAATGAGACAAGGTAACTTCTGTTCCTAGCAACTTTAAATCTCTAATATTTCCAAGAACTTGGACAGGATTGTAAGGACATTTTTTTATTGAGATTCTATCTGTTAAAATACTTTCAAGTGAAACATAATTATAGACATGTTTGCAAAAAGAGTTACATAGAAACTGTTTGTTGGAATTGTTGTCGAGTAGAGACTGAGCATGTTTAAACGAGGGAAATATCTTGATAATAAACAGCCAAAAATGATAAATAGCCAAGATATTAAGGAGGTATAAAAATTTACATTTGCATACAAAGAGGGATCTATCTAAATCTTGAAGTGATAATATTAATAGGTAATATCTATACACAACATGAAGTTGTTACTAACTAAATAAGTGAGTTGTTTATTATTGCTCAATCAAGTTCCAAAAATGCGACATTCAAAATCAGTGGCGCGACCTGTTCATTCACTCACAGATTTTCATTTTATGTAACCTCCAGGCGAAATGAACGGTCGTTCGACTCAAATTTGCAGGCCTGACTAGGTAAACTTTCATGTGCCATTTATTATGAATCAGGGTCTGCGCTGACCGATAATTTTATGTAACCTCCAGGTGAAATGAACGGCCGTTCGACTCAAATTTGCAGGCCTAACTAGGTAAACTTTCATGTGCCATTTATTATGAATCAGGGTCTGCGCTGACCGATAATTTTATTTTACCTATTGTCTTGTGAAATTAAATTATTTGAAACTACGAAAACAATTACTTTAAAAAAAAGTTTATACTTCGTTGAATTGAGAAATCACTTGCTAAATATTATGCCAAATGAGGATCATTTTTGCCAAATGTGAATTATTGGTAAACTTTGTTCATGTGCCGTTTATTATGAATCAGGGTCCTTGCTGACCGAAAATTTAATTTTGCCATGTCTTGAGAAATTAAATTATTTGAAATAACGAAAACAATTACTTAAAAACAGTTTATACTTTGTTGTGGAATTGAGAAATCGCTTGCTAAATATTTTGCCAAATGAGGATCATTTTTGCCAAATGTGAATTATTTTTAATTTGGCAAATGTCAGCAGAAATATATCGACAATACAAATAACTTGAAGGTGAGTTAAACGATAGTGATAACGATCCATTATTGCGGTAATAACAGAGACACGGAATGAAACTAACATTGTCATCGCATTGATATTGACAAATTATCACCATAAAAGAGACACTTGTTTGAGTACTACACCGTACTAGTATTATTGTCTATTATCATGTTGAGTAAAATCTTTATTGTCAGAATAAGCAAATTATTTTTGAAATGTGGTCAGACAAAAGTAATGACATCTACTGGCATCTCAAGATTAATTAATACCTTCATCATCATATATGATTTCCAAAACCACTTCTGGTCTTTTTTCTTCAACTGTCTCAGGAATAACGTCTGCTTCTTTTGCAGACTGAGCACCTTGTTTCTTCTTCCTTCTTGAAGCCGGTGTAGGAGCCGATTTCTTGGTGCTTTGTTTTGATGGCGCAGGGGAAACTAGTTTATTACTTGACCTTGTTGACCTTGTTTCCCTGACACTATCTGTAGCCTTTCGTCTTGTCAGTGGCATCTTTACGAATATTAGTCCACACTAAGTGTAGGACCTCTGCAATACAGAATAACACATGATTTTGAGATAAGCAAACCAGATTTTGGCCAATCGGGTAGAATGGGTCGATTAAAATACAATTTGGTGTGATTTTAATGCGATTGTTGATTGCGCCAATAATTTTATCTACGCATTCCACAGCGCAACGGAACATTTTCATATGGACAATATGGTAGTTCCAATTGTTTGTCTATAAACAATCTGTTCCGTAACTTTTTTGATGTTTGTTTACATAACCAAGGGTACAAACGTGACAATAACATGCAATTTACGCGATATTTATGATTGCTATAAGAACAACATCTGTCTATTATATATTATTCTTTCTGTTTATGGCAGTTTTAGTGGATGTGACAACATGTATTTTAGCACCTATACCCCACAGTGAAGGTCACCCGTATCTTTAAAGGCTCCAGCAATTCTGATAGGCCTGTATGATAAACTGCCTGACAATCCCACTTTTTAATTAAACAGATGGACCCAAACAAGCACTATACAGTACATGGCAGCAACTTCTCCAAAAATGAATAAGCATACGGGTAGGCTTATTTGGATCCCAAGAGTACCCCTCTAAAGAAAACTCTGGTCCAGATGAAGGAATATCTGAGTAGAGTCACATCATCATTACTGTTTGCCTCTGACATAATACAGTTTTCCTGCCTCTTGACATCTCACACAAATTGGGAGAACCGTCTTGAACCATTTCAACATAACAGTATCTGTATCTTGTATACAATCCTTAACACCGCAATAACACAAATCTATCCTGTTCAATTTGGTGGAGTAATATGGTGTCTCAATGTTATCCAGACGGGCATTAATTAATCTTTTACAGCAGGGGAAGTGTCAGTGACGAAACTGGTAACCCACACAAGTAATCAAATAACACAACATATCACCTGTTGGGTGAAATGAGGATCAGCTAATCAGTTTTCTAATTGTAATATCTATAAACTTGAAGTCAAAGACGACTTAATAATCTATGTGCACAGATAATTGTTTACATAGGGATAAACCATGTTTTTTGCATACTATTATGGTCATTAATACTTATGGACATTGGTGGTAAAATCATGATAAAAAAAATTTGTACTTTTTTTTTGTGTGGATAAAATACAATTGTCAAAAACAAATTTATACATGTATCATGGTCGGCAGCTTTTTCGTAGGGTCGGTCAGACATTGGAAACAAATCTCTTTTTTTGTTAGGTCCAACCCGGAAACAGAGATGTTTTTTTTTTGTGTGGCCTTATTAATAATGAAAACAAGAACAAAGTCGATCTATTTATATTATATGTACCGGTACTTGTTGGTGATACAATGTACTTGTTTTTAAGAATATCATGGCTTCACATGCACACACTCTGAAGGCCTTTTGAATCCTTTTAATTAAGGAAGTCAAAATTAATGTAAAAAATTAGTGACCCTAAAATCTGCTTTTTAGCCAATTTGGGAAAAATGGCGACTCGGAAATCTGAAAAACGATATATTTTTGAGGCACAAAAATGTTCAAACTAAAAAAATATTTGACGAATCTCAAAAAGGTACTTGGTTATGAGATCAGCCTGGTGAGATCTACAAATTAAACTGTTTGTTAATATAAGAAGCTGATTTTTCTGGATCCCAATTCCATCCAAATTTCAATCCACGCACATCAAAACATATTTACATGAAGATTTCAGGTCTTCGGGAGGCAGACTTTTTATCGGAAAATTAAGATAAAACTTTGCAAAACTATATATTGGTTGTACCATGTGAAGTTACATTGGAAATCATTAATTCTTTAAAAGCGCAAGAGCTGTCACACTAAATTGTGACTATTAAATTATATATGCTCATAATTCGCCATTTTGTCCAAGTTAACCCACATGACTACATCGACGAATCAATATTGTAGGTTATGTGCTTTTAATCGGCGTTTTAAAATATATACTTGTCTATTGAAAAGCGTTTTAAAATATATACTTGTCTATTGAAAAGTCAATGGCAGCACGATTCATTCATGTAGGTTGTGTTTGTCTCAAAACTGACATATATTTGGCTTAATTTGCCCAAAAATGATCATGTTTGTTGGCATAAGATAAATACAACAATAGCCAAGTGTTCTGAATGTGTGTTATCTCAACTCGCTAGTAGTGCGGAGCGAAATATCATACTTCTAACTAATTAAGATAACTATAGTATAGATCTCAAAACATAATATTGTATTAGTTTTATTACGTATATTAATATATAAACAAACAAACATTGCAAATAATGTTATTGGAATGAATAGCAGGAATAGTCGCAAGACTTGTTCAGTATTATGATGATGATGATGATGATGATGATGAGATCATCAATACCAGAGCTCGCATTCAACATAAAGTAACAATAAGAGTTGGAAGAACAACAGATTTTACAGAAAAAGAACGATTTGAATTCTAATTTGCTCATTTTTCATTTTTTGAAGAGTATAATTGTCAACTAATTATCTTTGTTGTAAACAATTTAAATCCATCTTACATTATTGCGGAGTAGTATAGTACAACGTTGCAAAAAACACACTGCCTATGAAGCGTCAAAAAAGTGTATAAAATGACAAAATAACTTCGATTTTATCAAATCTACCTGAACGTGAATATAGCTACCAATTCCTATTTCCCAATTCGCGGTTCTGTTTCAAATAATGAACACACTGATAACCGCGCATAAGGTAAACTAATGGTTACAGTGAAGTAATTATTTCTCATAGATCTCAGAGTAAACATATAATGGCCTGCAGCACTGACTATCCATGAATTGTGATAAATGAGTACATGATCACCAGGATTGGCATCTGCGCAAAGTTTCTGCATGAAAAAAAAAATCACATCGCCAGACATGGAATATACCTTTAAATTTGGGATTTGTAATCTAGAGTCAGAATTGCATGAAAAAAATACTGACATATTTGACCTCACACCAAAAAAAATCAATCTAGGAACCACGTGCTTTACAATGTGCCAATGTTTTGTTTGGAGTCTGAAATTTCAAGAGGAGTGATTGCATGTATTTTATATGTTTAAATATCGAAACTAGGCCTACTATTAACCAACCAGAGCCCAGAATTGTTTTAATTTTCTCCTGCATCTCCAAAATTCGTTGGAGGGCGCTACCAATCGAATTACTTCACTGTAACCTAATGGGGCGGAGGATATCTCAAATCCAACATGTAGGCCTTCATTTGTGTCACCTGAATGAGCAATCATTAATGGGTGCACATTTTTCAGGTCCCGGCGCTGAAATCAGGTTAAGATGTAAAGCTTAATGGCTCCTGAGACTTCAGATTCACTGATATCCTTATTGTCTGGTGTGTCAAGGTCTGTATTGATAGTAGGCCTATTATCTGTCATAAAAGTTGTCATATGGTCTACTATTTCTTCTTCCACTTTACGTCAAATTTTGCAGTATCGTCCTATTTTCTATCTATGTGGACACGTTGGAGACTTTAAGATATTTTGTCATCATCTAAAGTGTGTAAGGTTGTCATTGATTATGATGGGTTGAATGGTGTTGTCCTGAGGCTGATGTTTATTGCTTCCATTATTTTGAATTAATTTCCAGAAGTCATTGTCCCAATGCTCGGATTTAGCGCTGTTTATAGCGGACTTGAGTTCTTCAATTGCGGTGTTGAGCACTGACCTGTTGTGCGGACCTGACCGTTTTTTATACGATTTCTAGCGTTCCTGAATTTTGTAGATTTCGGTTGGATTTCCATGTTCCATATTAGTTTGGAATGTTTATTAATATTCTGCTTTCCAATGTGAATATCAGCGGTTTCCAATATCTCTTTATAAAAGGTTGATATTTCGGTATTCCATTACTAGTTACAGTTTATGAAGTACCAGGTAATTTTGTTGACATAGGAACAGTTTCATTTATAACGAAGCTAATAATGGAATGATCTGATTGAACTATAAAGCATCGCGATCAATGGACCAAGACGTGGATACCTTATTAAGGCTGAAGGGGTCACTCTCACCAAAAAAGTGCTAAAGGGTACACAGGATTTTAAAATGTGCTGAAGGGTACACAGGTTTTGAAATCTCGTTTTAAATTACGTTTAGTATTCGTATCTGCCATGATTTCTGTTAGAAAATGATTGTTTGCGTTCCAATGAACATTAAAATGAACAGAAAACAAACTGCTATATAATGGGCATCAGACTTTCAGAAATACAGTTTTAGAAACGGTGTTAGTGCCGATCACAAACCCTGTGTACCCGTCAGCACATTTTCCAAACCCTGTGTACCCTTCAGCACTTTTTTTGGTGAGAGTGACCCCTTCAGCCTTATTAAGTCCACGCGAAAAAGTTATGTCAATGGCACCTTGATGGTTATTTCTTGTCCAGGTATATTCACCACTGTTGCGGGGAATCATATTGTGACTGTCTGTGATGTTTATCAGAGCTTTCCCAATTTAGATGACAGGGATTTATGATTCATTTTAGAAAAAGAGTTTTGGTTATCAAGTTTTAATTAGTTATTGCATGCATGAACTTATAACCGCAATTTTGATAAACTGCCTCTCAAATAAGGCCGCGAATAAAGCCTGCACAAATATAGTGCACGGTCATTCACAATGTTGTTCTCTGTCTGCTTAAGATGTTTACGTCAGTACGTGTGAACAACCCACGACAAGTCCATCTCTAAACTGATAAACGTCGTATGGTTCATGGGAGTGCCTATGTATACAGAATTGAGTAAAGTTGTGACAAACATGTCTTTGTTAATTTTGGTGCCCCTAACTGATCTGATGGTGCTTTGGCGACTTTGCACTAAATAATTATAGCCGGATATACCTGTCTATATACCGATTTGGACAACATAATTGTAGTCCTCACATCAAGGAGATGCCAGTCTATAATAATTGTACAAAAATATTTTCATAAAAAAAAATATTCCTCGACTGAGTCCATCCTGATCGACCTTTGATCTCTTACAACGGATTTACGGTGACAGCATTAATTTACTTTAAAGGTGGGTTATCTCTTACTCAACACGATTTATATATAGTTTCCTGAGTATGATATAATAAATATGAATCGAAGACCCCTGCCCGGAAACGCTCTATCAATTAATATTGATTCTACATTTGGAATTTATTTCGTATAAAATAACTCTCTGCCGTTCAATAATGGAGACATTTTGCGACCCGTAAACTTCAGAAAATATATTTCTTTTCAGTAAGTTTAATAAGACATTAGGTTGTATGTGCCAGAATTTCTTATAAAAGGCATGTAGATGTGAATATAGTATTGCCAGCATTGCCGGTACTTAAATTAAAATAATGTGAATAATTTATGAACTTACTGAACAATGAACATTCACAAAATAGGCACTAAGATATTATGATGAGTTAAGATGTGATAAATGATGTACATATGTTAATGAGTTAAAAATGCAACCACTTGAGGGCTACATGTGTCCCATATGCATGGCATAAGGGGTGTCGCTGGATTCTGTGTTATTTCAGTAGACCTCTACAAAATATTAAAAAACAGAGAGCCCAGAAATGGTGTCAAGCAGCATCTACCCTAACACAGAATCCATAGACCATGCACTCTCAGAAAATATTCATATTGTACAACCTACATGCATGTGAAATAAAAACCTCTAACAGATTTCAAAGAAAACCACATGTCTACATACAGAATAACTACAAGAAATAGCCAGTTGGTGCCATGCTACCACATTAATATGCATTCAATAAATTACACTGGAATCACACAAATGCCCCCCAAGGGTTTGCATATGAAACCACCAACACGAGGGCGACAACCCTGAAATCCCATACAGCCCAGATGGTATCTCTGGGTTCTATGTTGTTTTAGTAGCCCTATACAAAGAGCCCACATATCAAATGGTGTCGAGCTGAATTTATATATTGAATTCTTTGTTTGCAAAGTCAACATCGAAGTTGCAACATGCTACAACGTATATATACAAAACAAACAATAGACAACATGTATGTACATCAATAAATTCATCCATCATATTATATGGTACTAGAAGGTGACCCGACTTCGTCCGGGCTTTGACCTTGAATTGTCCATTTTGAAGGTCAAGGTCAAGTGGGGTCACGATTTGACCAGTCCAAAAACACTGCCCGGGCAAAAGTACCCGAGAAACGTGCCCGTCGAAATCCATCCGGTTTTACCCGATTTGATCTTGAATTGATCATTGTGAAGGTCAAGGTCTGGTCGGGGTCACGATTGGACCCGTCCAAAACAATCAGTGGACAAAAGTAACCCCACGTATCAAATTTCGTCGAAATCCCATCAAAATTGGCGATTTGACCTTGAAGTTACCCGATTTCAAGGTCAAGGTCACGGCAAATGAATATGCTTATGAGACTTGCCATAAGAAAGTACCCCCACCCGTTTCCGAGATCTCGTCTGCGCATGCGCGAAGCTGGCGTCGCACGGGCTCGGCGACCCGATAAAATTCGTATCCGGGGCAAGATACATTCACATAGCAAATTTCAAGTCGATAGCTTCACCCGTTTCCGAGATCTCGTCTGCGCATGCGCGAAGCTGGTGTCGCACGGGCTCGGCGACCCGATAAAATTCGTATCCGGGGCAAGATACATTCACATAGCAAATTTCAAGTCGATAGCTCCACCCGTTTCCGAGATCTCGTCTGCGCATGCGCGAAGCGGGCGCCGCACGGGCTCGCCAATACGACAACGTTCACCGCCTGGTCAAACTACACACACGTACCAAGTTTCGTCCCGATCGGTCGAGAATCGTAGATTTGTATAAATGACAGACAGACAGACAAACAAACAAACAGAGGTCTTCAAAATATATATGAGATTAATAATGACAAACAATACAAAACATGTATGTATACATCAATAAATTCTTCAATCATATTGTATGGTATTAATAATAAAGGCAAAATATGGCTAATACATTCTGGAATATGTTTCTTGGATGGTATATAAGTCATAAATATTTATTTTATATATAGTCTCATATATATTTTGAAGACCTCTGTCTGTATGTTTGTTTGTCTGTCTGTCTGTCTGTCTGTCTGTCTGTCATTTATACAAATCTACGATTCTCGACCGATCGGGACGAAACTTGGTACGTGTGTGTAGTTTGACCAGGCGGTGAACGTTGTCGTATTGGCGAGCCCGTGCGGCGCCCGCTTCGCGCATGCGCAGACGAGATCTCGGAAACGGGTGGAGCTATCGACTTGAAATTTGGTATGTGAATGTATCTTGCCCCGGATACGAATTGCATCGGGTCGCCGAACCCGTGCGACGCCAGCTTCGCGCATGCGCAGACCAGATCTCGGAAACGGGTAGAGCTATTGACTTGAAATTTGTTTTTTGAATAGCCCGGACAACAAAATTTGGTTTTTGAATAGCCCGGACAACGTCGGGCTCATCGGCTAGTATAATATAATACTAGCGTCATGGTAACTTTTTCAATGCCAATTTTAAGAAAATACTCACTCTTTTCAATGTACTAATATTTAGCAGCGACAACAATCTGTAGATTTTATTTTTGTTAGGATTTTCACAGTAATACTTCGGGATATAGATTTCTCGCAGATCCTTAAGTTCTGTACACAAAATAACAAAATGGTATTCATCACAGACATTTTCGCCACATAACGGGCTTTTCGTGTCTTTACGTGTACTTTTATTCCATCTGCATTGCTCCACTGGTAGTCTGTGATTGACTATTCTAAATTTCAGTAAATAAGTAGCCAGGTGAGAAGGCATATATATACTAAGTATTGGCTCAATCTGACAGAATCCTTTATGTTTCGATAAAATATGGCACGGCTTGATGTAGACATATTTAGATTCCCGAAGAGGTAACTTGCGTGTTGTTCTATTAATTTCGCTTTCATGCGTTTCATATCTGCCGTGCTTGGTGGTGAGTCTGGTGACTGATTCTGCCATGCATTTTCCATATTAACTTCGCGGAGCGTTTATTTGATAAAAGAAATCCATTTAATCTTGTTTTGTAGTATGGCATCACTAACATTGAGATACCTGAGTAGAATGAATACATTCCTAGCTAATTCTGATCCTTCGTGCGATCCTAGTTTTTACCAATATGATATTGCTCTGCACTTAATTTCGATCATTACGGGATATCTCCCCAATTCTGCATATATCATGTAGTTTGGTGTGCTAGACTTCGTTGTTGTGATAATTTTGCAGAATTTAAGATGAATGGTCTCCAAAATTGAGCTTTCTCGAAACACCAAACTTCACCACCATAATTATTATATAAAGCATAATCGGCATGATCATAGAATCAAACAATTTAAACATTATGTCTAGAGGCAACTGAAGCTTTCTTGTTCTGTTCAAAAGGCCATACATGGCTCTCGTGGCTGTATTCTGGGTCTGTTTAATCGATTGACAAAATCTACTCCAACAAAATCTACCCCAACACAGAATCATTAGACCACCCCTTGATGAATGCACAAACATATTTATAAGAGATAAAACAGATATCGGCTAATTCATGGGTGTAGATAAAATCCAATCAGAGAACTTCAAAATGTTTGAAATATTCTTTAAAATTTATGTCCACAATTTTTTTTACTGCGATGTATATATCGCCTGTATATATATATTTGGCTATATAATTCCAGTCTGACACGCTCTTTAAACTGTAATCATGTACTGGACTAATAGTTTGCACCGTAGCTATTTATTTAATCAAGGGCGTGCACATGCAGTGTTAACACATCGGTGTGTGTTACATTTTGGGTGCAAAAAGAGTCAGGTTACTACGTTTTCAACTTTTCGGTGAACAAAGACACGGACCAGTCTATCGCACGAAATTCGACAACTGTCTAAATGTCTATAGTTCATGGAAGTAAAAGTACACTTTAATGAATGATTTTCGTCTGAAAGTTGATATAACTGCTAAGTGAATGAAAATTGCTATATGGCTGTCGTCTTTCATTTTTGTTTTTGCTACTCTCGTCACGTCTCGTGTCTGTTTATTTGCGCGCACTCAATGTCTCTTGTTGAATAGACTGGTTCCTGGTCGAAAGCTGCAAACATCTGAAAACGTATAGTAACCTGACCTCTCCAGCCATGCATACTAGTAGCCTATATACGCGGGTGACGTCATGCAGCCTCACTGCACGGAGCTTGATCTACATAATATATTATCCAAAGTAATCCTGTCCAACCCTGTGATATTCACAATGTAGGCCTATCTCGCCCTCTCGGGCTAGATGCATGTACTTAAAATGGGATTTGTGATATAGGTGTCTATGCATAGAGACAACACCGAGTATATGTGACTCAAAGTGTTCTTCATTTTCTAATCATTTTAATATAAGTACCCACATGACCGCCGTGTCGTCCAATACATGGGCTCAAACCAAGGAAAAGAAAGTGTCGATAAAACTAAAAATAAGCAAATATTTTCCGGCCGGGTGAGGTCATCCGACCCGCCCGCCCACCCCCCCCCCCACACCTACGGGTCGGATTCAAATAATTAGTATAATAGAACTTGTGCGCTAAATTAATGTTGGTATTGGAAAATGGTACATGCGATGTAAATATACTGTTGTACACGGTTTACTGTTATAGGCAAATGATACATTGTTATGGTATATTGAGTGATGTTCAACGTTTTTGTTTAGCGACATGTCACATATGAGGACTGGGACGAACTAGCACGACCCCTTCACTGGTATACGACAATCGTTAATCGTAAAGTGTTAATATAATGGCTGGTGAGCCTGAGTGTGAACCCATTGTTATATCGGAAAATCTTAACGCAATTGGTAGCTTGAAATGTAATAAAGCACCAGGGCATGATTCTATATCCAGTGAACATCTTCGAAGCTATTCCGATGGACTAATCCAGTGTCTTTGTATTCTTTTTAACTCTCTTCTCAAGTTTGACTGGATTCCCCCGGAGATGAAACTAGGCGTGATCATTCCTCTTTATAAAGGACACCAAAGCCACCAATATTACCCGACAGTTACAGAGCGATAACGCTTCTATCTGTCATCTACAAGCTCTTTGAGACAATTCTTCTGAAACGCATACTTAGCAGTGATAAGGTCAAAGATTTCCCTCATAATCTTCAGTGTGGCTTCCAGAAAGGTTTAGGATGTAATATGACTTCATTTATTCTGCAAGAAGCCATATCGTACGCAAAAGACCACGATTCTCGTATATTTGCTGCGTTCTTAGATTCCAACAAAGCCTTCGACCGCGTGTGGCATATTGGACTCCTTTATAAGTTCATACAACTAGGCTTCCCGCGGAAATTTGTTAGATTGCTGTCAAACATTCACGAGGACATAGAAAGCGTTATTCTATATAATGGTAACGTCTCAGAGAAGTTCAGCATCGGACAAGGAACAAGGCAAGGAAGCGTGCTCTCACCTTTCTGTTATCTTACCTACATAAACGACCTTCTGATCGACCTGAACAAATCACAGTTCGGACTGAGTGTTAGTTCTATTCCATGTGCAACACCAACGACCGCCGACGATATAGCAATTCTCGCCCTTACCAAGCAAGGACTTGACTCTCTTGTAAATATCTGCTTTGACTACAGCGTTCGTTGGAGATTTGGATTTTCATGTGTGAAAAGCAAGGTAGTCGTATTCAACGAGTCCAGGTCATTATATGATCGTAAAAATCGTCGCTGGATACTCGGGCCTGATTCGCTGCAAGAAGACAAGGGGTGCGTTCACCTTGGCTTGTGTCAGGAAAAATTCGCAAGTAGCTCCTCGTTTGCTTCAGACGTCGCAGCAAAACTTAGGAAAACCTTCTTCTCTATGATTGGCAATGACTCTCTTAAATACGCTACTCCTCTGACAACGAACCACATGTTACGGACCGTTGTCCTACCCAAATCATTATACGGCACGGAAATCACATCACTTCAAACACAATCATCTGTTAACATAATAGAACGTTCTCTGCGCACGTGTGTAAAATACTCGCAGCAATTACCAAAACGCACAAGTACTGATATTGCGCTTGGATTAGTAGGACAACTTCCTGTTCAACGAGAAATACATATCCGCAAACTGTGCTTTCTGGGGCAGTTGATTCACCTTCCTCCTGGACATCAAACTCCGCTTAAACTATTTATTTTCAAAGCACACCTGTATCGTCTATTTCGTCGCCCAGCTTCCGGATTTGTTTCTGATGTTTTCCCTCTACTTGAACAGTATGGACTCATGGTGCACGTTGACAACTTTCTACTCCACGGGAACTTCCCTGATCACAAGTCATGGAAGACAATCGTTAAAAGTGTTGTAAAGATAACGTACACGACACAGTGGAAAGCAAATATTTCCAACGAAAGAAGGTTTTCTATTGTCAAACATGTTCTCCGTGACCCCCTATCCGGATGGAAAATATGGAGACTCTTTCAATGTCACCCAAACGCAGCTGATAAATTCTATAACTTGGCCAAACTTCTCAACAAAACAACCTACCCAAATAACTTGACCTGCCACCAGTGTTATAAAGCATACGACAACGAACTTGATCACTTAATGTTCTGCTGTACAGCCCACGCAATTCTGATGTTAAGGAACCAGTTATGGGGGACAATACTAAATCATAACGGCGTTTCAGTGTTCCTCTACTTGGACGGCTTACCTAAAAATGAATTTCTAGCAATCCTGCTTGGGACCGAGGATCCGTACTTAACATATCCCATTCAGAAATGCCACAACCTGATTATCGAGGTGTCATCATCTTTTCTTCTGACAATGTCCAGACTGGTGTCAAATACATATCAACTGATATGACAATGTCAGGATACAAGCCAAACTTCTGAATTAACATTAGAACCTAATGCATGTAATATTTTCTGTAGTGTTGCTCCTCATTTGATCACACGGTTGTGATATACATATCTATATATATTTTTTGTGTGTGTGTGCAGGCTAACACATATATATATAATTTATTTTCTAAATAGTATATGGTGCCTAACTATTATCATAACAACCTCACGCATGTGAGGTGTTCTTTAGTGACGCCCGTCACTCGACGGCTATATGGGTGATGGATACATGCATCTGCTTTGTGCACCAAACATGTGTATCATCTGTTTTCTAAATTATCTAAGTATACTATACATAACGAATAATGTCATGACCTCTCGCATGTGAGATATTCCTTGGTGATGCCCACCAGCGATCACACGGATGCGATATATGTAAATTTATTTTCTGCACCCAACATATATATAATGTGGTATTCTAATTAGTCTATGCATGCATAACATTGGATCACCATAATAATCTCACGCATGTGAGATATTGCTTAGTGACGATCATCGACCACACGGGTGTGATATATGTAACTTCGTTCTGCGTATCCATTTTATGTATAATTTGTTTTATAAATAGTCTATATTTCGAGTTATACGTTCAGCACTCGAGAACACGAGTACTATGTTTACATTGTATTTACAATTATACACCATTCGCATGTGATCATTATAACGTCACATGTCTATATTTATACATTGAGTTCATGTGCTTGTGATTTGATCTCTTGATTTATGTACAACATATTTGTAAATGACCATGTACAAATTATATCTCTCCTCAAAAGGAGGCAATAAAGAATATATATGCTCTATAGGGGCGCCTGTGGCGCATAAGATACTATGGGTGGCGGGATGGGGTGGTGGGTGGGTAACTAACCTCTATACTCTAATGATCGAGGGGCGCCTGCGGCGCATAAGATACTTATACCTATTATTTATAATACACCTTTACTGGTTTTGAACAACCCTTGTCTATTGTGTCGTTTTCCAGTGGTGATAACAGGCCACTAAATTAATTATGCTGGTGAGTTGACCATGCGTACGCCCGCGTGACCCATATAATTCACATAAATCATCGTAAAACCCAATTTTCCTGAAATTCAAGATGGCCGTCAATATCACGTGACTTATAAGGGGCGGAGCAGGGTCGTATGTCCCCCTGCAGGTATATATACATATGGGTATGGTTATATTATATATATCTATACTAGTATTTGGAATTGTACCTATCAGAGAATATTCAAGCAACCAAAGCACGAGCCCAACAAAGTGCGCCATTGTATCCCATTTTGCTACAAATAGGTGGCAACTTGCATACATCCAAAAGATGGACGCCAAGGTCACCTGACCTATTTTATGTCCAAAGTGGGTTCATATAGGTTACTCCCGTGTACCTTACTGTCGACATCGTATAATTGGGTTGAATATTATAAAACAAACAACACACCCATTCATACCCACACAAACTGTACATATACAGGCAAATAGCCACTAATCCAAGATGGCCGCCAATGTCACGTGACCTTGGTGGGCGTGTCCACGGCGGCATTCGACAAGGTATACCTATGTCTATATACATGTGAAGTTTCAACTAATTATATTAGAAACTGCTTGAGATATAATGTATTACCCATATATACCTGAAATACATGGATATATGTACAGGATGCGTGGCACTGGGGGCTACGCCTGTGGTGGCAGGTGGCAGCGAAAGAGTTAATCGTAAAGTGTTAATATAATGGCTGGTGAGCCTCTCCGGTTAAAACGTATAGACTAACTTATCCAGGATATCATTCTAAAATTCTATAATATACATGTCAGTTTTGAAATGCGAGTTATGAATAATGATTGCGAACAAGAATCTCTGTACAATCTATCATCGTGACATGCAGCGACCACGCTTCGTGTACTTTATGGGTCTATATATAGTTATACCTCATGAAGATGGTGAATCATATGGACTTGGGATAAGCAATACAATAACGTTGCATTGCGTTCGCGCTTATATTTTAAATATATGTCCTTATATAATGTGTAAATATATAGTTCAATATCGGGATAATAATGCATTGAATTATCGTGTAAACCGCGTTCCGTATATGCATGCGTAATGGTATTGTCGACAAATCTATATAGAGAGGTCACAAATTAAAAATAAAACGCGAATTTACTCGAAAAGATGCATTGCAGATTAATCCGCCACCGTCGCGTTCAGTTTTATTATTCTAACCAGTATCTTTATCACAATTCCCCCAAACTTGGATAGCATTATCACAGTTTTGGGGAATCTGTTGACCTTTTCGCAGAAAGAAACAAACAAACAATGAGTGACCACTTCACCATTGAGCAATATAAGGTGTGCTTTGTATAGTGCCGGAACAAATAATCGTTTCTTACCGAAATGGTCATGTCACGATTGAGATATCTCTCAACTCTTGTATATATAAAACATTCTATGTGATTTTCGACCTTGCTGATGTGGTTGGACTTCATGGACATAGATCAAGAGATTGGGATGGTTGAATCTACCACGATCTAACCATGCACCTCGACTATGGGGCCTTTGTTAAAAAGGAAGATCTTTCACTAAGAGTTGAGTATGAACATGGATTCCAAGTGTGAGATATAGAACAGAACAACTCAATTCACTTCATACGAAAATTGCATACCGTATAACCCATTAAAGCTGCAAGACAGACTTCTGTCCCCTCGCTATACGTTGGTCTCACAGCAAACTGCCATTCTGGACTCCTCGACCTGTGACCTCTGGGGCCAAGCTGAAACGGTGACGGAATCTGACGAGGTTTGCCGAATGAGCAAACATACATTAGGCGAAACTTTAGTTTCCACATGCAGGGTCCCAGAAATATGGGGACATAGATTCATTGAAATTTTTCTGAAATATTAACCCCAAACCATGTAGACAATATATATGCCTGATATGAGTACACAATAGGCTCTCGGAATTTAATACATAATGTCCATATTATTATTTTGGGTACCAGATTTTGATCACTTAGGTTGGTTCAAAGGCCTCTGGCTTCCAACATCAATACGAACACATTTCAAACGTTCACCGTTTGCATTTCCAGAAAATAAATTTTAATGCAGATGACATGTTTTTGGAGCTAAAAAAATTATCCAGTATCTAGGATGAGGCCAAGGTAACTTGCACTTAATTTTTCATAAGTCTAGGGCACCTTCTAAAAGTACACAAATTCATATGCAACCTTGTCTCGATATATGGATGGTGCCAGAAACCACAGGCACTTTATATTAATAAATTTACCCCTATATATATCATTAGAAACTGTGGAGACAGTGGAGTGATAAGGGGTTGTTATGCAATATCATTTTGCGGCGATGTGGACCACATATCCATATTCACGGAGTCATGCCCATTAAAATTATATATGGCACGGTTGGCACCCCATGCAATACATCAACAGTAACTGCACTGTCAGTGGTACCTTCATACACGATTGGGAGAGAAGCGAAAGAACTTACATAATTGGCTGAAATATTGACAGTCTAAATAAAATTAGACGTGTTTCACTTCAATCAACTTACATTTAATTTGAACGATTTCTGATGAAAAACATTACCGCTGGCAACCATCTTGGATAATGCTCTTTGCATGACTAAATCCTTCGGGACTCTCCGCAAGTTGAGCTACAGTGTCATTTACACGTTTAGTTGATAGTAACGAGACGGAGTCTGGATATTTATCAGACTGAAGTATTGGGTGTCTGAGTCTGAGGCTGTCTGCATGAGCCGCTGTCTCTGATAGTAAATAGCTGTTATAATTGTCATATGTATTGGGAGTATCTTGGGATAACAGCAGAAATTGACAATGATCCCCTGTTCCCCAATATTCTTTACTTGGACGGTTAAATATGTATATGTAGATGCCCACCCCCCGAACACCACCGCCCTCCCCACTGGGCACAAAATCGTGTGTGGATGAAAACTTATATTAACCAAAGTTGACAATATGTATTGGCACTGTGATGAACAGATTTGTACGCGCGGTACTCCGTACAGTTCAAGTGTATTCGTTTATACCGGGTACAAATACCGATTTCACAAGTCGTGCATGTAAACAGAAAAGACAAATATACGTGGGGCAGATATATAAGTTGTGCGATGATTACAGCAACGGTAATCCGATTCTCGTAAAATTTGATTATGGTATGTACTCATGAATATCTTGGACGAGATCGAAACCACCCTGTCGAATTTTATAAGCCATAATCCAAATTTTCTTCAAATGATTGTATTTATTGTAAGTGTATATTTTAATGTCCATAGAGGGGAAATAAATACTGTTTACGGTGCCGCTGATCTGACCAATTTTTTCACAGGAATGTCAGTTCCTTACACCGGTAAAATTAGGTGACATGCTTTTGAACAGAATACGATATTTCTAAAACATATATTAAATCAATCTATAACTGAATCCCCAGTAAAAGCATATATAGAACTTTAAAGCTAATACCATAATCGTTGTACACTCAGGGGATTATAAGTTCAAGTAGATTAATTTTGGTTGGGAAAAATGCTTTTGTCTCGAAAACCAGGAAGTGTCGTTTTAAAGAAAGTGTTCAAATTGCATTATACAAATCTTTTCCCACAAAACAAACAAGCACATGTACGTGCACAATATAAGTGGTCTAACTTTTCCATGAATCCATAAGTTAAAGGAAGATAAAGTTTCTGGGAACAAAATCCTGTGACCAGCTATGTTAAAATTAGCCAACTCTGCGCCACACTAACCATTTCATGACGGGATCCGGCTGCGCTTGCGCAGCATTAAATATTCTGTGGCAGAGCATCTTATATATGCGAGTATCCCATATATAGGCAGCCTCACATATATATAAGATAATGCACTGGCAAGGTCAAGTTAAATAATGTTACGACAATGTATTCTCATATACCGGTATACGCGAGGCTCCCTATGGGAGACTCGCATATATGAGAGAATGCATTGGCACAGGGTTTTCGCAAAATTTCAGGAAACTCCCAGTCATGGGAAGGTTATATCAACATCTTTGTGTTTACCCTAACGAAACATAACAAGAAACTCTCCATTACAGTAATGCCCAAAGTAATTAATCACTTAACCACAGCAGAAGTATGGGTAATTTTTCAGGATTTAGTCGGAAATATGGCTTGTTGCCATTCATCGGAACGCTCTCGCCGAGAGCTTTCCGATGAATGGCAACAAGCCATATTTTCCACAAAACAAACAAGCACATGTACTTGCACAATATAAGTGGTCTAACTTTTCCATGAATCCATAACTTAAAGGAAGATAAAGGTTCTGGGAAAAAAATTCTGTGACCAGCTATATGTTAAAATTAGCCAACTCTGCGCCACACTAACCCTTTCATGACGGGATCCGGCTGCGCTTGCGCAGCATTAAATATTCTGTGGCAGAGCATCTTATATATGCGAGTATCCCATATATAGGCAGCCTCACATATATATAAGATAATGCACTGGCAAGGTCAAGTTAAATAATGTTACGACAATGTATTCTCATATACCGGTATACGCGAGGCTCCCTATGGGAGACTCGCATATATGAGAGAATGCATTGGCACAGGGTTTTCGCAAAATTTCAGGAAACTCCCAGTCATGGGAAGGTTATATCAACATCTTTGTGTTTACCCTAACGAAACATAACAAGAAACTCTCCATTACAGTAATGCCCAAAGTAATTAATCACTTAACCACAGCAGAAGTATGGGTAATTTTTCAGGATTTAGTCGGAAATATGGCTTGTTGCCATTCATCGGAACGCTCTCGCCGAGAGCTTTCCGATGAATGGCAACAAGCCATATTTTCCACAAAACAAACAAGCACATGTACTTGCACAATATAAGTGGTCTAACTTTTCCATGAATCCATAACTTAAAGGAAGATAAAGGTTCTGGGAAAAAAATTCTGTGACCAGCTATATGTTAAAATTAGCCAACTCTGCGCCACACTAACCCTTTCATGACGGGATCCGGCTGCGCTTGCGCAGCATTAAATATTCTGTGGCAGAGCATCTTATATATGCGAGTATCCCATATATAGGCAGCCTCACATATATATAAGATAATGCACTGGCAAGGTCAAGTTAAATAATGTTACGACAATGTATTCTCATATATACGTGAGGCTCCCTATGGGAGACTCGCATATATGAGAGAATGCATTGGCACAGGGTTTTCGCAAAATTTCAGGAAACTCCCAGTCATGGAAAGGTTATATCAACATCTTTATGTTTACCCTAACGAAAAATAACAAGAAACTCTCCATTACAGTAATGCCCAAAGTAATTGACCACTTAACCACAGCAGAATTATGGGTAATTTTTCAGGATTTAGTCGGAAATATGGCTTGTTACGAGAGCTTTCCGATGAATGGCAACAAGCCATATTTCCGACCAAATCCTGAAAAATTACCCATAATTCTGCTGTGGTTAAGTGGTCAATTACTTTGGGCATTACTGTATATTACACGGTGAAAGGCTGAGAGCAAGCCAATCCTGTTTTTCATTCTCAGTTCAATATGTTTTTCTTGGCATATAAACTCCATAGATAGGTATTTGGCAATTTCTTAGCCTACGTTTTTCAGCGGAACAGGAAAAAATGAGCAGTTATTGGGGTTTAATGAGGCCACTTTAATGCAGTGTGTTATTGCATTCGCATTTGAGTTTCACAAACATGGGTGGAAAAAAATATATTTCACACGAAGACTGAAAACCAGAGCATTCGTAATTTGTTATATGTAACATGGTAACATGATTACATTGGCAAAATTGAACAATATTTAATTGAAACTTATATATATTTATTTAGAAGCAGGTGAAATGATAATAATACAAAACATGTTGATGATTATTACACTTATACATTCATTCAAACAGGTAAAACAATTAACAATGTTCAGGTCATCTATATATATAAAAGAGTAGGATGTGTCCGTCTGTCTGTTCGGATTTTCTCACAGACCCCTAGACCGATTTCAACCAAATTTGGTGTGGTGACTCGGGGTACCATGGCGGAGATTATAACGGCGTTAGTTTTTCAAAATCTTGATTAAAAAAATTAAACAAATAAAACAAAACAAACAAACAAATAAGCTCAATATGGGCCTGTTTCAGCGAAGAGAGATACGCTCTTTATATATGTGTTTAAGTATAAGTTTTTAGGTCCATTATGGGCTTATTCCATAACCATTATAAGTCCAATATGAACCAATGTCAATATTTAGGATCAATATGATCCTATTTGCACGAGGATATATTGAAGTATACCATAATAAGTATTATCTATATATTTATACCAATATCACTGGCAAAGTCTATTAAAGGTACTCAATCCGATCAGATGATCCTCATATCATCAAGATACAACAACAACATTTCTTCAAAATACGCTTTAGTTATTAGAATCGATCGATTTATTGCAACAAAATAATGCTAACCACTGTCAACTATTGTATCAAATTTCCCAAAACTTTTTATTTATCAACATTTTGTTCAACAAAATATGGCCGTATTATCACGAAATTTGGCCGTATTACCACTTGATTTTAGAATTATCCATCTTCATCCGCAATTTTGTCCGAGACCATCCGTTTGACCACGTGTTTCTGGGCCACATATAATTGCACATCTCAAGAAATGACAAACTTCAAAAATCGATATCTGACCACACTGGCTTTGAAGGGTGGGTTTCTCGACTCGAATCAACTCTTTTTTTTAATCCCGAAGCCAAAGAAATAGTAATTTAGGAGTGTTAATTCGGATGATGCATCTTTAAATGAACCTATTAAAGATGGTGTTTCTCTTATCTGAACTTTTTTTATGGATTTAGAGGCATAATAAAATAACTAGAGTCATAGGATTTTTCTCAGAATTAGGACACAAAATTTTGCTATTTTTTTAGAACATTGTATATTTTTTTATATTAAAACTCTTATCTTTTATATTATGCAAATTTAAGTGAATGGTGTGCGACACCAGATGTCATGGAAATGTTGTTGTTGTTGTTGTTGTTGTTGTAAGTAGTGTCACGAAGAGATAGAGCATCTTTAAATAAGTTCGACACGACAATGAATATATGAGATTTTGTTGATAAAATTTCCTCTGTGGTATGTGCAACATGGTGGTATTTATACATTATAATACAGTAAGCATGTCGCATATATACGTGTATAACACGGTGGGAATTTTACATATAGGCTAAACGTTGTTGTCGTTTAAGTGTAATTATGAGAGAAGAATTATTAACCACCAGAAGAATAGACACCTTATGCACAATGAACTACTACTGATAAGAATTACGAATAGCTGATAGTAGTCGTAAATTTTCAGATATCCAAAACCATTTTCGCATATCTAATTAGCGACTACGAGTCCACTTGGGCACGAGAAAATCGTGGCGTTGAAACTTCTGCCACTCACAGTAAGGTGATATAGTTCTGTTTGTCGTGATTATTTTTGTACTTAACTATACTATGATGTATTTCTGAGTTTAATTGAAAACCCGAAACCGGAATAGTACCTACGGATACGACAAAACGACAACTGATAGAAAGAGCACACATTCTAGTCACGTAGTACCCGAAACGAAATTCGTATCAGTAGTTGTTCATTATATTGACAGTCGATGTCCCTTCTTTTAAAGCTTCATATAAAGAGACCGTTCTGGTTTGAATCTATAGACAAAATAATTGTTTAACAAATACATTGCTTGAAAGCTATTTCGAAAAAAAAGTGCACGTAGCCACGTTTAAAGGGACCCAATGCACTCGCGGTGGGTAAATGTGCAAAAAATATATAAGTCTGTAAAAACATCACCACTAAGAAGAACATGCATGGGTATACAAGATACATATTGTTCTTATATTCATTATATTATAGTCTTATATTCATTACTGATAGTTCTCCATTCACGAAATTTCATTGTTATGTAAATAAAACTGTTACAGTGATTTGTCAACAAACATCACAAATCGTGTAGTAAGTTCAAATATTTTAGTCTCGATGTGAATTTCAGAATATTTTTCAATGCTTTGACATTTTTGACATATTTACCCTCAAGCTTTTATTAAACTGTTGTATCTTATGGGACTAATTTGACTTGTATCCACAATTCCACGGTGACAGTAATGGTATTAAAGGTTAACGTCACAGAAGTGTTATAAACAATAAAAATAAAAACAATTTCTACATAGTTCTTCTTCGTGACGATGGTTGTACAAAATTTTATGATTTAAAAATTTTTACCCACTGCGAGTGCTGTATGTTCCTTAAAGATCAGCATAGGTGATAATTTACATGTCAAACTGGCACTATAGTTTCCATTGCTTTTAGCATTAATCAAGCATGCTTAAAATTCAGAGGTTCTGTGAATTTGCGATACCATATATCGCTTATCAGTATACGATGACATTCATTATTTATCTTACCGCAGGCCCATTATTGATTAGACTCTCGAGTGAAATGCTATGCTCCCGTATGATGCATGACTTTGTAATCCTATATAATATATATGTCATATAAACACGTAGGCTTAATATGTATTTTCAGAACGTTCAAATTATGTACATCGCCCATTGAGAAACTATGCATATAGTTATACGCCTTTTTGTTTTGTGACCAGTCTACAGTTATCTCAATGGCTACGTGTTCCACCGGTAGTTTGGTCGATATTTCAAAATCCAACGAAGTTTCTAATAAGCCTTGTCATCTGAGTCGCGGCCATGTTGGATCCATCCAGCCCCGTTCCGTTGTTAAATTTTAGTACTGCAGGTCAAAGTTCTGGAATAGCAATCCATATATGGAATTCATGAACATTCAAAAGTTCCATGCATATATGGAATGCTACTCCAGAACTTTGGCACGTAGCACTAAAACTATACGGGACCCTGATGTATGGACTCAGTGACAAGGCTTATTGCTATGCTACTATATTTTAAATATATAGTATAGCACAGCAATAGGAAAGTTCGTTGGATTTTGATATCAAACAGGTTACTTAATCATGATCGCTCACGCTACATGTACAAGTCAACTTGTACATACGGTCGCTGTTGTATAAAACATATACAACAGTCTATCGATACTTGTGCTTAAGATCTGTTATAGAAACATACTATAATATGAAATTTCTTATCTATAGTTTCATCTCGTCTAATATAATTTGTTTTGATAAGGTGTGATAGGGCATACATGTATGTACAATCCTCAAGCTACAGATGGTTCGTGGTTAACACTGGAATAACCAAACTGAGATTCTTTGACAGAACTGAGGGTTGATACCGTTGGAAAACGGAGATGTCTCTTAAAGCAACTTCTGATGTGTTGTCTCTTCATAACTGCTACAGTAATCAATGCGACACAAATGCACACCAAAACAATAATCAGCACCACGTATACTGCCTTCGCATAAGAAGGCGTGTCGCTTGACACCTGAAGACAGCGAAGATCTTCTAACTTCAGATCTAGTATGGCTTTGTTTATCCGAGAACCATCAGGTCCGGTGTGGCACATCAACTTTTCACGTTGACGAACAGGAACGGTTGTGTTTTTCAGCCAATTGTAGAATTCTTTCAATTCACAGTCGCAAGCAAAGTGGTTATGCATCAGTGTAACTGCTTTTAGAGTTTTGAATGAAGATAAGGAGTCGATAAAATGTTTGCGCAAATATTTTAGGTAGTTCTGGTTGAGTTTTATTGTCTCTATTTTCGTCGTGCATAAATCGTCTGATGTGTTGATCATATTCATGCTCAAAAGTTTGTTATTTGACAAGTCAAGGACTTTCAAATTTGGCATCATGCACAGGGCACGCTGTGCTTCCTCTGGAAACGCGTATAATCCGTTTCCTCCAAGATATATAGATTCCATATTTGGAAACATAAAACTTTTAAGCATCCAGAATAGTCTTGTGATATGCGCGAATGGTGTAGTCTTGCCAACATCCGCAAAAGTTGATGTCAGGTCGAGAACTGCGATATTTTTGATATTGCTAAATACTCGAGTGTGGTTGTCGACATACCATGCATTGTGACTCAGATTTAAATGTCTCAGATTTGGAGTGCATTGAAACGTTTTTCCGTGAATGGTTGTGATGTTGTTGTTAGATAAGTCAAGGTGAGTCAAATTGTCCAAACGATATGTGGTATCATTTGCACAAGATCCGAATAAATTTGGCTGCAACTCGTACAGACTACTTCCAGTTATTCGTATATATTGTAAATTCCGTCTTGTTACTTTCGTTAGAATGTCGTATGTGCTTAGAAATCCTGAATTGTCACATATTAGTGTTGTATCGTTGCATACCTCACACTTTTGTTCTTTCTCACACACAGACTCTACCAAATACAAATGTGCGAACACCATAAATAACATCGAAAGTGACATCGCTTTCATTTTGTGCTGGCGTGTGGTGAGACCGTGCAGCCAATTGATGTCCTTGGCGTAGAAGTAGAAATTCACTTTGATCCCCAAAAATAGCACCCTGATCACTGACTTGACTGTATCGGCTGACAACTCTTTCTAGTACCGGGTTCACTCGTTTGGTTTTATATCATTACGGTGGCGGTTTGATTTGATTATAGTCAAACAAAACACCGGTCACAACTTGTTGCAAGCACAGACGAAACACGTGTACTCTTGGATGCGTTCGCTAACACTGTCGCCTTTAACCCTTTACCCAACAGAACGCCCAGAAACGCCCTAACAGCCTAAATTATCTTCGGTCTGTCTCAATAAAACCATGGAAATATGGGTATCATTGGAACCGGCTCATTGAGCACATTGTGATAGTTACAGTTATGCCCTGTGCCAATGCATTCTCTTATATATGCGAGTCGACCATAGGTCGCCTCGCATATATAAGAGAATGCATTGGCCTAAAAAAAACTTTTTTTTAACACTTTTTACCATTTTTTCTTTAATATGTGTTAAGCCAATGCATTCTCTTATATATGCGAGGCGACCTATGGTCGACTCGCATATATAAGAGAATGCATTGGCACAGGGCCGTTCTGTTGGGTAAAGGGTTAACAGATACCACAGAAATAACGTTTACATGAAACGTTCACTAGCACACCTTGCATGTTAACATTCCAGACTGACGAACGTATCCAAAACTTTAAGGTTTAGCACTCTTCCCGAATGCAACACGATAGAAATGCACGTGGGACATAATGGAGTCCATATTCGATAGGTGTATTGTGGCAGTCACACCAGCCTTTTCACGCATCAGAAGCTTTGTCGGTGTTCTGACAGCATGGCAAGCCGGAGAAATCCTGCGTAAATACAGGAAGCCGGGTCGGGTTTCTGTCTGGATATAAATAGATTATTACGCCACCGTAGTGTGGTGTTTATTGCATTTGGTTTTTTTGTATCGCATGGTCGATCGATAATTCACTGGGTGATTGTACATTCGGCAAATCTCGTCAGATTCCGTCACCGTTTCATCGTACCGATAATTACGAGAGTACAACTAAGATTGGCACATGTGTTTACGTCACCGGTGTAATTGTGGGGACATGCTTCTATTATGAAGGTTTGCTATCCCGAAGATCCGCTATTCCGAAGGTTCTCTATTTCGAAGGTTTTTGTTATTTTTAGGTTAATTCTATATTTTAAAGTATTGAGACTAATTTGAGAGGGTTCATTTTCACAAAGATTCTTTATATGGAGTGTGCGCTCACATCCGAACTGATCATGCGCGCACACCGATACAGATACAGGAGGAAATAACTTAACTTAGAACATTAAATGTGATTTTGTTTTGTTTTCGCTGGTTTTCTTGAGATTTTATGTCATTACGTGGGCCCATACCTTTGAATTCTTGGCATATACTATGAATGTTGTGGTATATATGGACCCTCCCGCATTGGGACATGACATAGGTTCAGTTGACTTAAGTGGTGTTCTGTGTGTGCTCCAATTTGGAGTTCATTATTTTAAGGGCCAAGTTTAGAATTTTATGGGTCCATACCTTTGAACTCTGGGCATATAATATGAATATTGGGGGGCATGGCTCTATTCCGAAGGTTCACTATCCCGAAGGTCCACTATTCCGAAATTTCTCTGAATGTTCGCTATTCCGAAGGTTCACCAATCCGAAGGTTCGTTATTCCGAAGGTTCTGTGTTCCAAAGATTTTTTTTATTTTAAGGTTAATTCTATATTCTAAAGTAACGAGAGGGTTCATTATCACGAAGATTCTTTTTATGAAGGAAATAACGTAAAACATTAAATGTGATTTTGTTTTGTTTTCGAGGGTTTTCTTGAGTTTAATGTCATTACGTATGACCTTATTTCTCATTACATATTCACGCCAAGGAGCCCACACAATTGCTATGTTACGATGCGATTTAATGTGATTATGTGTGACCTAATATCTCAATAATCTGAGGCAAGAGTACGCCTGCTAAAGGCGAATTATAACAGTTGGGGGTATAACGCTCAATAAATACTGGAGGCTATAACAAACTGCGCAGTAGAATATCGCTGAATGGACGAGTATGAGATGAGCCTAAATGCAATTGTGACTTTGTTTAAAGGCCCACTTAATTTTCGAGTCATTAATTTTTTATAGTATATACGGTTTTAATAACAATTTATGCCATAAAATTTGAATAAACTACTATAATTCATCACCATTTGAAAGGCAGAATACTTCTATCTCCTAGTTTGAAACACCTTCAAAATACCGCGTCGTATATCTAGCAATTAGCAACCAACATGTCCTCCTCGGCTTTCCATAGATTTCAACGTAATTTGATACCTATGGGTATTTGTGTCCGGGAAGTGTTTTGAACGGGTCAAATCGTGACCCCGACCTGACCTTGACCTTTAAAACTGTCAATGCAAGGTCAATTTGGGTAAAACGGACAAATTTCGGCGAAATTTGATACCTAGGGATACTTTGGTCCGAGGAGAGTTTTGAACGGGTCAAATCGTGACCTCGGCCTGACATTGACCTTCAATATGGCCAATCAAAGGTCAACTCGGATAAAACGGATAGATTTCGACGAAATTTGATACCTATGGGTACTTTTGTCGGGGGGGGGGTGTTTTGGACGGGTCAAATCATGACTCTGACCTTACCTTGACCTTCAAAATTGTTAATTAAAGGTCAAGTTGGGTAAAACGGACGGATTTCGACGAAATTTGATACCTATGGGTAGTTTTCTACGGGTGGGGGTGTTTTGGACTGGACAAATCATGACCCTGACCTGACCTTGACTTTCGAAATAGTCAATTGAAGGTCAAATCGCACCTTTCACCGGAAAGCAGATGTGAAACAGCCCGGGTGAAGTCGGGCCTATCAGCTTGTGTAATAAAGAAGACAGTTTGATGAAAGTAATGTATGCCACGAGAAACGGGAAAACTTGAAATATGGAAGTACGCAAATTTCCCGCATAAAATTTGAAAGCTAGTTTATAGAATAATTGTATTATTATTTATATTTATGGCTAATAATACGATCTTGGTGGCGTTACCATTTCTGACTTTGGTTTTCTTGTAATTAACTTGTGTTTGTGTGGTTGGAGGCCGAAATTTTAATCGTCTGCTCTTACTCTTCATTGTGTTACCATACTTTCCGCAATCGCAACTTCTCGGATTATCGTTCTTGCGAAAATAATTCACCGAGGTTTGCCGATTGATACTTACCGCTGTGTTGGGGGCGCCAGCAGATAGCTGAATAAATCGGAGTCGATAAATGGAGTGGGTGACCCGATAAATGAGGGGGACCACCCCCTTTTCGTACGCCGGATTCCGGGGTTAATATATAGAGTATTCCGGATGGCGAGTGTCAGTACGCCGGATGCCGAAACCTGTATATTTCGTATTCCGGATGCCGAAATTACAATGACAGATATTATTTAGTGTTGTTTTTTGCATTCATAATTTTTTATATTGAAACTCTTATCTTTTATATTATGCAAATTTAAGTGAATGGTGTGTGACACCAGATGTCATGGAAATTTTGTTGTTGTTGTTGTTGTAAGTGGTGTCAGGAAGAGATAGAGCATCTTTAAATAAGTTCGACACGACAATGAATATATGAGATTTTGTTGATAAAATTTCCTCTGTGGTATGTGCAACATGGTGGTATTTATACATTATAATACAGTAAGCATGTCGCATATATACGTGTATAACAAGGTGGGAATTTTACATATAGGCTAATCGTTGTTGTCGTTTAAGGGTAATTATGAGAGGAGAATTATTAACCACCAGAAGAATAGACACCTTATGCACAATGAACTACTACTGATAAGAATTACGAATAGCTGATAGTAGTCGTAAATATTGAGATGTCCAAAACCATTTTCGCATATCTAATTAGCGACTACGAGTCCACTTGGGCACGAGAAAATCGTGCCGTTGAAACTTCTGCCACTCACAGTAAGGTGATATAGTTCTGTTTGTCGTGATTATTTTGTACTTAACTATACTATGAGGTATTTCTGAGTTTAAATGAAAACCCGACGGAAACCGGAATCTTAACTACGGATACGGCAAAACGACAAATGATAGAAAGAGCACACATTCTAGTCATGTACGTAGTACCCGAAACGAAATTCGTATCAGTAGTTGTTCATTATATTGACAGTCGATGTCCCTTCTTTTAAAGCTTCATATAAAGAGACCGTTCTGGTTTGAATCTATGGACAAAATAATTGTTTAATAAATACATTGCTTGAAAGCTATTTCGAAAAAAAAGTGTACGTGGCCACGTTTAAAGGGACCCAATGCACTCGCAGTGGGTAAATGTGCAAAAAATATATAAGTCTGTAAAAACATAACCACCAAGAAGAACATGCATGGGTATACAAGATACACTTTGTTCTTGTATTCATTATATTATAGTCATATATTCATTATTGGTAGTTCTCCATTGACGAAATTTCATTATGTAAATATAACTGTTACAGTGTTTTATCAACAAACATCACTAATCGTGTAGTAAGTTCAAATATGTTAGAATTTCAGAATATTTTTCAATGCTTTGACATTTTTGACATGTTTACCCTCAAGCTTTTATTAAACTGTTGTATCTTATGTGACTAATTTGACTTTTATCTGCAATTCCACTGTGACAGTAATGGTAATAAAGGTTTTTTAACGTGACGTTTCGTCACAGAAGTGTTATAAACAATAAAAATAAAAACAATTTCCACATAATTTTCCATGTTCTTATTCTGATTTAAAAAAATGTACCCACTGCGAGTGCTCTATGTCCCTTTAAAGATCAGCATAGGTGATACTTTACATGTCAAACTGGCACTATAGTTTCCATTGCTTTTAGCATTAATCAATCATGCTTAAAATTCAGAGGTTCTGTGAATCTGTGATACCATATATATCGCCTATCAGTATACGATGGCTTTTATTATTTATCTTACCGCAGGGCCATATTGATTTGACTCTTGAGTGAAATGGTATGCTCCCGTATGATGCATGGCTGAAGTCCTATATAATATATATAGGCTTATTATGTATTTTCAGAACGTTCTATATATGTACATCGCCCATTGAGAAACTATGGATATAGTTATACGCCTTTTTGTGACCAGTCTACAGTTATATCAAGTCCTTGTATAAATGGCTACGTGTTCTACCGGTAGTTTGGTCGATGTTTCAAGATCCAACGAAGTTTCCAATAAGCCTTGTCACTGAGTCACGGCCATGCATATTGGATCCATTCAGCCCCGTTCCGTTGTTAAATTTTAGTGCTGCAGGTCAAAGTTCTAATAGCAATCCATATATATGGAATTCAGGAATATTCAAAAGCTTCATATATGGAATGCTACTCCAGAACTTTGGCATGTAGCACTAAAACTATGGAACCCTGCTGGATGGATCCAATATGGCCGCGACTCACTGACAAGCAATAGGAAACTTCGTTGGATTTTGGTATTACACAGGTTAATTAATCATGATCGCTCACGCTACATGTACCAGTCAACTTGTACATACGGTCGTTGTTGTATCAAACATATAAAACAGTCTATCGATACTTGTGCTTAACATCTATATATAGAAACATACTATAATATGAAATTTCATATCTATAGTTTCATCTCGTCTATAATATAATTTGTTTTGACAAGGTGTGATGTGGCATATGTACAATCCTCAAGCTACAGATGGTTCTTGGTTAACACTGGAATAACCAAACTGAGATTCTTTGAAAGAACTGAGTGTTGATACCGTTGGAACACGGAGATGTCTCTTAAAGCAACTTCTGATGTGTTGTCTCTTCATAACTGCTACAGTAATCAATGCGACACAAATGCACACCAAAGTAATAATCAGCACCACATATGCTGCCTTCGCAGAAGAAGGCGTGTCGCTTGATACCTGAAGACAACGCAGATCTTCTAGCTTCAGATCTAGTATGGCTTTGTTCATCCGAGAACCATCAGGTCCGGTGTGGCACATCAACTTTTCACGGTGACGAACAGGAACGGTTGTGTTTTTCAGCCAATTGTAGAATTCTTTCAATTCACAGTCGCAAGCAAAGTGGTTATGCATCAGTGTTACTGCTTTTAGAGTTTTGAAAGAAGACAAGGAGTCGAGAAAATGTTTGCGCAAATATTTTAGGTAGTTCTGGTTGAGTTTTATTGTCTCTATTTTCGTGGTGCATAGATCGGCTGCTGTGTTGATCATATTCATGTTCAAAAGTTTGTTATTTGACAAGTCGAGGACTTTCAAATTTTTCATCATGCATAGGGCACGTTGTGCTTCCTCTGGAAACGCGTATAATCCGTTTCCTCCAAGATATATATATTCCATATTTGGAAACATAACATTTTGAAGCATCCAGTATAGTCTTGTGATATGCTGGAATGATGTATTCTTGCCAACATCCGCAAAAGTTGATGTCAGGTCGAGAACTGCGATATTTTTGATATTGCTAAATACTCGAGTGTGGTTGTCAACATACCATGCATTGTGACTCAGATTCAAATGTCTCAGATTTGGAGTGCAGTGAAACGTTTTTCCGTGAATGGTTGTGATGTTGTTGTTAGATAAGTCAAGGTGAGTCAAATCGTCCAAACGATATGTGGTATCATCTGCACAAGATCCGAATAAATTTGGCTGCAACTCGTACAGACTACTTCCAGTTATTCGTATATATTGTAAATTCCGTCTTGCTACTTTCGTTAGAATGTCGTATGTGCTTAGAAATCCTGAATTGTCACATATTAGTGTTGTATCGTTGCATACCTCACACTTTGGTTCTTTCTCACACACAGACTCTACCAAATACAAATGTGCGAACACCATAAATAAAATCGAAAGTGACGCCGCTTTCATTTTGTGCTGGCGTGGTGAGACCGTGCAGTCAATTGATGTCCTTGACGTAGCAGTGGAAATTCACTTTGATCCCGAAAAATAGCACCCTGATAACTGACTTGACTGTATCGGCTGACAACTCTTTCTAGTACCGGGTTCACTCGTTTTATATAATTATGGTGACGGGTTGATTTGATTAGTCAAGCAAAACACCGGTCACAACTTGTTGCAAGCACAGACGAAACACGTGTACTCTTGGGTGCGTTCGCTAACACTGTCGCCTTTAACAGCTACCACAGAAATAACGTTTACAGGAAACGTTCACTCATATCCAGTTTTCTCAATTATTCTCAGTCAGAATCAAATATCCTCAAACACAGTAATTAGGTTCAACACAAATTGTATAAAGCAAAATACGTATACGATGACTAGCTATTAACTTCCGCTCTAACAAAGGATATGCTTGAAACAGTCATTCGTCATCCCAAAACAAGTATAAGTAGCACACCTTGCATGTTAACATTCCAGACTGACGAACGTATCCAAAACTTTAAGGTTTAGCACTCTTCCCGAATGCAACACGATAGAAATGCACGTGGGACATAATGGAGTCCGTATTCGAAAGGTGTATTGTGGCAGTCACACCAGCCTTTTCACGCATCAGAAGCTTTGTCGGTTTTCTGACAGCATGCGTTTTCTGAACTGCCGGCAATTGTTAATTGGAGTCGGCGACACAACATTTGCCCGCAGGTACAGGTACAGATACATACACAGTTGTCACCGGTAAATTACCTGTTCTCATGTTTGCTTTTGCATTCCTTTGTATGCCGTCAACATCCAATAGAGAAAAGTACGGTCGCGCATTTCGCCAATGATTACAAATACTGGTACTGTGTTGGATACTCGGACGACAGTGGTGATCGATAGAGGTCGATATCAATTCAGTTCGAGGCCTCTCAGTATTTTCGTTATTCTCTCGTGAAAAATTAACATTATGACACTCGCAGTTTCGTCGTGACGTTGTCATATTTTGCTATCGTGGGCACGTACACCCTATCTCGCTCTTGCTATTGTTTGGTACCGTACCGATTTGTACATTTTGAGACGGGCTGATCACCTAGGCCTGTCTCACCAATTCAAGAAAATACCGTCAAGTAAAGTGATCGGTCAACATAATTATAGACAAAGCCGCATCGGGTGGTTTTAAATACGTCGCATCTGCATGCAAAAAATGAAAGAGCCACGAGCGTGGCTAAAATATAATCTTGGCGATTTTTGAGTTAGGTGACTAAAAGAGGGGTGCACATAAAACGCCTAATCAGCCGCAAACTCCAGGCAGAATTATCTCACATCGCTCCGCTGAGATACCACTGCCATAATGACATTAATTTGTAAGGAATTGTTACGTGTTTTTAGTTCTTATGTTTTAGGATTAAAATTGTCTATGTCTGGCTCAGTTCATATTGTTCTTATCAATGCCGAAAGAATTACCATTATTGCAAACTTAAAAACAAAAATTGGTGGTCAAAACCACAGGTCCTCAACAAAATTTGACCCCACCCCCTATGATACTTAATTCTATAGGATTAAGTATCATAGGGGGTGGGGTCAATTTTTTTTCTGGCCCACCCCCTATATGATACTTAATTCTATAGGATTAAGTATCATAGGGGGTGGGGTCAAATTTTGTTCTGGGGACCTGTGGTCAAAACAAGATAATAGGTGACTAAATAGTAGTAAATAGAGTTCCCGACGATATGTAAAAATAGATTAATCGTCTGCAAAGTACACCCATTGTGGCAGTGATATATCGCAGCGATAGCGTAGAGGGCGCTGTATAGAGATTGAATAAGCCGGCCCTATACTAAATCCCGACCGCACCCGACCGTATCGCCCCGATGGGTCTGATCGAGATGGTTCATGCGCTATCGTGCAGAATAGTCCTGTGTGTATCAAAGTTCCAATCCCCAAGTCGATATCTCGAGCGGAAACGGCACTGTTAACCCATAAATTGCGACCGAGTCAGTCAGGTAGGCAAAATAAAAAAGGCACCGACCGCACCTCTCCTAGCTGTCTGACCACGGAATGTGATATTATATCATGCAGCGAATAAACATATGCATCCATGGGCGATCGCAAACTCCATGCAGCGCCCTCTACGTTAGATCACTGCGATATAGCACTGCCACAAGGATGGTACTTTGCGGACAGATACATATATTTTTTCATATCGTCGGAACTATAATTAGTCACCCATTAACTTATTTTGACCACCAAAAGTTTGCAATAATGGGAATTATTTCGGTATTGATAAGAACAATATGAACTGAGCCAGACATAGACAATTTTAATCCTAAAACATAAGAACGAAGAACACGTAAGAAATCCTTACCAAATGTCCTTATACCAGTGGTATCTCAGTGTAGCGATGGGAGATAACTCAGCTTGGCGTTTGGGGCGATCGGGCAAGTTGCTAGCTATGCATGACATGTACGAAAAAACACAGAAAATAATACCCGCCGAACGAACCGCCACCAGTGGAACAAGCGAGATGGGGCATGCAATACCGTGCAGAATAAACCTGTATGTACCAAAGTTCCAATACCCAAGTCGATATCTCAAGCGGAAACGTCACTGTTAACACATAACTTGCGGCCGGTATGCAAATTTATACCTGGTATATTTTGTCTCCATGTAAATGCGCGCCTTTAATTGTGTACTGTGCTTAAATTATTGAGAACTGAATTATTTCTTAGTATGAGTATGTCTCTATTATTGAATAAAGTGCACGGTATGCATCACTAAGCTCGACACTTACATTAGGCACTTAACTTAGCTGTGTTGCTGTGTGTAGCTGATTTTTAACTCAACGTGAAGTTGTATCACTTAATTGCAGAGGCACCACTTTCAAACACTATTACATGTATGTACTTCAGACGTGGGTAATATTTTCTCTGTATTTCTGCTAGTTGATATTAAGAAAACAAGCATCCATGGGTGTACTTACATACTGACAAGCACTCCCATCGGGCGACGTGTGCATTACACACAAACAATTTTAACGACAAATAATCATGTTATAACTTTATTTTATAACAAAATCAAGTTATGACATAATTATTTGAAAATCTCACGCCTTCTGAGTCTTTGACACCAGTCAGTGTTTACATAAACCATTTTATTTAAAATTAGGATGGTCGACCATGCCTAGACAACGACCGAAGCACTGTCCAGAATGCAATTGGCAGCAAACTTGAATAATGTATATACATGTATAGGCAATATGATAGTATAGCATCATATCATACACCAACATCAAATTTATTTTGGGCTGAAGATTATTTGGCCTTCTTTCTCAGATGAAATCACTGAGACATAATACATATATCTCAATCACCCAGAAGCATTTCAGTGTCAGCAATACAGTAATTGGAGGCAGCTAGCCAGCTACCAGTTCTGTCCACAGTATGTTCTGAAATTTCTATTGATGACTATTTAGTGATGAGAAATGATAGAAATAGAAATGGCGGTGGTGTCTGTCTTTATATTCACCAATCCCTTTCATTTAATCCGCGGCAGGATATTTCGAATCCCGAACTTGAATTTTGCTGGGTAGACATTCTACTGCCTAAATGTAAACCTATTTTGGTTGGAGTGGCCTATCGCCCTCCTGATTTTCATAAATTCTTCCCCAAATTTGAAGAATATATTAATGAAAAGAAATTTATCAGAGATGAAACAATAATTCTTGGTGACTTTAATGTTGATGTATCAGCCAAGAGATTGAACACACTTAAGCGGGGTCTTAATTCATTCAAATTAATTTCGGGTTTGACTCAGCTCATCAAATTCCCTACGAGAGTAACAAGTAATTCTTCTACTATAATTGACCTTAATCTTACCACAGATCGAGGTAAATATGCTCATTCAGGAGTTATTGACATAGGAATTAGCGACCATAGGGTAACATATGCTGTTCGTAAAAAGTTAAAACAGCAAGTTGGCAAACATAATGAAATGAGATTTAGATCTACGAAGAATTATTCCTTCGAAGCTTTTCATGAAACCTTAAATTTTTCATGAAACCTTAAATAAGTTGGACTGGACTAAAGTAATTTGCTGTGACCATGTGGAGAAGGCATGGATGTTGTTCAAATGTTTGTTTATTTCTGCTATCGATATTGTAGCTCCCTATGCTGAGGTAAGAGCTAAGGCCCGAACTGAGCCATGGATGGATGGAGATATTTTGCAGAATATTCGAGATAGGGATAAAGCTATTCAAAATTTCCGTCGGACTCAAAATGGTATATTCTATGAAACTTATACATTTTTGAGAAATAAGATTCAGTACCAAATAAGGAAAGTTAACGCCACTTATTTTACTAATAAATTAAAGATGAACAAACATAATTATAAAGCTCTATGGAAGTCTCTTAAATACATTGGTGCCCCATTAAAGAAGGGGCGTGGTAGTTCAGGGAATGTTTCACTTAAAATTGGGGATGATATTATTTCAGATAAGAAATTGGTCGGTAACGAATTTAATAATTTTTTTTAGTAATGTGGCTGCTGAACTTGTTGACAAATTACCTGCAGCCAAAGGGAAATATGGTAGTGCGTTTATTCACAAATATTATTCTGACAAAGGTGTAAAGCCTAATTCATTTAAACTTAGAGTAGTAGAGGAACAAGAAATTCTTGATATTCTGCTAAATATGGATCCATCCAAGGCTACAGGGTTGGATCTGATACCAGCATGCTGAGCTTCTGTGATTTCTTCCCCCTTGACTCACATTATAAATCTGACAATACACTACGGGATCATTCCAAACGATTTGAAAGTTGCAAGAGTGGTTCCCATTTATAAGAAAAATGAAAAAACTTCACCCGGTAATTATAAACCGGTTTCCATCCTAAATCTGGCTTCCAAAATCCTGGAGAAAATTGTTTATAAACAAATGGAAGAATACCTATTATATATTAAACACAGAATAATTTATTATATGAGCATCAATCGGGGTTTAGAGCTGGCTTCTCAATCGAATCTACCCTTATCTCTCTCACCGACTCTATTAGAAGGAACATGGATAAAGGATCGCTTACTGGAATGGTCTTTATTGACCTCCAGAAAGCATTTGACACTGTGAACCATACTATCATTTTGGACAAATTAAGTGCTCTAGGCAGCGATAATAACACCTTAACATGGTTCTCATCATATCTGTCAGACAGGACCCAAATTACTGACATAAGTGGAACACACTCACATGCTATGAATATCACGTGTGGTGTCCCTCAAGGGTCAATATTGGGACCTCTTCTGTTTTTATTATACGTGAACGATGCCGTTGCAGCCGTAAATTGCAAGTTACTACTGTACGCAGATGACTCAGCTTTGATAGTCTCGGGAAATGATTCAAAAGTGATAGCAGATCAGCTGAGTACTGAATTAACATCACTAAGCCACTGGCTAGTCGACAACAAATTGTCACTTCATTTAGGCAAAACAGAATCCATCTTATTTAGCTCCAAACGCAAAATTAATAAATGTCCCGAACTTGCAATCTGCTGCAATGGTATCAATATTCAGTCCGTCAAGGAGGTGAAATATCTGGGTGCCTGTCTCGATGAAAGTCTCACTGGGGAACAAATGGCCAAACAGGTACTAAATAAAGTAACTGCTCGTCTCAAATTTTTATATAGAAAGGCTGACTTTCTAACCCCTTTCACAAAGAAACTACTTGCTAACTCATTAATTCAATGCCACCTCGATTATGCATCCTCTATTTGGTATAGCTCTTTGAGTACAACTACCAAAAATAAACTACAAATATTTCAAAACAAATTAATCCGGTTTGTTCTGAGCTTGGATAGATTTTCACATATAGGTTATGAAGAGTTTAAAACCATTAAATGGCTTCCGGTTGAATCCAGAGTTTCCCCAAGAAAGCTGACTATCATGAAACATATAACAGATGGGAAAGCTCCTACATACCTAAGAGATGGATTCCAATTTTCGAACACTCATTGTAAATATAATCTCCGGTCTGGAATCCTTAGATTATCTGTGCCTCATGTTAGGGTATTTGGTTACAATAGCTTTTTCTACACAGGAATCACATTGTGGAATAATTATGTAAAATATATTGAACCCAACTGCAACTTGGCTACATGGAATCACCTAATAAAACAGGAATTATTCGATAACATTCTTTTAGGTACTGAGGAATCTGACTTTGTATATTATTAATGGTGTGAATCATGCTATTAATAATACCGTACGACCTTATGAGAACTTGTGCTGTGGCCTGGTCAGTCATGTGGTCGGTTACCATTAAGGACCACAGTGGAAATAAGCCAGCTTTGGCTTGCTTTCATGTGCGCTCCTTGATGGCAATCGATGGCATGACTTGTCAGACGAGCGTATTCATATGTATATTTCTCTTCTACTACTCTATTTTCCTCTCTATCTTTCTATGTACGATGACAGTAATTGGCCAGCTGCATATATTGTCACTGCTGCCCGTATTTAGGGATTCCATCTTTCGGTCATGGACATGCCAGTCTAAAGCCGGCCATACATGGCAGCAGTGTGTATATGCAGGTGGCGAAGAGCTGTTGGTTCTATTACTAGTAGTATCTCTTAAGCAACATGACAGTCCTGTTGAGGGAGGAGGGTGGGATAGCACGGGTTGATTTTTCATGTTGTATAATATATATATATTTTTTTTCATGTTGTATATATATATATATATATATATATATATATATATATATACAGGTATGAGTATCTATTTAGTAGTCATTACTAAGCTAGGTTTATTCACTATCTTGTCCCTCTACAGAACTGTCAAGCTGCATTATTGTTATATTTATATATCTATACTTTTTATATTTATACTATATTAATGTCACACTCTGTGTTTTACTCTTTTGTATATATGCTTATGCTCATATGTCTGCAAATTTTGCATCTTTTAGCCATTACACAATTATCTATCTATCTATCTAGTGTCAATTCGTGGACACGGGTTTTGTCTTGCCATTTATGATCTTGTTTGTGATCAGGTTACTATATATCATTCCACTGTAATTATATATGCCTATCAGGTAGCATACATTATTATTTTCGAACCTGTGTCCAGATGTGTCTGCAAAATGTTTCATGACCCCCCCCCCCCCCCCCCCATGCACTACGTGGAATAATGTTGACATTTTTTTTTTCTTGTGATAAGAATTCAACACTTTTTTTTCTCGAAATAAAAATCCCATGGATGACATTATGATTTTACACACGGCATCCGTTCATAAAATACTATGGCTAGTTATAATTGTTGGATAGTATATAATGGTGGTGTAGGGGAGAGCGGGGCATGTTGGAACGTTTTTTATTCAATCACACATACAGGGAAATGTGAGCATGGGCCCCTTCCTTTTTTCAACTTTTATTATAAAGTATATCAAAGAATATGTTCGAGAAATCGTCATAATTGGGAAAACTCAACACATCCAATGAAAACGTCGTTTCACATACAGGAGGGACGTAGCAAGTCAAAATTTGGAAGGGGTTTTAGTTCTATCGATACAAACCTCCCCATTTGCCACACAAATAATTATTCATCAACGAAAACGTATTGAAATCATATTTAGGACATGGTTGTAAGCAACTGAAATGCATTCATCCATAATTCTATCTGATTTTTTTCCATAATGGTTAGTTATAGTAGCTCAATGCATACTTTTGGTGGGGTTTTCCCGTAAGTCGCACTATGGGGACACAATGAGGTGTTCTAACATGCCCCAAACGTGGGAAAAGGGTCTAATGGTACACGATCTTGGAAAGACACTAATTAATCGGTATTTTTTTATATTTATGACTGAAATGAAATGCAACTGGATCAACTGACATAATTTTCACACTTTACGTCTCGAAATTTTATCATGAAAATTGATGAAACCTACAAATCGAAAAAATTACTTGATACCCCCCAAAAACGATTTGTGTGCATATCTCTTACACCATTCCGAGAATAGTCAGATTTTGTGTGTGTTATTTGTGCATACAAGAGTGTTTTCCACAAATAAGTGGCAATTGTAGATGCTGTTTTATTTTTTAACAAGATAGGTGGGGTGTTTCTATAGGTATCCAGCTAACTGGGACCTTGGCTAACTGGGACCTTGGCTAACTGGGACCTCAAGTCAGGCTAACTGGGACCTTGGCTAACTGGGACCTTCTGGCTAACTGGGACCTTGGCTAACTGGGACCTTCAGATATATTATTAATCTTTTCTTTTTTTTCTTTTTTTTTGTGAGTGGTTCGGGGGGCTATTATTAATCATTTCATTAAAATCAATTTTTATTAAAGGTACTCAATCCGATAAAACTCCTCTCAATTACTATTTCAATGGCTTCGGGGGTCTTGTAGTCAGGCTTGGTCTTTCTAGACATTAAAATGAAGCACAACGGTAGCTGCTTCAAGTCGGGCCTCTATATAGCTGTCCATATGTTGTCTTTACTGTTAAATACACTCACTGCTAATGACTGGTCAGTTGTTACAAGTGAACACAAGTAAGCTGACAATGATTAGATCACAAGATCAAATGGACCAACTGATTAAAACAACAATCGCTTTCAAAACAAACTCACACCTTCACTGTGAATGCCATGAGTAACAATCACTTTATTGCATCTTAACTGTGAATGCCCATAATAACCATCACTTTATTAACAATAAATATTCATAGAAATATATAAGATACAAATAAGATACAAATAAGAAATTAAAATAGTGACCTTCAGTTTTATAGATTGACAATATACTGTTTTTCATTTTTTTTTTATTAAGTCAGGTTGAAACAAATCTAAAACATTTTTGAAGCAATAACATAAATAAAACAAACAATATTCTATTATCAATGTTCTATTCTACTAATATATTTAATAAATATAACCAAGGTCCCAGTTAGCCAAAGGTCCCAGTTAGCCAAGGTCCCAGTTGGTCATGGTCCCAGTTAGCCAAGGTCCCAGTTAGCCCAAGGTCCCAGTTAGCCAAGGTCCCAGTTAGCTGACATTCTTTCTATATACCCCACGTTCCAACATGACCCGGTCTCCCCTAAAGGTGCTTGAAGTTTGCTCTTATTAATTTGTTTTCATTTCTCGGTAGAAAATCACTACCGTACCGGTATTCGCTAAAATATGACGCGTCTACAGCTGAAAGGCTCACAGCTGCGCCGAAATCTTTCAGATATCTCACCGAATCGCTTAATTACACAAACATTAAAAAAAAATCGCACATATGAAACACAACTTTTCTTACATATTTTAACCTTATATAATCATTTGACAAATTAACTCAGGTTTTATATTAAGTTTAACCCAAGTATGTAGAGTGTTCCTCGAAAAAAAGGTGGAATATCCTGAACTTAACGTGTACAGAACAGAACAGAACTGGAGGTCTGGATATTGATTTTATGAAACGTGTGGACTAAGATAAGATTTGCACTCAGAATTCCGCTATTTAAAAAATATGTAACAACACTTTTATACTACAATATTTTATATTGAGACTGAAGAATCTTAATTCCTAACAAAAGCTGACAAAAGGGGGGAATTCCATTTTTAGTCTGTGACTGAACTGAGTCGGTGTTTATGTTGACCCGTAAAGGTAATCCGGAAACACAAACCCAAATCTGGAGTGGGGTTACACATTTTATGTCATTTAATTTCTTTCCGGAACTTTCGACATTCGGTGATTCGAAGCACTTGCAAAGAACGAGATAATGTCAACGATCAATTATAGTAAATGGGATAATATTGAGGTAACGCGTTGTCCGAAGATATTGTCTGCCATTACATTTCTTGTCTTATCCAAGTCATGGTCTAGACTTAAATTTCTCTGTACTACTGTAGAACAACTTCAACAAGTCTGGGAAATGTGATAATTCATCTACAAATAGTACAATGACAATGTATGACTACATCAGTACATCATCTACATGTAACATGGTTATGATGGTATTGACTATTGGTATCTGTATCTGTAGTTGTTACGTCCTAGTGACCAAGGCTGGCTTTTACAGGATGGGATCGAGTAGATCCATAATTTTTCCAGGAAGTTTTTGCCGAACCTGTGACTTCTTCGCCACGGAAGTGATCTGTAACGTGCGCACATTGTTGCACACGGGACAGCCATTAGCGTCGGCTCCCGATCCGACGGTGTGCCAAGCGTAGTGTCATCCCTGGTCATGACATTACGAGAGGAGCAGAGGTACGAAGTTAGTCCAGTACGCATTTTTTCAAATTTTGTCTGAGACTCTTTGTCTTCTGGAATCTTTCTCAGATCACTGATCGTGGCATCGATGATTGATTTGTGATTCCCATGGTACTGGGAATGCAGATGGCGACACAAAGTCCGACCGATATTTTGTCTAATTTGGACCCTCGACCGTGTCGAAGGTGTAGGTCAGAGGTCGGCCCACAAACCAACTGAGCTATCCGCTCCTGGTAATCAGGTTGGGCAATTCCCAGATATAGCTACAATAGCCATATATAGCTACATTTGACTACTGCAAAACCATCTATTGCTTGTTTGCGTCGGCATTAGGTAACTCCGCAAACGCAAATGCTCTGGTGCATGTTTGGGGAGCGGGTCGATTCGGTCCAGGGCTCTTTCGGTCTTGGACTTTTCGGTCCAGGGCTCTTTCGGTCGGGCTCGTTCGGCCGGGCTTGTTCGGCCCCTATTCAATTCGGGTAATTAGGTAGTGTGGGTGTTAATTGGACGGCATGTTAATTGCCTTTGATTTGGGACCGGTCTTTTGATGACAATGGAGATTTATGTTTGTAATTAACGTTTTATTCGCAACAATAGTAATGGGTATACACACATAGTAATTAACACTGCAACAAATTCGAACAATAACGTGAATATATGATGAAAGATATGAACATTTATTGATTAAAAACAAGTTAAAACAGTAAATTTATACAGTTTACATGATAAAACATCTGGTTATTTAATGATTAAAAACAAGATAAAACATAATACATTATTTCATTAAATTTGTTTGTACTTTTGTAGTTCAATAAAAATATGGTGAAGAGGAAGAAATTTCATTAAATTTGTACTTTTGTAGTTTTAATATTTTTATTATATATTAGTATATATATATGTTCTTTAAATGGATAATGATTCTCACCTTCGATGTGGTTATTTGTTCTGACTTGGTGGTCAAATATGCACCATTCGCTGATTGCGATGCAGCTATTTCGCATCCACTGGTTCCCAATGTACTCCACGAATCCCTTCAGTTGGTCGGTTCTGGCACTTGTTGCTAAACTGTTGTATGTTGGCAGGATGTGGCTTGCTGGTAGGAATGGTAAAGCTAGGAACTATTGGATGTACGCCTGTTCGGCCCAAACCATGGGCCGAACAAGCCCGGCCGAACAAGCCCGGCCGAAACAGCCCTGGACCGAATCGACCCCGACCCCATGTTTGGACATCGATCGGTGCCACTTCGAAGAAGTTTCGACTTGCAAGGCTTTGCAGAAAAGAAGATATTTTTGCTATTTTTGATCAGTATACCTTCTTTTTTAAAGAAAACTTGGAGACTCGTGAACAAATTCTGCCCACATATCTGCATGGTACATCCCCCATTCTAGGTAATAAGTCGCATTAGCCAATTAGATTCCCGATAACTAAAATTTTAAACTTTTTTTAAATACCTACCTTGTTTGCTGAAAAAAACTACGGAAAGCCGATTCGTTATGTGATATGACTTTTTGTACGACCTTCATCGTGTGGGGAAATTTTATAATGGATAGGCCATTATGTTACTATTACATGTATATTAACAAGCAATGTTATTGTTTAAATGAATGCAATTAAACCACATTAAGCTTGCATATCTTCATTAACAATTTAAACAACACTAACAATAACACATCGTCTATTCTCACAATGAACAACTTTAACTAAAATGATCAAATATTACTTGAAAAAGAATATTTTAATTTTGGGGTCAGAAATTGGGAAAAACATGTCTATTTCTGATTGAGAAAGGGTGCGACAAACGACCCCTGTTGCTATCCAGAATTATCCCTGATATCTTATTCTTATGACAAAATAATGGACAATTTGACATACTATTACCACGGCATTATATGTTTATTTCTAATGTAGTTATATTGTAAACTCAGCAAACCCATTTACGACAGATCTCCATAACTTGAAAATAGCTGTTTTTTAACATGTGACTGATTTCGACCAGAGATAAACTATAACATGTGTAATGTTCAGCGTGTACCGGTAAATAATTGGGCATAAACGGACATGTTTGCATTCAATTCGCCCTGTCACATTTGATCTTTGATAGACGTGGTCCGGTTCTGTGGTTTCGGAGATTCAGCCAGCTAGTTTTACAGTTACAGGTCAAAGTTCTGGAGTAGCATTTCCATATATGAAGCTTTTGAATATTTATGACTTCCATGTATGAAAATGCAACTCCAGAACTTTGGCAGTAGCACTAAAAGCACGGAACCGGACCTGGTGGACCGTGGATCCAATGTGGCCGCGAGTTAGTGACGGCGCATACTGGTATATTTACACCTTACACAACAGCCGATGACATATAGCAAACAACACGGCATCTCAAAAGTATAATGGAAATTCAGCAGTTTCGGATGAGTCAGGCATCTTCCGGTGACTACCTTTTTTTTATTATCACACCACAAATCTTATTATTATATTTGCAATTACATGTACATTACCAGCCTTCAACTACGGTATATATATTCTTCCAATTGTGTTGACAATTTATAAAGGCATTGTGCCGACCGGCCGAAATTATAATTCGGCTAAGTTTGCCAAAATCTAATTTGCCTGAGTTTGCGTTATTTTAGCATCGCGTGCAGGCAAGTACATATACATGTAGGCCTACAGGGGTCCATGTATGTACCGTATCTGCTTTACAACTACTAGGGAGTCACCCCAAACCATTAATGGGTATACCATAACCACCACTTACCATTAATGGTTAAAGTAAACACATATAGAGGATCTCACATGAGTTTCTATTTTATACGGAATTTATCAACCGAGTTCACTAAATTCGATTTGAGCCGAGGTTTACCGAGGCTCAAATAGAATTTAGAGGACGAGGTTGATAAATTACGTATAAAATAGGACGAGTGTGAGATACCTTTTATCACATGATCAAATAAACCCGAAGCAACGCGAAATATTCATCGAAAACAACAATCATAAACTACAGCGATCGCAAGTTATCTGAAGAACGCCGTGACGTCATCGCACGCGCTGATATTAAACGTGTCTATTACCGGTACCGATAATTATGAAACTGCTTTTATGGCCAAATTATGTGATAAAATCACATCTTAGTATATATGAGGTAAATCTGTTATGACGGTTACTTTATATTTACTTTAAAACGTGTAGATCTAGTCTTTTTCATAAAATATTTGAAATTTCCGCTACTTTAAAAAAATATTGTCAATATGTGTTTCCGTACTTTTTCTGAAATATGCAGGTAGGTGTTTTCATAAGTCATAACACCGTTAAATGCAGCCAATGAAAATGCATCTTACATCACAGGTATGTCGCCAATGCTTTCAAGATATGGCCATGCGCACAATTTGCTCCTGAATCTTTTAGAAAATCTTCAATTTCAACGTTTTGCAAGAGGCTCAACGTATGAGAGTAAGTAAAAAACTGACAAACTTATATTTTCAATGAAGTAGATGCGCAACGTGTCAATTAAAGCATCGACTGCAGATGCAAAAACATTCTATAAGTCATTTTCGTTGATCTTGTTGGTTTTGTTGAAGTAATCGGACAATTTGCAAAAAGTGATAGTCAAATGTAGCTACAATAGCTATATATGGCTATTGTAGCTATATCTGGGAATTGCCCGACCTGGTAATTCTAATTGGAATGGTAATAATAATGTAATGGTATTGTTTATTTACATTCCGCCGATGATTTTACGGCGCACCCCCATATGGGGTAATACATGTAAAAAGACTATAAATATCAATATAAAACAAAGATAGTTCCTTAAAACATGTAGTCCTGCACAAATTTTGACAGAGCTGGTACAATAGCGCAGAATGTGTGGCCGAAAGTTCCGAAAGAAGTTGTGTTGAGTCCAGGTTGTTCATGGAGGGTATGAAACATGAACTGACATGCAAGTCACTGAGTTTTTCAGAGAACAAATCGCCTGCGACACTCTGTACACCTGGGCAAGCTAACCGCGAAACTCTGTTATACATGTACAATTGTACATGTCCATGTCCATGCTTTTTAAAGTCAATGGATAAACACATATTCAGACCAGAGCACTGCGAAACTCTGTATCCAAAGCCAGGTGTAGTGCATATTCAGATCGGTACACTGCGAAACTCTGTATACATAATGTCCATCATGATAGAGTTGGTGTAACACATGTACATAACAAAGATCCAGGCTCCCAGTAAAAGTCTACAGTGGCAGAATGATGATGAATATAACACATTTCACACTCTTCAACTGCACCAGCACAATCAAATTGACATTGATTAAAATGGTCCGAAATAAAATATAAAAAAAAAACAAAAAATCTTTAAAAATCCAACATGGCTGCGGCCTTCCCTAACTCTGTGCATGGCGGCAAATGAAGCCGGCTGAAATGTCACGAATTACTGTCGGCAGATTTCAAGACACCACTAGAATGAAGTTCCATGCTCATGGTAAAACTGTTCGGCACATTATGAAAGTGTCCATTGCCTAGTAACTATTTACAACTCGCGTAAAACATTAAATAAAAGAGCAACCATTCCAGTGACGATCCTTCCTCGTCGTGGCCATGTATGATTACACTAGGTCTAGTTCAGTCATGAACATAGTGCATAACCTTCTACGTTCAGTCGAGTGCTGTTATAAAGTACCGGGGTTTGCACCTGGTCACTTGGCGCAACGAATAACATAAATTTTACGATGTCCAGAATTAAATCTTCATGTTCTGTGGGTAGTTCTTAACTTTATTCTGTTACAGAACCCAGATATTCCTACAATAGGAAATGTATTTAGTTATTCTATCGTGTTTTATGATAAAAATACTTCCTCAAAATTGGAAAGTATTAAATTCTATATTGTGTGCATGCACGATGTCTGCAACAAATGGTATGTAAAATGGCTTAATCATTAAATTGTGGAATGAAATGTTCCGTAAATTGGGTCTTTTGATCGATTCTCACACATTTTGAGCACAAGATAAATTATTTCTCTTCAGAAAATTGAGCTTACAATATATTTCCCTGGATAAAATCAACATATATTTGGGGATAGTGAGCACCAAATGTCACCGTCTCGGTTGAGTTCAACCTTTCATTCCGCTTCCGGTTCTTATCAGAGAAAATTTTATATTATAAAATGGTGGCCGTAGTTGATTTTGTTGCTTCGATTAGATATCTTTTAATATAATGAGCTAATGTGTACAAGTTTTCATCCACTGTGGTGAATATTCTTGTTTACAATGTTATTTACTTATTAAAGTTGAGAAACTATTCTCTATGTACGTAATTGCAAACACCCAGTAAATCTACACATAGCGACTTGACCGCTGGAAGCAGCAATCTGCGAAAGCGGTCATGTTGACTACACTATGTCTACAGCCTACAGTACAAATCACAAAAGGCAGAGTTTCCGCTAGGGCGACACAGGCTCCGTAAAACGGACCAGGTTTCGGTGTCAAAAAACGAAAAAAAATGGCCTGCATGAATCAATGTAATCAGAGTTGATTTGCGTTGGTCCGGTTGTCTTTGATTTTCTGATCACCACCTGCACCGATGCCTGCACCACTTCAAAGGTTGATACCAATTTTTTGTATTCAATGATTTGTCTGTCAGCAATGCATCACATGCGCAGAAAACATCAAACAACCAACTTCAATTGGCACTGGTACCAGTCAATGTAATTGGGACATTGACTGCTTCGATTTCGCTCAGAACAAATTCAAAGAGTCATTCCGACAAAATGGGGGATTGGAACCGAAACTCCGAAAGCACCAACAAATAGCCAATATCGCAAACTGAACAATCAAATCATGATTTGTCGCAGTCAGATGAAGAAAATGTTCCAGATCCAGCAGCAGATGTACCGGTACCAATTTGTCTAACTCCTGGAGGAATGAGTAGGGTAACGAGAAATCACGAATAACATCGACTGAAATTACGAAATATTGTCATCCCTGAAAATTTCATACATGATCATGTTTGACGATAAAGATGCAAGTATAGGACCATATATAGACACACAAAGACCCCCACCCCATACACACACATGCCTCTCCAAGTCTCACAATTCTGATGTGAGCAATATATTATTTGAACAGAACAGAAAATGATTGCCTGACGACTTCAATAAGTCCCAATGTGGTTCATAGAACCCAGAAAAATAACCAGCTGATACTTCTGTCGATTCAGCTGATATATAACAAAAATACTTGCAGAAATAACGAGTATATTCAGGGAATCGATATACGAATACGATCTTTAACTTCAGAATTAAAATTATTCTTACCGTGCAGGCCTGGTGCTATTATCTGTATCTGCGATTTTTCACGCGCCTACCACTTTTGCAATTCTAATTCCATGTACACGTTTTTCCGCGTGCCTAAGTCCAGCTATTAGTGTTGAAACGATTAGTAGACGTCAACTAGAATTTTGGTGATAATCGATTTATAGCAATCTCGAGGTCGACTAATCGCTATATTTCCCAGAAAGGTATAGATAAACATTTCATTGGTAGCAATCATTGATGCATGCAGTATACTTCCATATTTATCAACAGTGTTCACGCTGCTGTGAGCAAATTTCGCAAATTACAAAAGAAAGACAACAAAGTGGCTCAACAAAATGTGCTAGTGGCCAAAGAAAGTGGCTGAAAGAATTTGGGTGTGTGGCTCACTGGCTCTTAAATTAACTGCCGTCGGACAGATTAAGTTTAACAATCAACGACTGGTTGAAATTATATCACATACAGTGAATGGGTTTCCTATTTCTTCTTGATAAAAACACACATTCATTGTATTGCTTTCACATCGCCAAACATTAGTGAAACAAAGAAAGGAAAAATATCATATAATATCAGACTTTGCATAAACACTATATTGTGTACCCGTGTCAAGGGCCTTCTCGAACCAACATTTAATCAAAGTTAAACGGCGAGACAGACTTTCTTTTCCACATTTTTTAACTTGTTAATTAAAATTGCAATTGAAGGCCCCCAATGTTAGACTTTATTTTTGGTAAAGCATTTAGTAAATAGGCAGATGTAAAATCTCGCAGAATTTTCAATGTTTGATTAATAATATTGTTGTTACTAGTAATATTGTTGCTGTTTTACCTACCAGAAATTGTTTTATTATCTTAGAATAAATATTTGAGTTAATTAGCGTGTGTTGTTCTTTGAATATGTTTAAATCAAATTGGCTCCAAATAATATGGGTTGAAAAAATGTGGCTCAAGTAAATGAAAAGTGGCTCAAAAAAATTCACAAGTGGCTAAGGTGGTGGCTCAAGAAAATCTTGGGCCAGTGTGAACACTGTTTATCGACGCCCATGTGTAAAAAGCACAAACGATTGTGAAGGAACCCAAAATACGATCCCTGGTCGCGGTTACAGTATTATAAAAACATGTTTCTGATCTACATATTCAGTCATCACGTGAGGGATAGAGACCTCACTGTAGTATGTTGTTTGCCAGAAAAAACAGGACCCTTTTGATGTCTCATCGATTGGAATAATCATTGTTTGGCTAAGTTGCAACAGCAGATTTACTGTACATGTTCCCATATCAAAATCCGGCACCTTTGATATACGATATTCTACATCCGACGTTGCAATAGATATGCTGTTTTGATGACATGTGACTGATACAAGATCAAACAAATTCCGACGTGACCACGTGTTCACTTCACTCCTGACAGGGTGCTGGTATAATTATGTTTATATTGTGCTAGATTATGCCAATATATCAGTCAGATTTCTAATCAAGTCATTGACTCATTGTCATACAACTACACACCCTTAAAGTAGACCAACAGTTACATGGTATAGCTTGAGAACAAATCTATCTATGGGGGGGGGTGGGGTAAATGAGTGCGGTATCATGCCTTTGAAGTGTAGAAATCGATCCGTGACTACGTATATCGGTCAGAGTTCTGCATATATGGTGTAGCAGTCAGGCGGCGCATGCTTTGAATTGATGACTAGCAGAATTTCACACATACGCAGAAATATACATTTTGGGAATTTCCCGGAAAGTACATGTAGTTTCAGTTTTGTTTGATTGTTCCTGTTTCACTTATAATCATGGACGCCGAAACTAACCAAAGGCAACACAGTTAAACTGAATACATACAAGAAATGGATAATGCAAGGTCAAATTGGGTTTGAGACAACAAAAGTTGATGGCTATGAATATGTGACTAAAGTATGGTGTCTGATATTGACATTTGGATGGGAACAAGTCATTTTGGAGTCATTTGTAAAAAAAACATGGCCGCCAGTGGCCAACTTGGATTTCCAAATTCAACCCATTAGCAAGGACTACAGGCCTGAGTGTTCGTCTGATCATCATGAAATTTGTCATGGATGTTAATGTTGACATGTAGATGGGAACGTGTCATATTTGGGTCATTCAGCCACAAAACATTGTCACCAGCAGCCATCTTAGATTTAACTCCTTGCATGACTAAATCTTTTGGCATGGGCTACAGGTCGTATCTTTGGTCAGATCCTGAAATTATGGATGTTAACATTAGCATGTAGATAGGAACGAGTCATTTCAGGGTCATTCGGCCATGAAACATGGCTGCCGGCAGCCATCTTGCATTTTACTCTTTGCATGACTAAATCCTTTGACACGGGCTACAGACCACATCCCTCATCTGATCATCACCAAACTTCATATGGATCATCGGGGTGACCTCTAGATGGGAGCCATCAAAGTTTTCCGAAAAACATGGCCGACAGTAGCCATCTTGTATTTTGCTCTTTGTGTGACTAAGTCCTTTGGTACAGCCTACAGACGACACCCTACTTATCCGATCATCACTAAACATCACATGGATCTTCGGGATGACCACAAGATTGAAAACATACCACCAGCAGCCATTTTGGATTTTACTGTTTGCATGACTAAATCCTTTAGCACCCCTACAGTCCACTTCCCTAATCCTATCATCACCAAATTTCATATCGATCTTGATATTGATCTACTAGATGGGAGATATCAAATGTTTTTGAATTTCATTGGGAAATCATGGCAGTTAGTGGCCATCTTAGATTTTACTTTATATATATCTCTTCATGTTGTTATCTGGTATTACTTAGACATTTCAACTTTCCGCATTCCTAATCGCTCCATTGACAGTAACACATGCAATTATCCCGTCTCCAAGTTGAGCTACAGTCTCATTGACACTTTCATTGAAATCACCTTTGTGGAGACATGTTTAAAACATGAATATTTTGTTTAATACATGGAATGTTTTGGAGGTTCGCACATACGTGCATTTCATGCTCGATTTGTTGTGACATCACACATTGGGCAGATATTTGAAAGAAATGTGGGTACAAGGGAGAAATTTAATATCTAAGTCCAGAAAAAAAATTTGGAGTTGGATAAAAAAAATCTTACTTATTTTCTACGGTCAGTCGAAAAACCCCAAACATAGGCCTTGTATGGGAATTTTGCCATTTGTGGCACTGTGCTGTTTAAGTAGATCATGCCATGAATCTCTACTATGGCTAACACCCGTAGAGATCATATTCCACCAGTACAAATCCTGGGAACTTTTTGAAGTTTTGACAGGGAACCATATAAAATTGAAAAAATAACACGGGGAATATATTTCTTAGTTATTATCTGTTCCTTAATAATGTACTTCACTGTATGTGAAGGACCGAACTCAAAATTTCACGATTTAAGTGACTTTGTGCATGATTTTGCTTTGCGATTCTTACAATTATAGAATTTTTCCAGGGGTAATTAATTGAATGTTTATTGCGATATCGGCTCTCAAAAGTCACAGAAACACATGCAATTTCGAGTTGGGACCTTCACATATAGTGAAGTACACTATTAAGGAACAGATAATTATTAAGAAATATATTCCCCGTGTTATTTTATCGACTTTATAAGGTTCCCTGTCAAAACTTCAAAAAGTTCCCAGGTTTTGTACTGGTGGAATATGATCTCTACGGGCGCTAGCCATAGTAGAGATTCATGGCATGATCTACTGTTTAGGCTGCTTTAAATTTGCAGGGAGAAAATGTCGATGTCATTCTGAATTTTATGATTGCCTAACAGTGACACATTTATCTTCCAAATTGTTGATGATCATCACAGACTTGAAATATGTCACTGACTCAGTGTAATCGGAGAAACAGGGATTTGGATGAGCAGGGGATGTGAAAGTCGAATCCACTTGCTCTGTGTAGCCTAGTGATTATAGTTTTATCCGGTGAAGCGATTTTTTTTTTCTGACATTCGCTCTGCCAATACTCCCCTCAGCACTCAATATTACTTATTTCAGTAAGAAGAAAAAAATGGATAAAAATCAGGTGTTTTATGAGTATATGACTGCTAGAATAAAAACTGAAATACAGGCAGGTGATTTCTCCAACTACAGTAATGCCCTAAATAATTGACTCCTTAACCACAGCAGAATTATGGGTAACTTTTCAGGATTTAGTCGGAAATATGGCTTGTTGCAACAAGCCATATTTCCAACTAAAACCTGAAAAGTTACCCATAATTCTGCTGTGGTTAAGGAGTCGATTATTTAGGGCATTACTCCATCCGTCTATAATCCATATCCAATTAAAATAAATAAATTATTAATGAGGTCTTTGGCTGGAAAACTGCTCTTCATAGAATTTTAGTTCAAATTGCTGTGAATTGTGTATTGCTACCTTGCATTGGCATAAACAGCCACAAATCAACATAAAATGAACACTTTATTTTTGCAGGTGTCTGATGATGAGGATGACACACATCCAAATGTGGATACAGGGAGTCTTTTCAGATGGCGACATCAGGCCCGAGTTGAAAGAATGGAGCAGTCAGCTAAAGAAAAAGAAGATTTTAAAGAAAGCAAAAAGATGTGAGGAAACTTCAGTTTTGAATTCACGCACAAAAACTTGACAAAAATAGTTTTCGTAAAAGTCTTGTTTCAGTTCTTAATTATCCCTCAAGATACATGTGTATATCAAAGTCCGCCTCGAATAAAATGTTCATGCATAATAAGTTTGTTGTGAAGATGGGTATGTGCTTATGAATATGGTCCAAATAAGCATTCTTTTACTTAATAAATATTTATGGACATTATGGAATTGAACTCGAAAGAAGTAAATCCACTACCACATGTCTATATAGGTTGCTGACTTTAGAAAACATATCAACTCTTTAACCCTTTACCCAACAAACCGGCCAAAACCGGCCAAATAAAGATTCAACAGCCTAAAATATCTTCGGTCTGTCTCAATAGAACCATACAAATATGGATATCATTGGAACCGGCTCCTTGACCACATTGTGATAGTTACAGTTATACCCTGTGCCAATGCATTATCTTATATATGCGAGTCGACCATAGGTCGCCTCGCATATATAAGAGAATGCATTGGCCTAAAAAAAAACTTTTTAAAACACTTTTTACCATTTTTTCTTACATTCTTTAACAATTTTATAATTTTTAATGTGTTAAGCCAATGCATTCTCTTATATATGCGAGGCGACCTATGGTCGACTCGCATATATAAGAGAATGCATTGGCACAGGGCTGTTCTGTTGGGTAAAGGGTTACTGGTTGCATGCATTGTAAATGTATAACTAACACATAATGTTTGACCATTGTGTCTACCCAGGGTTGTGAATAAGGAGACGTGCTTTCGTGCACATTCATTCTGGAATATGTGCATTTCTTAGAAGCATTTCAACATCAACGATCTAACCATGATTCATTGCTTTACATGTTCGTATGATTAATGGAATTGAGATTGATTGTTCCGTTGCCATTATGTAAATATATTATAAGTGTGTATTATATCTATCTAAAATACCAATCTTATTTTCCGTATTGTTTGATATAAACTTATGAGTCGTACTATTTTTCGCTCAGTTTTAAATTCGTGCACCAATGAGTATGCGAAAAATAGTACCGTGCAAATTTAACTACGAGTAAGGTAGGTTGAACTTATTATCTGAACATTTCCCTCCAATGAAAATGGATCCATCTGTACTTCTATTATCTTAGCACATGTCGGTCATCTGCTCATGTTTTCTGTATACCCCTCTGAATGAATAATAGAACATTCCAATGTATACTTCTATAACTGGCTGGGAGAATCCATTTAGTATAGAAAGGGTTAATGCACCAACTAGGATATGCTTTAGATAGCTTGGAACGTGTTCCATTACTCTTACACTCAAATAGTACTATTTATCCCCAAATGTTGGACTTCCACTGTTTCATGCTGAACTACATGAATAATATATGTGCTTATATACCAACATGCATCAGCAGGTGTCCTATTTATTGGAGGTAAAGTTCAGATAATAAGTTTACAAAATGACTTATGCTCGTTTGTTGAACTTATTATCTGAAAATTTCCTAAGGAACTACTCATCAATGAGTATTTAGTTTAGAAAGGGTTAAGCTTCAATACTATTTGGACTAGATCTTCTAACTGAGAGTAGCGTGGCTGAGAATGACATTCTCTGATACTAGTACAGTAATGCCCTAAATAATCGACTGCTTAACCACAGCAGAATTATGGGTAATTTTTCAGGATTTAGTCAGAAATATGGCTTGTTGCCATTCATCGGAAAGCTCTCACTGAGAGCTTTCCGATGAATGGTAAAAAGCCATATTTCCAACTAAATCCTGAAAAATTACCCATAATTCTGCTGTGGTTAAGGAGTCGATTATTTAGGGATTTACTGTAGTTCATTGTTCATACTTTAGGAAAAAAATAGTTATGCATATGCTCCCACCCAGTTATAAAAGTATATATTGGAATGGTCTATTATTCGTCTGGAGGGCTTTTCAGAATAGATAATAAGGAGGGTGACAGATAGATGAATATATATTACAAGGGTAGAACAATTCCTATTCCTTTGTGGAAAATCTTCAGATAATAAGTTAAAAAATGGCTGTTTGTTGAAGTTATTGTCTGAACATTTCCAAGAGAACAATTCATCAATGAGTATTTAGTAAGGTAAGGGTTTGAAGGAGATTATTGTGCAATCTATACATTACTATTGACAGTGATTGCAAATAACGGTAATTTTTTATTTTCTGGGTGTACGGAAAATTAGCTTAGTGAACTGTCTAATTTGCATCATCAGGATATTACCATGATGCATCATGGTTCATATTTTGAATAGCATCAGCAGCTTCCTACTCATCACAGTTTTTGGAAAATTGTGTTAAAAAACCCGAAAAAATAACAAATGGAAATGCTTATTTTTTCAGGTTTTTTTATACAAATTTCCAACAACTGTGCCACCCATGTACTGAACTCTGACTTATCATTTCCAACTTTTCTGCAAACAAGTTTGGGGACAATTGCAGTAGAAGTGTTTGTTTCAGTAATTCTGTCAATTATTTGTCACTATTTGTGACAAATAGATATAGAAAAGTTAGCTTCCAGGTACACATATTTACTGTGTAGAGTTGTCCATCATTCATTATTCTGGATGGACAATTACCAGGTTTATCAACTTAAGATTGCATTGCAATGCGCAACGCATTGTAGGGAAAATTGTGATGAGTATCACATTGTGAACCCTATGCATCGTTGCAGCCCTACTAATTTGGTGTTAAATCAGAAAGGGTATATTTATAATAGGAATGGTTCCTATTTATATTTTATTTTGGAAAATAATATTTTCTCTATCAAAAATAATTTCATAATGCTCTGTTAGAATTTCTGAAATATTTTTGATACTGTTATTCAGGTATGAACAGAAACTAGCCACAATCAAAACCCAGATACATAAAGCTGAAGCAGTAAGTAATGAAAAATTAGTCCAAATAAATAAAAATACTGTGTTCTCAGGCAACTTCCTCTTCACCCAATGAGAGGCTTGTAAATATATTATCAATCACCAATTTATACTTGCTTGGAAAACAATAGGAATTTATACCTTAAAATTTCCATACATGTATATGGATCAGATTCCAGCATTCTTGGAAAAAATTAAAAACCTCCCTCCCTCATCCAATCTTCTCTATATAATTGCCTGAGAACACAGGTATTTATTTTTAATGACCTTAATCTGAACTACTACAGTAATGCTCTAAGTAATCGACTTCTTAACCACAGCAGAATTATGGGTAACTTTTCATGATTTAGTCAGAAATATGGCTTGTTGCCATTCATCGGAAAGCTCTCCCTGAGTGCTTTCCGATGAATGGCAACAAGCCATATTTCTGACTAAATCATGAAAAGTTACCCATAATTCTGCTGTGGTTAAGAAGTCGATTACTTAGAGCATTACTGTAAGTGATCTTATCAAATAACTGGCCTTTTAGAATAGAATGGTAATCGTCATCTTATTTCTTTAATGCATCTTGCCGGTTATAACAAATTTATTACCAATACCATGGATGGGAAAATAGGGTGGTGAGTACCACTCTGTTCTGAAATCGGACGTTGAATGATGAAGTGTACCAGAACAATAAGTTGTCATCATGTCGTTATCTCTCTCGCATATATCAAGAATGTCATTTTGTTCATAACAATTCACCTGCTGAATCTTTATTATCTTTGGTGAGGGATATGAAATTAATTCTGTCCATCAATCCATCTGTAAATCCATCTATCTGTAATAACTAGAGCTCCTATCTGGCTGGATTTGAGTATCTTTGGTATGCTTATGAACCGCCATAGGGGAAAGGATATCTACATTGAACCGGTTTTGTCTATCCATTTTTAGCTCAACTTTACACTATTGCTATGGGTTGGTGTTTGTTGTCCATCCATGCGTGATCCATCAACAATTTCCTTTAGCACACCCTACAGCTCACATCTATCATTGGAGTGTCACTAATCTTCTTATTGAACTTGGAGGCTACCTCCAGATGGGTGCCTTCTATTCTTACTGAAATTCGTTATAAAATTTGTTTGTCAGCAGCCATCTCATATTTCAAATTTGAATTGATCGGCACACCCTACAGTCCGCATTTATTGGGGAATTGTTATGAAAATTTACAGACATGTTTAGGATCACCTCTAAATGGGAGCTATCGAATTTGAAATTATTTCGATGATTAACCGACAGCCATCTTGGATTTTACTCTTTACATGATTAAATCCTTCGGCACACCTTACAGACGACACCCTTCATCTGATTGTCACCAATCTGCAGATGGATCTTTGGGTGACTACTAGATGGGAGCCTTCCTTTTTTAGTAATTCGATAAAAACATGGCTGCCAGCAGCCATCTTGTAATTTACTCTTTGCATGACTAAATACTTCGGCACACCCTACAGGTCACATCTCTCAGCTGATAGTCACCAAACTTCAAACGGATCTTAAGTGTAATCTATAGATGGGAGCCACAAAGATTTTCGATGAAAAATATGGCAGCTGGCAGCCATCTTGGATTTTACTCTTTGCATGACTAAATTCTTCAGCACATGCTACAGCCAACATTTTTAATCCAATTGATCCCAAACTTCATTTGGTTCTTGGAATTTACCTCTAGTATTGCTTAAACATTTCAACTTTCTGCATAGATTTATAGATAATCCATTTGACTGTAATGTATGTCATAACCCCTCTCCAAGTTGAGCTTCATTGTCATTGATACATTATTCATTTGCAGAGTGAAAAATTATTCTGTGCCAACTTTTCATCATCCATCATAGGTCATGTTTGAATGATCTTTAACTTTTCCATGACTGGAGCTTCCTGAAATTTTGCGAAAACCATGTACCAATGCATTCTCTGATATATGCGAGTCTCCCATAGGGAGTCTCACATATATAAGAGAATGCATTGGCTTCGCAATATTAACCTTGTAAGCCAGAGTATTCTCTTATATATGCGAGGCTCCCTGTGGGAGACTCGTATAAATAAGAAAATGTACTGGGACATGATATTTAATGCTGCACCAGCACAGCTCCTATCATGGAAAGGGTTAATATACTCATGAAGAAGCAATGGGGAACAAATCCATATGCAACATGTTTTGTGCATTCTCTTTTCTGAAAATATGGCTCTCAGATTGAAAATTAAAACACATCAGCGAAAAGCAAGCCTGCAAATATTGTGTCTGTTATTTGCAGAATGAGGTCTCCAGAGGGTGAATTTAGTGATGCTATCCTGCACAGCAGGCTAGCAACACCAAATTTACCTTCTGGGGAAATAATTTATCAATAGTCTCAAATTAAAATTGTTTTAGTTTCTATATCCCCTAATTTGCAGAAGATAAAAGACATAATCGATGTTACTAATTAACAACTTCAACTGGGGAAATTGAATCTGATCCTAGGTCTCCCATTGCAGTTGAGGCCTAAACAGAATGAGTTTCCCAGAGTGTGAATTTAGTGATGCTAGCCTGCCTTGCAGGTTTAGGCCTCAGTTAAAGCCTGCCTTGCAGGTTAGCGTCACTAAATTCACCTCTGGGAACCTCATTCTGCAAATGGTAGACACACTATTTGCAGACTTGGCGAAAAGCCACCTTTGCAGAGCGATACCTGATGCGGTGAATTTGAATTTGACTCACATATATAAGAGCATACACTGGCACAGGATCTTTAATGCAGCACCAGCACAGCCCCAGTCATGAAAGGGTTAATGTGGCCCTTGTCACTCTTTTTACAAAACTTTATAAACATGCAAAGAGAAGGGAATACTTTCATTCATCATATATATGTATGTAATGCAGGAAGGTGTCAAAGATGAATTGAAGAAACTAAAATTGGAGGAGTCTGATGTCAAGAAACAAGAGAAAAAATTCCGAGAGAAAGAAGATGAATTGGAAAAGAAAGAACGGGTATGTCTTCGTTCTGTTTTAAATTAAACCTCAAATCAACTTTTATTTGTGCATTTCACAGTCAGCTCTGAAATAACAGATTCTTAAGATATAAAACTATAGCTGCACATCACAAATAATATATGTGATATATATAATCCCTTTTGTAAACTTGTAGTGGCGATTGTGTATTCTTATTTCCATATTTGTTTGTACATAATTTGTAATTCATTGTCCACACAATCTTGGGCAGGTTGGGAAATAAAATTATAGATAAAAAGGAGTGATCCCATTAAACATGTAATCTTTGATGCTCTAATCAGCACACCTTTACATAGGCTGGTAAGGAGGAGAAATGTTGCTAACTGATCAGAACTGTGCAAAATTATTTATCAAAGAGAAAATTAACAGCTGATGTCACGTGATGTTTATATAATGGCGGCTGTGTATTTTTTCGCTCTGATGAAAGTTTCTTAAATTGATCTTAAAGTGAGTAATTATGCATGTGCCATTCTAATGTGAATTATATAATTTCGTAAGGATACATAGTAACTCTTCGTGGAATTCGATTTCCGTTGTGTGAGCTGATTTTGGTGAGATTTGTATGTTATTATGACGGAGGATATGCCAGATCGAGATTTAACGGTTTCGTTTGAGCGGGGTCAGTTCGGTAGGCTCAACAGCCAGGACATACTTCGTGGCGTGGATCAATTACTGCAGTGCGATGACATTTCATCTATACAGGTAATGGAAGATGACCCTCAAAATTTATGTTTGATTACTTTGAACAGTATAGAGGCCAAAGATTGACTGATAGAATCGGGGTTCAAACTTTTTCGTAGATTCATACGACCCACCGATGTTGACAATGCTAAAGTATATGTGACTATCAAAAATGCACCCTATGAAATGCCTGATTCATTACTTATTCGAGAGATTTCGAGATTTGGGGTAGTATTTTCCGATACAATGAAGCGTGCCACTATAAGAGGGACACACATCGAAAACGGCGTGAGATATGTTCAACTTCATGCAAAGGACTGTCGCGAGATTCCGGCCACCTTAACTATAGCCGGTTTCACAATTCGTATCTACTCGCCACGCACAGCAGTACCGTGCAGGCACTGTAATCACAACCACTTAGTGAGCGTTGTTTGCGACGAAGCCAAGCAAGCGCGAAATAGGTGTTCAAACTGCCTATCAACATCTCACCAGACCCGTCAATGTATGAACGACGTAGTTTGTCGTCAGTGCATGCGCAGTGGTCACAAATCATTCCAATGTGAAAGCCGAAACAACCAATCAAATCGAGGCCCACCTGCCAGCAATTTCAATCGGAGTGATACTCAGACCCCAGCGGAATCAAGGCCTGATCACGGTCATGGTGATTACGTGAGTCAAGTTAGTGAATGGCTCAGGCGTGCTGCAAGTAGAGATCAGACCTCGACTAATCAACCGCAAACGGGACATGCTGAGATTGCTGACAGGCGTGAATATGCACCCCAGATTGTTCGTCCGAAAGACAAACCGGATTCAAGTGTTTGCGACATAACGGAACGTGACATCGACACCAGGATTAACGGCGGGTCTTATGTAAATCATGAAGGGCCCATGGACGATAAGCGTGATTCGACTGATGTTAATGTTGATAATGTCAATAATACCGTAGTGAAAGGCAATGACGCAATGAATGAGTATTGTGAACAGAACGTTGGTGATAAAATTCAATCCAAACCAAACCAACCCCCCTCCAATGAGCGTGTGCCTGCTGAAAGTGCTAAAACCGTAATCTTTGGTGCCAGTAACTGTCGGGGAATGAAATTAGGGAAGGGAGTAAAGTTGTTCCAATATTCAGGAGCAAAGTATGCAGAATTAAGTACCCTCTTAGCATTAGTAGAGGACGCGGAGGAAAGTGTGATTCTGGACAAAGTTGAGAAGGTTATTGTACATCTGGGTACGTGTGACATCGTGGAGAACTCAATCGATATGATGGCCATAGAAATTAACATAACCGACGCAGTGACTACGTTAAATGAGTGGTTTCCGAATGCTGTTATATATCTTTGCAGCATCCCACCCAGGAAAGGTAATGGCTTCAAAATGCGAAACCACAACATGGCAATGTTACATCTGAATAAATTTATTGAAAAGCGTTGTGAGACAAAGGATTTCCTCAACTTCATTGACATGCCAGTATTTCGTACTAAGGAGGGCGCTGCTGCGAGATCAATGTTCAATACGGATGATCCCTCGGGACTGCATTTCAACCCAGAAGGGAGGCGGAGGCTAAGTGACGCCATTCTGAATGTAATAGATGTAGTGAGTACTGTGAGTGGCAAATTTAAACGTGACTGTGACCATTTCACTCCTACCCCTGAGAGGAAACAAGTGGCTAAAACCTCAACCTGATGTGAACAGTTCAGTAGTAAACAGTGTGACGATAACTCTATTGATGTGAATAATTACTCCGTAAATCGTGTTGTAGATGACATGTGTAATGATGATACAAGTGTTGCTCGTGATGTAAATGATAATTGTGATGTAAACATTACAGATTGTGATAGTAATGTAAATGTTTATGTAAATGATAAATTAATTTGTAATGTAACAAATAATAGATATTTCTCAGACAACGGCGACTCAAATTTGATGCGTGAAGTCAACGCCAAACCTCAAGTTTATGGTAATGATCACCAATATATCGTAAATGGTAATTGTGCTGTAAATAGTGCATATTATGATGATAATAATGTAAATTTGTATTATGATGATAATAATGTAAATTTGTATGTAAATGATAAATTAATTTGTAATGTAACAAATAAAAGATATCTCTCAGTAGTAAACGCCAAACCTCAAGTTTATGGTGATGGTGATGATCAAGAATATATCGAAATATATGATAGGATACGCTCGTATCCAACACATATCGATACTGGTTACACATTTGATACTACGATGCAACTGGTGAATATACATGTAAATAAGAAAACAGAATTCCCTGGCGAAAATCATTTAAATGATGGCACAATGTTTACATCACGAAATTTAGTCAATAGCAACTCTCGGTCTGACTTACATGTAAATGATGATGTTGTGAGTGTTGACAGTGTGCACTCTTTGCCTTGTCGATGTTATGTTAGTTCTAATGGTACATTTCAGCATTGTCATTGTACAACAGGTGAGTATCCATATCAGCTTATAAATACCAATGAGGCAACTGCGCATTATGATAACCTTGATGGTTTAAGCAATCTTTACCTCGAGAAGCCAGTTGATAACATTTCCTTGTATATGGACAATGAACAAAGTAATGTTGATGGTATAAGCAATCTTTACCTTGAGAAGCCAGTTGATAACATTTCCTTGTATATGGACAATACGGTCGATGAACAAAGTAATGATAGTACCCTAGCTATTCTCACACTTAACGCCGGAGGGTTAGCAAAGCGACTGAGATACCCAGAATTTCGATCGTTGATAAATGATTATCATATTTTATGCCTGGGAGAAACATACATGGCGGTGGGTGCTGTTCCCAAAATAGAGGGGTTCACGGTTATCGGATTTAGTGTCCGAAAAACTAAGACTTTTAAAAGTTCTGGTGGAATAATGTTGGCTGTTAAAAATGCCATTGCTGATCAAGTAACACTTTGTGAAACTGAATGTGGTAACTTTATATGGGCACGGCTAATGGTTCCGCCGAATACGAAATTTCCAAATAGCAAAAGTATACTTTTGGGAGCAGTGTATATTCCTTCGATTAGTACGAAATATTACAATGATAATTGGAAAGACGAATTAGAATCCGATATTCGTTATTTGCGACAAAACAATGAGCCGGTCCTCATTCTTGGTAATTTTAACGCTCGAACATCAAACCTTCCCGATTTTATAAACCCTTTAACCCGCGATGAATCAGAACATTTATTGGGTATACATAGAAACATCCCTGAGCGCGGGCGATTGGCTAACGATTGCGGCACGAGGACAACCGAAGATAAGGGTAGGGCAAACTCTAGTGGATTAAAGTTACTTAACTTATGTCAGAATACGGACCTTCTAATATTTAATGGCCGCACAGGGGCTGACAATGGAATCGGTAAATGCACATGTCGAGATACAAGTGTAGTCGACTATGTAATTGGCAGTGAAAATATTGTAGAGTCTGTTCGTGAATTTGAGATTTTAGAATTCTCGTGTCTATATTCAGAAGTGCATAAACCAATTCACATGAAAATGCATTTTGTGCAATTTAGTGAAAGTGATATTAATGTAAACGTCCCTGTAAACGGCATTCCCCTCACAGCTAGGCCAAAGATGTGGAGGGATGATAAAGCAGACAACTTTCACGATTGCTTAATTAACGAAGTATCCAATGGGGCTTTGTATTCTATATCCGCATTGAATTCAAGCTCTTCTCGCGAAGATATCAATGGAGCTTGTGAATCACTCGGCAAAGCGTTCACTCGCGCCGGGGAAATAGCATTTGGGAAACCAACCATTAAAACTAGTGAAAATAAAACGGTAGTATCGAAACATGTATGGTTTGACAATGACTGTAAAGCAGCTCGTCGCAAATTTAACAAGTCACGAGCATTGTATAATAAAACTAAATCACCAGGATACAAGCTGCAAATGAGCCAGGACGCTAAATCTTATCGCGGTATCATGGACCGTAAACGGAGAGAATCGATTAGAGTGAGATCTAGTGAGTTAGAGCGTGTGTCAAAAAATCCTAAAGAATTTTGGAAAAAATTAGATTGGTTTCACAAATCAGAAAATCCAGACCATGCTCTCGGTAAGCAAGATGCAACGCTACATGACTTCTTTGATCAGTTTCGGAAGTTGAACACAAATCCACACAGTGAAGTTGACACGAATTTTAACGTTCAAGTGCAAAATCTTGAGTGCCATTCCAGTTCGCCTTTTGATCTAGAACTAAATGGCCCAATTAGTGTGGAAGAAATTAGAACTGCGATTGGGAAACTAAAAAACGGCAAATCTCCTGGTATAGATTATGTTATTAACGAATACATTAAATGTACAAGCGACTTCATGATTCCCATTTACGCCCTTTTGTTCAATGCAATTCTCGATACAGGTGAATTTCCAGAACAGTGGGCGACGGGTCAAATTCTTCCCCTGTACAAAGGGAAAGGCAGTAAACGCGATCCAGATAATTACAGAGGTATCACACTTGTCAGCTGTATTGGAAAACTATTTACTGCTATTTTAAACAATAGGCTGAATGCAATATCCGATCGTGAAAATATCATTAGCGATTTCCAGGCTGGGTTTCGTCGTAATCACTCGACCGTGGATAATTTATTTATCTTGCACACACTGATTGACTTGTACTTATCGAGTGGGAGGAAACTATATTGCACTTTTGTTGATTTAAAGAAAGCTTTTGACACTGTCTGGCGAAACGGTTTATGGCTAAAAATGATTCAAAATAACCTTAATGGCAAAGTGCTAAACGTGATACGAAATATGTATTGCTGCATCAAGTCATGTGTTGTACAAGGAAATAAGAGATCAGAATTCTTTGCATGTGATTCAGGGGTAAGGCAAGGGGAAAACATTTCACCTTTCTTATTTTCTCTATTTATAAATGATATCGAATCGTTTTTTTCTGACTGCGCAATAGAGGAGTTGAAACTTGTGAACTCGACCTTTTTTGATAAATTTGGTTCATACTTAAAAATTATGGTACTGTTATACGCAGACGATACTGTAATTTTCTCAGACAGCGCAGAGGGTCTTCAACGCGCTTTGAATGCTTTCAGTGCCTACACAGACGCGTGGAATTTGAGAGTAAACAAAATTAAAACTAAAGTTATGATATTCTGCCAGAAGAAACCACGCAAATGGCCAGATTTCAAATATGAAGACGTTTACCTTGACGTGGTTGAAACGTTTTCATATTTGGGAATAACGTTTTTTTATAATGGACGTTTTTGTAAAGCAGTTAAGAGGCTGTCGGAGATAGGTACTAAGGCTATGTATGCGCTGAAATATAAAGTTAGTAATATGGAACTTTGAAAGGGAACGCTCATATATTTATTTAAGTCAATTGTGGAACCAACATTCATGTATGGATGCGAAGTCTGGGGCTTTGAAAACATGTGTAATCTAGAAAAGATAAGTTCCCACTTTTTAAAATATATTCTGCGTTTGAAAACAAGTACCCCCAACTATATATTATATGGAGAAACGGGACACATACCAATTGTTATAAAAACCAAAATGCGAATGTTGTCTTACTGGTCAAAACTTATTTCTGATGAAACGTCGGTAGCCAACAAGATATACCAACTCGCACTTGCTGTGGATGGTACCGATATAACTAGGGGTAAGCGGCTGCGTTGGGTTTCAGAAATCCAATCAATACTTCAGTTGACAGGATGCGCCGATCTCTGGCTGCGTCAATCTCCATTGACACTTGCACAGCGCAAGCGAGTTGAGAGAGTTCATATTGATCAGCACATTCAGAAATTGCGTGGTGACATGGGAAAATCGTCGAGGGGTGAATTTTATAGTCACATAAGGGATATGCCTAAATTTGACTCCTATATATCTGAAATATCGTTTGGATTGGCTAAATATCTGTTAAAACTCCGAAGCAGCAACCATAACCTACCAATAGAGCGAGGTAGATGGAAGCGTGAGGAGGTGAATGATCGAATCTGTAACATATGTGGTAATGGGGTTGGCAACGAATACCACTTTGTTATTTTCTGCAAGCGTTTACAAGATCTGAGAGAAAAATATCTGCCCACATACTATTGGCAATACCCGAGCCAAGAAAAGTTTTATAGACTACTGACCATTCAGAATATCAGTGTGTTGAGAAGACTTTGTATATTCATTAAGTTAGGCTTTCGCGTCGTGGATGAAAACATTGATAACATGTCTCAAAATAAATAATTTTAGACGTATAAACTTATAACGTAAGAATATTGGCTTTATGATTAGATAAAACTGTTACATATATGGTCTTTGTATATGACGTTAGATTGATATAATGTATAACCTATGTAAACATGCTAGTGGGAATATACACGTGAAAGTATGTATTTGTTTATTTTTGTTGAGGTGATCCTATAATTCACCCTTCCTGTAAATATGTATATATGTCTTTACTCTAATGTTCTGCATTAACTTGCAGCGAGTTTGACAATAAATTCATTCATTCATTCATTCATTCAATTGTCTAATAGATAATAACATCATGCTAAATCAATTTCCCATTTTCTCAGGCCAAACACTTTTAAAACCACGGGAGTGCAGTATTTAATTTATTTTTATGTGTACCCATACCATAGCATGGTACATATAGTGTCGACGTCCAGATTGACCACTCGTCATTCATCCATCTGTCACACGCATAATGCGATAACTCAAACATTTTCTATCCTATCAGAACCAAATTTTGTATATGAGTTTCTCAGCCCAAAATACAGATCAAGTTCAAATATGAGTTTGATCCGAGTTTATTTTATGGAGATATTTTCGAAAAAATATTCACTCTTTTTTTTAAGTTAACAAAATTTTAAAAACTAACACCATTATAACTCCGTCTGGGTACCCTGAGTCACCACACCAAATTTGGTTTAAATCGGTCCAAAGTATTGTGTTATGTACTGGTAAATTTGTTTGGAGCAATATTAAACTCAATTCAATCATTCCATCCCATGCCTTTGTACTACTTGTGCCAATATGCAGATAAAGAGAGCTATGGTATCTAAATTTAAAAAATGTTTCAACAATACACATGAAATGCTATTAACAGTAGACTATAAAATCTGAGTATATCACTCTACATATGATGTGAGGTCATTCTACATTTTATAGATTTAATAGAGATGCCAAATGTAAATGTCTGTGAATGCATTCCAATGTTTGCAGGACTGATGTATGTTGTTCACATTATAAGCAATGGCATGCATATCGATGTGCATGACCTGCCGCATCAGTACCTGGATGGGTTACTTGTAATAATGCATTATGTTTTAAGGGAAGTAACTCTTTATAATCATCATGTGCGTTTTATCTCTGCATTTAATAAAAGATGTCATTACCCGACTTTCTTGTCAATCGGAATGCATTTAAATATGAGGGACTATTTTAACATGTTAATATAGGTGGGTCAGTGGATATTAACACTAAGGGTCCAGTGAGAAATTAAAATGTATTAATATGCAACTAGCATAGTTATGACACAAAACACACTTGGCAAGTTAACATAGGTATGAATGGAAGTTCATTGATTAGAAGATACTAAAGCTATTAAACACTAACTATCTAAAATTATATGTCTTGTCTTTTGACCTGTATATAGTGATGATAGTCACTAATATACTTTATTTTATCCAAACATTGTCTGAGAACCACCAGTGTTACACGTAATGACATCCGCGAAAAGGCGAACGGCTGCGACTGGACGTAATCGCGCAACTAGTTTAAACTCTAAATTATGCAGGTGAGACCTTCAGATGGGCAAACACAGGCTCATTGTGGCAATTGGTCCATCAATTGAACTCCATAAATGGGAATTAGTAGGCCGATTCGAAAATATAGGAATCACAAAGCCGATTCGGTATCGATCCCGAATCTGATTGCCGATGTCGACACCGAATCAAATCTTCGAAGCTTCACAGGTCCCTAATTTGTCTATAATAGTACATTGTACATAACAGTATACTCTATAATTCAACATCAAAACTCTAATTTACGATTCTGATCATAGTAATTTACTATCGACAAGGGATAGGTTAAACATCTGCCAATTGTGATTGGCCTCTCATTTTATTTCTGAGAAAGAATTCCACCAGGTTAGCTCCATGTCCACTTTCACTTTTAGGTATGTGCATGTAACATGAGATATTGCTCCTATACATGTTGTGTATTCTCTATCAAATAGAAGCAACAACATCAATTTTTATAATTTCTAAACTTTCAGATGACACCTTGGAATATAGATACCATTTGCAAAGATGGAACATCAAAAACGGTGAGTAAGGCTTGGTTCAATATAATTACTAGCAAAAAATTCACATAACATTTCTCTGTCTGTCTTAAACTCTTTACTGCTAGATGATGTCATGGTGTCGGGTGCTGGGCCACTGATGTTATGGACACTTTCCAGTGGAAAATTATAATGGGAATATCATGAACACCAAAAAATGTATCCGTTGAATGGCCATTGTTATTCACAATCCCAGAATAGCATACGCTGTTGAAAATTCAAAATACAATGGTTCTGATGCACCAATATCTGAGTCGCAGTTACGAATAATGGCCAACTGCTTTTATGCTGAAGTAGGTCCGTACTCAGTATGGACTTACAGTGCACAGCATGACATTTTATGTCTATACTAAGTATAGACATATTACAGCCAAGAGGTTAAACTGTCAAACGACGTAAGATGTCACAGCTCCATACTGTGTATCATCACAACAAAATCAAAGAAATGAAAGCAACTTCTGTTTATTGCTAATTTACACTGATGTCTGTGTCATCACAGTTCTATTTATTGTGACATCACAGTCAGATACCAATTGGGTAGGCTCAGTTATTGCATATATATATCTGTGTGAATCTTGGGCTATAAGCATGGAGTCAATCAAAATATACTAATGTGGAATTTTAACAGCCATAGATCCTGGGAATTGAATCCTTCCTGGGTTCTAGGCAATATTATGGAGATTTCACTCCTCTTTGAATAAGAAATATTGAGACATTTGCTGATGAAATGAGTTTCTTCTGGGCATCTGCCTTTTAAAAAAAATGTGACCTATGTGGTTTATAATGTTCTAATGAAATTTTGTAACTTTTTTTTATATTCTTAACTATCATTCAGATCATCAATAAATCCATGCCACAGAACAATGAAAATCTATCAGAGGATGATCGAGCAGAGAAACAGGTAACTTCTTTGTCATATATGTTAAAGATAACGTATCTCTCTGTTCCTAACAAGTTATATATAGTGTCCCGGAATATAATAATGAATATGAATCAAAGACACTTGTTAGGAAACTCTTCTATCAATTAATATTGATTTTATTGCAAATTTTCTGGTATAATACATACAAACTTTTGGGACAGTTTTACAACTATTTTTTAAACAAACTGTCGAAGCATAGCAAGAGTGAGAACTCTATCTTGTCAGCATGTCATTTTGATTAAGATATTTTACTCAAGACGACTACATCATGATTAAACCACTTTATCCACCGCTCACTATGTCTATTGACTATATAAAGCCTGCCTAATAAACGTTACGTTTATTACGTCTATGTAGCTTTATTAGGTCAACATAGCTTTATTAGGTTAGTACTAGTTTTATGATGTAATTTGATATGCAAATTCCGCAGGTAACTAGGGACGTCAACCAGCCTAAATGACGTCATTGTGATTTCGGAACGTTTTTATCGTTTATAATTCACTAAAATAATTTGTAAAATGATATATGTTTTAGCTCTAAAACATCTATAAAACCTCAGAACAAGGTCTGTTTGTAATCAATGTAAAAATTCCAACGAACTATTTTGCTCTAAGCTGCACTCAGTTTTTTCCACATCATGAATGCTAATTGGTTTGCTTGACCTAATAAATGTAATGGCGTCATCGAAGTAACAAATGTAAAACTGAGGAAAATGACAGATTTACCTCACAAAAGGCAAGTTTTGTGTGATGGATAAATAAAATATGTAGCTACTGATTATATCTGCTCGGGGGAGTTGACATCTATTGGACTTGGCAGAGCCTCGCATAATTGATGCTCAAATCCCCCTCACGGACATAAATAATTTAAGCGACGACACTTGCTACATATTCTATATTTATTATGCCTTTATAGACAAATAATACACAATCTTCAGTTTTGCCTTTGTGTTATTCACAGGAAAAAAAATTTGTAGTTTTGAAATTGGTTGTTATAAAAATTATGTTTTGTTTCAATTGTGGCCTGGAAGATATATGCTCTCTTTAAACAGATATGATTTTTCGAACCTCAAATATATGTATACATTATTCCGGAGGGGTATATCAAAACATACGTGAAATATTTTTTTCCAAACTTGTTGATATAATGCAAAAAAAAAACATGCTTCCTTTCTTACAATATACTGTGTGAGCTTCATGCAAAAATGATGGAGTGAAAAAATGAAGTGGTAATATGTATATATGACTTCATTACATCATCCCATGTCACACAGGGTCAGTATAAATGTGTTCATCTATTTAGGCCACACAAAATCAAATTCCCATTTCTCAGGCCCAAAAAAGTTTGAAAATCATGCGTGTTTAATTGTAATTAAATTTATTTTTTCTGGGGCACACATCAACAAAGCCCTCTGCATCAGCTAGCTCTGGTTTAATTTCAGTTGCCAGCAGACATGTTAAGTTTTGAAAATGGCAATCAAGGAGATTTTTGCGGGAGGCATGCCCAAATATGCTCATGTTCCAAAAAATGTTTTAATTTATTTCTATCTTTTTATTTATAATTTTTCTGATGAAGATTACATAGTTTTTTATGAGTTGCTATTTGTGTTTATTTTACAAATATATATACCTAAATAAAATAGTAAAGAAAACAGAGTTTTATACAACTACTGAGAGATGCATGTATGTTTATTATAAAATAATACAATGCAAAATCACCGACATGCACATGTCAAGGACACCTGCTAACTTCCTGTTCTAATTCCTGTTAAAAATATTGAGTTTTCTCCCTTCTATTGTATTCTATTTGCACTCTGCCCAGACATTGTCATTCATGCTCGCTTACGTAATCCTAAGTCGTGTTATTAAATCTATTGTCTATACTTTTATGACAGCTTGCATGGCTACAAAGGGTGTTAAATGTAATTAGTCTCAATTAGTACTGCTGATTAGTACTGAATGATGATGATTATGAAATTACTCTTGATGTTACCGACAGTTCGTTTAAATTTTTAGCAGTTTTGCTTAGCGTTGAAGTTACCAACAGTGCATCTGCACATGCAGGAGAAATGGGTGGTCTCATGTATTTTGGAGGTTTTCCCTATGGTAATCCGGGAGTTTCACAGACAATCCATGAAACTTTACAGCTCTGGTTGCCAGTGGCCATTATTTCTTGAGTAGATGTCCATAAAAAAGTTAGTTAATAGATTCCATGTCTTTTATTTCATAAAAAATTACCCAATAAAGTATCATTGACACATTTTTATTGAGTTCGTAGATGTTATACGTCACACATGGTTATCAATTACAGTAAGTTAATCGGAAATATGATTCGATGAAATGGGTCTCAGTTCCATGCAAATTGAATACAAACTAACCGCGATTATTTCGTACAGAGTACGTGTTTTTTCCGTCATATCAAATGCAAATAAAAGCTTGCATATGCAGGGTTTCGGAAGCATGTGCACGGCAAATTGACTTTGCATTGCCCATTTTTTATCCTCGAATGTGAGAATAGCTCGGTATTATTTAAGGCTTCAAACTGCCTCTGGCCTTTGAAGCCGATCATAGCGAACGCTTTTTGGTCCTCTAGTCCTGAATTCACCTATGTGTATTTGCAATATTCAATAAACTCCCACTTCTCGAACTGACTCAAAGTGAACTGTCTGGGAATTGTTCTTCTCAAATTCATCCCTGTGTATTCCCAATAAACGAAATTTTTACAATTTGATTCCTATCCATCACATTGATTGCACCATATTGTTGACCATGCAGAGAACTCACACTCCACCAGAATGCTATTTTGTAGAGCTTATGAAAACAGTATAGACTGATGATGCCAAATCTTGAGAAAAAGTATCTTTGCAAAAACATTTATAATGTACGAGTCACAGTATAATAGAGACCTTTTGCAAAATCACTATTACGATTACGGATAGGATATATCGTCCTAATAATGTGGTCACCATCACAACTTACATATGATGGTTAATTGGTGAGACGGCATATGCCCCACTATATTTAGTTACACATACAGTAATGCTCTAATTAATCGACCTCTTAACCAAAGCAGAATTATGGGTAACTTTTCAGGATTTAGTCAAAAATATGGCTTGTTGCCATTCATCGGAAAGCTCTCGGGGAGAGCTTTCCGATGAATGGCAACAAGCCATATTTTCGACTTAATCCTGAAAAGTTACCCATAATTCTGCTTTGGTTAAGAGGTCGATTAATTAGAGCATTACTGTATATCTGATGGAAAAAGTAATGGGTGTCTCTTTCAGATCCCATGTTCTTATCTGTGTGTTATACACCGCACAGATAATGTTAGAGCGTCCCCAAGCAGGACCGCTGGCACATCATTGACACATCTGCAAATAATTAAACTGCGTTGGGTATACATGTATTTTCGTCTCACATAAGAACCCCCATGCATAAAGATCAAATTTTTTGCCATATACTGACAGGATAGTGCCCATATCCATAATTTTGATCGTGATTTTGCAAAAGGTATCTATTTTCAAGAAATTAAGGTTAAATGGACTCAAAGCCCTCGAAGTGAGTTCGTGTGAAATATGATAAACAACTATTATCAACAAGTATAATTGAAATTAGATCAACTTTGTTCTAGGTTACAATATAAACAACTCTCCATTAACGAGATTTCTCATGTCAAAACCATTGTTATGCAAACATTATATGTTACAGTGGCATTACCGATCCAATTAGTCCAATAAGATGCCAAAGTTTAATCAAACTTTATATCAAACATTGTAAAATATTCTGAAAATGATATTTAGAATTAAATATTTGACCTTACTACATAATTAGTGATGTTTGTTGACAAATCACTTTAACAGTTTTGTTTGCATAACAATGATTACAACATGCAAAATTTTGTTATTGGAGAATTTTCAATAATTAATATAAAAACAATGTTTATATATTTCTTCATGTTCTTCTTGGTGGTGATGTTTTTACCGATGTTTTAAAAACAATTTTCTTTCACATCTACTCACTGCAAAGTCTTGGGTCCCTTTAATGGCATCTTTCAAAATATTATTTAAATTTGGACGTCTCCATTACATTGATGACACTCCGCTAGTGTTTTCACATATGCACAACTCACATTTTATTTGGTCCACTGTCTGATAAAAACTACATGCATGAGCGTAGACTTGCCGCAATGCTAAGTTAACTAATCGCTTCTACTTTCTAATGCATCTCAGGGAACTTTACCCTTGCCATGAGTAAGGTCAAGATTCTTATATAAAGTTACCTTCAGTTGAGTTACTTTGTGATAATTCTGTCCCCTACCTAAGACTACCTTAGAGAATGGATATTGCATTGAATAACTGATTGTCACCTGAAATTTTTTGGAGGACTATTGTAATCAGCCGTGTCTGTCTGTCTGTCTGTCCGTGCGACCGTCCCATTCCTTGTCTGGATGTTAAGTTCAGTTCAAATTATCCGATTGAATCAAAACTTGGTATGAGGAATAACCATCTCATTATTTAGTTCAAGTTCGATTTTGGTCACAGTATGATGAATTTTTATGGCATTAAGGACTTTGCTAACCCATTTTCAACCCATATCTGATGGAGTCAAATTCAAGGATTATGTTCACTTTTATTAGTAATCAAAGCAACAAAACCCATTGATGCAACATTTTAAGAGTATAATTCATGGTGGATTATGTTAGAGAAATACAAAATGTGAAATTTATAGAGGTTTTTAAAATCTATTTGTTTCAAACCCAAATTCAACAAAGACAAAGTCCATATCTAAGAACAAATTATGGGTATGTGTACTGAACACTGTGAAGAATGATAACAATATAAATATGCTCACATTTCTCGAGTGTTCTTTGGATTTTTGGCTTGGAAGCAGTTGTTTACAAATGGTAGATTTCATTGCTCAGTAATGCTGTTTGGATACTGAATTTGATGGGTCAAGTTAATGTTCACTCAAGGTGCTGACCCATGATAATATTATCTCCTGATTGGTGACCTAGTTTCTGGGCTACAGGGTACACCCAGATTGAGGATTACACAATGTTTTTGTCAAGAGATTCACAATACACACCGGTCTACCGATATTAACACTTAATTGTCACCTCCCAACCAACAATTAATGTCAGGCAAGTTACTCTACCATTTGTAAACAATTGTTTCTTAGTAACTTTATCAAAGAACGCTTGATAAATATTAATATTATTTTATTGTTCATCATTCTTCACAGTGTTCAGTACACATGGGAAGATTTTTTTCTTAGATATGGAATTTGTGTTTGTTGAATTTGGGTTCGAAAAGATAGATTTTCAAAATCTCTATAAATTTCACATTTAGTATTTGTAACATAATCCACCATGAATTATACTCTTAAAATTTTGCATTACTGGGTTTGGTTACTGTGATTACTAATAAAAGTGAACATGATCCTTTATTTTGACTCTATCAAAGTTGGGGGAAATTGGGTTAGCAAAGTCCTTAATCCCCTTTTTTTAACTTAGAGATTTTTGTTTTGGTTGTCCCGATGATAATTTGAACAATATTCAGCATAATTTCTTTATATTTTGTACGTGGTTCTCAGAAGATGCAGGCCAAGTTCGATTTTGGTCATGCTCTGATGATTTTTAACAGAGTCAAGCCCTTTTTTTATTTATTTTTACTTAGAAAGTGCTTTTTTTGCGTTTTATAATTCTTTTTTTCTCTTTATTTTCTTCTGCAGCAAGTGCATACACAAAAGTACAAGGATCAAATGAAAAAATATGGTATGTTCCAAAAATATGATGACAGTCAGCAGTTCTTAACAGATAACTCACATCTTGTGTGTGAAGAAACAGCAAACTATCTCGTCCTATGGTGCATCGAACTGGAATGTGAAGAGGTATATTATTTATATTGCTATCTCGTCCATGATATATCAAATCTGAATGTGAAGAGATATATGATTTGTATTGCTATCTCATATGATGTATCAAACTAGAATAAGATTGAGTATATGACTTACTTCATGATGATTCGATACATGGTTTTTCTGCTGAGTATATATGAATTATTCATTGATGATGTTCAGTGCAGGTGAATAACTTGATTTTGTGTCAGATGAATTAATTCTTGATGATTCAATCCCTGATTTTATACGCTCATTTTGAAAAAATGGTACTTATTATGTTATTGGTCCTTCCATCTGTCAGGGTGTCTGTCTGTCCATCTGTTTGTTTGCTTTCTAGCTCAAATTTACAAAGTAGAGTTTGAGCTATTGCCATCCTTCGTCCAGATGTCTGTCCGGTCAACAATTTCTTTTGTCACGACCTACAGGCGGCATCCCTCATCCGATCTTCACCAAACTTCATATGTAGCTTCAGGGTGACCTATAGATGGGAGCTATCAAATTTTTCTGAATTTAATGAAAAATATGGTCTCCAGCAACCTTCTTGGATTTCACACCCTATAGCCTGTATTTATGGCCGGATAATTTTTATATCCTTTGGCACATCCTACAGACCACATCCCTCATCCGATCATCACCAAACTTCATATGGATCTTTGGGGTGACCTCTAGATGGAAGCCTATTTTGATCGAAATTTGTTGAAAAACATGGCCATCAGTGGCCATCTTGGAATTTACTCTTTGTATAACTAAATCCTTTGGTGCACCCTACAGACCACATCTCTCATCCGATCATCACCAAATTTCATATGGGTCTTCAGTGTGACCTCTAGTTACTTTCCTTCTTCTTTATCATTCTATTCATTGCTCTGCAAAAAATTAACTCCTTCCCAAGTTGAGCTACATTGTCATTGACACTTTCATTTTTATTCCGGATGATTACTTAGTAAGTCTAAACTGAATGAAATGAAATTTGGTGTGTGGGTTTAGGCCACCGCAATTTAATGACTTGGTTTACGAACATGAGTGGAAAAATTCCCTAGGCTGGATGGAGGAGGGAAAAAAAAACAATAAAATCTTGGGCATATTGTTTAACGACAATTTTGACACTAAAGTACATTCTTTTGATCAGCAGACATGCTTTCACGGTTTCAGTTTCGATTTCAGTAATTAACCACGGAAGTGAATTAGGCCCAAAAAAAAACATTTCTGTTTTCGATAACATGGGGAAAATTTTCCAGGTAGGCAGGCAGGGTTTTTTATTTTTTATTAAGCCGTTTGAAGGCAATAAAATAGTGTGGTACACCCCCTTTAACATGTATTAAAGAGGTTTTAGCTCACCTGAGACGAAGTCTCTGGTGGAGCTATAGTCATCACTCCTTGTCCGTCAACAATTCTTTAAACATCTTCTTCGGAACCATAAGACCGAATGGGTTCATATTTGATGTGGATGTTCCCTAGGTGACTCACATTCAGATTTGTTCAAATGAGGTCACCAGGTCAATTAGTTGCGAAACCAGGGCCATAACTATTCCTCCTTGGTAATTCTTATAACGACTTCTTGTCTAGAACCATTGGGCCGATTTAGCTTATATTTGGTATGAAGGGTCCTTGAATGACTGGGGTTCAGATTTGTTCAAATGGGGTCACTGGGTCAAATAGGGGTGGACCCAGGGACATAACTAAAAAAAAAAACATTTTTAAAAATTAGAAAAACTGACACAGTTGTAACATCCGCAGAGTTTTGAAAATCTTTAATGAAATCATGGAAACTTTCCCTTTCCACCACCCCCCCCCCACATGACCCAGACCACCACACTGCCCCCAACCAACAGCATCCCACCCCATCTCATATCCTAACTCACAGGATCTCTCACACCAGCAGATTCAGTCAATTGTATTAGCTACAGACAGAGAGAGAGTTAATATAAATACACAGTCATCAATTGAGATGTTATCAGGCTGACAGGTGTGAACAAATGCTTAGCCAGCACTGATGCCAGTGCATGTCATTAAAATCAAATCAAATAAATTATTGTTCTCAAACCTCAATTTAGTGTGTCTGACATTTGCAGAATGACGTCCCCAGAGGGTGAATTTAGTTATGCTACCCTGCACAGCAGGCTAGCATCGCCAAATACACTAGCCAGGGTCCTCATTCTGTTTAGGCCTCATCTTCTGGGAAGTATATAGGGTCTTAAATTGACATTTTTACTTACTTTTTCCCTTCTGTTTAGTTTCTATATCCCCTAATTTGTAGAAGATAAAATGCATAATTCAGGTGCCCAATGGGTGCACATCACCAACTTTAACTGGAGAACTTCAATCTGATGCTGTGTCTCCCATAGCAGTTGAGGCCTAAACAGAATGAGGTCCCCAGAGGGTGAATTTGGTGATGCTAGCCTGCATTGCAGGATTGCGTCATTAAATTCACCCTTTGGGGACCTCATTCTGCAAATGTCAGACACTATATTCAGGCTTGGCTGTTCGAATATTATTTTCTTGACCACCAGTATCCAGTTCATCTCATTATACCCTGATTTTGCCTTGGGGGGGGGGGGGGTATATTGAATTGCATTTGTCTGTATCTATGTCAGGCTGTTCTCCCATCCATCCATCTGTCATTATGTCTCTATCCGTCCATTAATTGTTTTCTTCTCCAGATACATATTAAAGACCAAATGGGTTTATATATTTTGGTGTGGATGTCCCCTAGATGACTCACATTCGTTCAAATGAGTTCATCAGGTCAAATAGGTGAGAAGCCAGGGCCATAACTCTTTCCTTCCATAGTAATTCTTAAAACAATTTCTTCTCAAGAACCATAGGGCCTATTTAGCTTATGTTTGGTATGGAGGGTCCTTCGGTGTCGATTTGTTCAGATTTGAGGAAAATCAGTTCAGTTCAACTATTAAAATCTACCGTCTGAAATTACCAAATGAATGGATCTCATAGATGGGGGATTCACGTTTGTTCAAATAGGGGCGGAGATAAGAGATTTAATTATCAACCAGCCACCCTACCTTGGCTTTTTGATACTGGTATAATAATGTATAGATTCCTCTTGATTTCTAAGCTGCCTGGGTGGGGGCAATGGGACGGAAGTGTAGAGGGGGTGGGGTTTTGACCCCCCCCCCCCTAATTTGATCAAAATATTCGAACAGTTAACAATTTTATGCCTGATAGTGTTACATTTGATTTTTCAACCAGTAACAGTCCATATTTTTCTACTTTAGGTTAAACTGTAGGACCGAAATGGCCACAAATTTTAACTTCATGGGGGGATGTCATGTTGGAAATTTCCAAGTTCGAAAGCTTGAAGTACTGGTAACAGTTGTAAAATTTCATTCTAAGAGGGATGTGCAAAAGGATTTTTGTGAACTTAGGACTGTGGTCTGGTTGTCTTGTTTAAAAATGGTAAGGGGTTTGATATCTGTCAGTGTTGTGCAATTAAAATTTCAAGGTGAAGAGCCTTGCTCATCTGAGAACCATCAGCTATGTCCCTGTTTAGAATTACTTGTCTTAACTGATTTTGACAATTACTGACTATTGTAGTCTTCAGAGTCCCAGTCTTCTCAGTCTTTACAGTCAGGTGAGCGACCCCCACAGTCATTGACTGTCTTGTTTAATATCACACACATACTTAGTGAGGTATGTCATTTTCCTTGAAGCAGGTGACAGGAAAATCAGTTCACTTGTTCCAATAAAGTTTCAGAGACAACTTCCAATGTATATTTGTCTACTTGAATGTGCTCCAGTGTGAAGATTCAATGTATTATTAGGCTATAGATGGCCATGGGTTTAGATTTTAATATTCCTCTTGCACATTTATCTCTCTGGTGCAGGTTGGGCTTGAGGTTACACATTTTATGCCATTCTACTAATTTCTTCCTACGCAATTTTCTAGCTGTTGGTGTTGAAACAGAGATCGTTTTAAGGAATAAATAATTGCCCATTCAATCAAACCTATTGTATTTTCATCCCCTCTTCTCTTCATAGATGATCATTATTTTTCAGTGACAACTTGTCCATATTACCAAATCACTAAATTGTATTGTGGTTTAAAGTCACATATTTCCAACCTATTTCGTTTCAATCCCGGAAAGTTCTAATTAGCAGAATTTATTACATGCTAACTATCAGTGCAATTAACAGCAAGTTATTGCATATTCCTTACAGTACATGTATGTATGCACATCAGATATCAGAAATGCGTGTTTCCATGCAGTGTGAGTTGTTACTATTGTACCCGTATTTTCTACTTGGTCGGTAACATCAAAGAGCCTGTCGTAAACAGTTAAACTGAGTTGATTCACGTGACTGGCACGTGTTTGGTTGGCGACACAGTTAGTGACCCAGTTAGTGTGTCATTCATAACAGACAATTGTTTAAATTCGGGATTCTGCATGTGAATGCTCAAGGATGCCCATGTATTTTATATTGCATAATGCTTTCTTCTGGTCAATGGTGACGGCGATTTCGACTTTCACCTTAAGTAGCATTATCGTTTACCGACGCTAATTCCCAGGGCTGATTACGGTATACAGACTCATTTTCCCACCAAAACGCATGTGCTTTTCGCTGCTAATATTGTCGTGTACGAGTTGTCTTTCAAGCATGGTTTGCGCCCAATTCCGCGAAGGAATATATTGGAGCTACCGGTATAATACATTGTAATTTTTAAAATACACAGCCCACAAAAGACGGGGGGATTTTTGAAGTGACTCGCCGGGGTTTAGATTGATTTTTGCCACACTATTTACTGCGCAGCATGGCCGACCGGGCTGTCTTATTTATATCTTGAATGCGCGATCGCATACCCCGGCCTACAGAATGATGTTCATTTGTGTATGCGATGGGTGTTTAAATCTGCTGTTGAAGTAGGAATCCGGACTCAGCAGATGTCGCCATTTACTACACGATGCATAAAAAACGTTGAACGCCTGAATGAGAATCCAATGCCATAATAAGTCATATATCTAACAGGTAACTGTCGGGAATTACTAGAAATACATTAGATCAAGAATTGTGCCAGTATCAAACGTGATATTTAATTTTCCATCGTCATTTCCATTTTTTTTTTTTTTGCGATTTTCCTTAAAAAGTTGTCGGTCGGTTCGTAAACCAAGCAATTAAATTGCTGTCGCCTTACTAATACTAGCACAAAATACAGGTCAAGTTTGAATTCGGGTTCCGCCATTTTTCACAAATTTGTTGGAATTTGCAATCAATTTTCATTTCTTGATGATAACTTTTGTAAGTCTGAACTGAATGGATTGAAATTTGTATGTGTGTTTACTGATCCAAAATACAGGTCAAGTTCGAATTTGGGTTCTACCCGCCAAGTTCTGGCCCTTTGTTGAAATTACCACGAGTGTATTTTGCCACTACCTAGCGATGCTCTTGTTTCTGCTGAGCATGTATGGTAGTGCACAGGGTTTTTCGGTTTGGTTTCGGTTCTCTGAGAAAACCATAAACTGTTCCGCCAAACTTTCGCGGCAAAGTCTTCTTTCATATTTTTCGCACGCATGCATAAACAACATATTCAATATGGCAGAGGTCTTACAAACCACGAAAACAGTTTGTGGTATACGCATTTCAATCGCGTTGACACCAAATCATGTAAATGTAACCTGTACCGTGGACCAGTGTGGGTAATTACACTGATATTATCATGAAGATTTGCATGAATCACAGTACATATATCTATTTGTTTCGGTTGAATAAAAATTCATCTTTCATCTGGCTTTGCAATGGCGACTGCCAATGCCGGGTTTCAGACTGACAATGGTGAATTAGCAGTACAAGATAAATAACTATTTGTTTTCAATGAGGCATCCCATATATTTATAGCTAAATTTGTGGGACATATTCTACAACTGTAGATCAGATGTTTCATTATGTTGATCAAACTGATTTAACCCTTTACCCAACAAACCGGCCATAACCGGCCAAATAAAGCTTCAACAGCCTAAAATATCTTCGGTCTGTCTCAATAGAACCATACAAATATGGATATCATTGGAACCGGCTCCTTGACCACATTGTGATAGTTACAGTTATGCCCTGTGCCAATGCATTCTCTTATATATGCGAGTCGACCATAGGTCGCCTCGCATATATAAGAGAATGCATTGGCCTAAAAAAAATCTTTTTTTTAACACTTTTTACCATTTTTTCTTACATTCTTTAACAATTTTATAATTTTGAATGTGTTAAGCCAATGCATTCTCTTATATATGCGAGGCGACCTATGGTCGACTCGCATATATAAGAGAATGCATTGGCACAGGGCCCTTCTGTTGGGTAAAGGGTTAAAACAAAAATATCCTAAATGGAGCCCCCACACTGTACCAACTGTTAAGAATGTGTGTTCCGGTAGCTTGTAAGCACGTGCCACTTGGTGTGTCCCCCTAATAATGAGATAATCTTGACAATCATATGCGCGAATGTCACGATTACATGGCTTAATCAGAACCAGAATAGTCCACTATTAAAGATAAGCGGGAGGAGATTGTGTATTATGACAAGCTCATGGTGCATCTCCCTATTAATGAGATAATACTGGAAATCATGCGCGTGAATGTTAATGTTATGGTTACAATGCCTAATCAGAACTAGATAAGTCCAATTTTAAAGGCACATGCAGGGAGGGGACGTAACAGTCCAAATACATGATGGGAATTTCCATAAAACGAGTGACGTAATTATCTGAAATGATGTTTAGCGGTGGTAAAAACTTTTAGTTTGTTGGTGAAATCAAAGATTGACTTTTGGTATACTATTTTATTGAAAAATAAAAACATGTGCAGATAAGCAGCGTGTAGTGGGGATTTTTTTCTGCCTGAAACATGAAGGAGGAGGTCAAGTGATCAATTTTGAATTGGCATTTCCATGAAAATGTCCGTAGTCCGCAGCAAAAGTTACAGATTTGCAAATAGCCAAATATTTCCCGGTGACCATGAGTCTGACTTTGTACAGTATTATAAAGGAGGGAGGTTATTGTCAAGTACTGCAAATGTATGTTATGTTAGAAGAATGTTGCAGCAGAACACTAACATGAGAAATTTGAAAGCACATCTCAAACGAAGCCATCACGTGCGCAACGTCACATCACGGATACACAACTTAAGGTAACTGGATGCGACTGCTTTTACAGCCCGGGAAATAAAACAAAGGCACCCATAGCACCAACATTTGTCAGTACAATAGGCTCCGTAGTCAGTAGGTTTATTGCATTTTGAAATAAAACCGAAACCGCTTTTTAAAAAAATAAAACCGAAACCAACCACCAAAAAAAAACCTCAATGCACTAGTATATGAATTATTTGCTGATTATGTTGAATGCAGGTGATTAATTTTTTAATGATTTTATCCATGTTTTTCTGCTGAGCGCCGATAAATTATTTTCTGCTGATTGGGTCCCTGTATTTCTGCTGATTGGGTCCCTGTATTTCTGATGATTGGATCACTGTATTTCTGCTGATTGGGTCCCTGTATTTCTGCTGATTGGGTCCCTGTATTTCTGCTGATTGGGTCCCTGTATTTCTGCTGATTGGGTCCCTGTATTTCTGCTGATTGAGTCCCTGCATTTCTGCTGATTGGGTCCCTGTATTTCTGCTGATTGGGTCCCTGTATTTCTGCTGATTGAGTCCCTGTATTTCTGCTGATTGGGTCCCTGTATTTCTGCTGATTGGGTCCCTGTATTTATGCTGATTGGGTCCCTGTATTTATGCTGATTGGGTCCTTATTTATGCTGATTGGATTCCTGTATTTCTGCTGATTGGGTCCCTGTATTTCTGCTGATTGGGTCCCTGTATTTCTTCTGATTGGGTCCCTGTATTTCTGCTGATTGGGTCCCTGTATTTCTGCTGATTGGGTCCCTGTATTTCTGCGGATTGGGTCTCTGTATTTCTGCTGATTGGGTCCCTGTATTTCTGCTGATTGGGTCTCTGTATTTCTGCTGATTGGGTCCCTGTATATCTGCTGATTGGGTCCCTGTATTTCTGCTGATTGGATCCCTGTATTTCTGCTGATTGGGTCACTGTATATCTGCTGATTGGGTCACTGTATATCTGCTGATTGGGACCCTGTATTTCTTCTGATTGGGTCACTGTATATCTGCTGATTGGGTCCCTGTATTTCTACTAATTGGGTCCCTGTATTTCTGCTGATTGAGTCCCTGTATTTCTGCTGATTGGGTCTCTGTATTTCTGCTGATTGGGTCCCTGTATTGCTGCTGATTGGGTCCCTGTATTTCTGCTGATTGGGTCCCTGTATTTCTGCTGATTGGGTCCCTGTATTTCTGCTGATTGGGTCCCTGTATTTCAACTGATTGGGTCCCTGTATTTCTGCTTATTGAGTCTCTGTATTTCTGCTGATTGGGTCCCTGTATTTCTGCTGATTGGGTCCCTGTATTTCTGCTGATTGGGTCCCTGTATTTCTGCTGATTGGATCCCTGTATTTCTGCTGATTGGGTCCCTGTATTTCTGCTGATTGGGTCCCTGTATTTCTGCTGATTGGGTCCCTGTATTTCTGCTGAGTCCAGATGATTTATTTCCTGATAATTTAATCCCCGTATTGCAGAAAAATCTCATGGAGCATGTGGCTCATCAGACAATAGTGATGCAGTTCATACTGGAGCTTGGAAAACAGCTTGAAATGGATCCCAGGGGGTGTATTCGACCCTTCTTCTCAAGGTATAGTTATCTATTACAACTGGAAGTATGGCTAAGTTTAAATTCCAGCCATGCCAAACCATTTTGTCTAAATTATTTTTCTGTTTATGGTTGAATCTTAGCAATTTAAAACAAATCAGAAATGAAGTTTCATCAATCAAACATGGATTCAAAGCTATGGCGCTAACTTGCAAGGGCATTGATCAGTACATGTAATAGTAAATTTTGCACATTTATTTCAAATTGACTCTCGATTTCAAAAGAAATCAAAATTTTCCTTTCAACCAATATGCTTACTGGATCACAATATTAACTTTCGATTTATTTTTTATATGGAACATATTGTGTTATTGGACCGCCTGCCTGTCTGTCCCTCTGTCCGTTCACTTTTGGTTTATGGATAAAAATGCTAGATAGTATGAACTGAATGGATGAAATTTGGTATGTTAATTTACTAGCCCAAACTACAGGTCAAGTTCAAATTTGGTTCCGCCCAGACCTGTTAAGTTTTGAAAACGGCAATCAGGGATATTTTTGTGGGAAGCATGTGTCATGTTGGGATTACTTCATTTGTGTAATAAATGTCTTTCTTTTATGAAAACTTGATCATAATTAGTGATGAACATGGGTCATGTTTAGTTTACTTTTAAAAAAGTGACTACTAGTCATATTTTCAAAGTGAAGTTTTCAAATTTATAGATACCATAAAATCTGTCGTGAGAGACCACCATCAACAGCGACTACCTGCCATTTCCGATCCCATTTCCTGTTCACTGACTGGTTTATTCTATATATTACCTTCAATGTGCGACCACCTGTCAAGCATGACCACATAATTTTTGGTTAAAAAGAGGTTAAAAACAGGAATTTCACCTGCTTTGAGACACCACCCCCATTTATTAATGAATAAAATAGAAACATCAGTTAAACTTTGTATAATTTCACCAGAAAGATACTGGTTACAACTGAATATGTGTGAAACTGAAAGTACAAATATTGGATTTACCAACAAAATGGACTCGTCTCAATGTTTACCTCCGACAGAACTGCACGTGTATAGTGCTTTTTATTGGAGGCCATTAACAATTAGGTCCATTGTAATAAAGTGGACATGATTGCATATTTGTTTTGACAAATGATGCAGTCATATCGTCCGAGAACAATTCATTAATATAATGAGGGATGCCCAAACATTGTCATTCCCGTAATCCCAAGTTGTGTTCTTAAATCTATTGTATACTATAAAACAGCTGGCATGGCTATTCACAAGTGTGAAAATTAATTAGTTTCAGTTCACTCACTGCTGATTAGCACTGAATGATGAATCTGAACTTACTCTGATCTTTCAAATAGGTCATTTTAATTTTGAGTAGTTACAGTAGTACGGTACATGAAAATTCATGATAAATCGCAACATGCAAAAATTATTCTGAGATTTTTACAGATATGTGGGAGATAATGGGAGGTGGGGGGGGGGGGGGGTCTTCTGTATTTGCAAGAAAGCTATCGTAAAGCATGAGACTTAACACCTTTGGTACTGCCCACCAATATTCACTAGAGTTATAGCCCTTTGTTGGAATTTAACTTAATTAACTTAATAATTATATCCCTTTGGAATTTAGCAGTATCTTTTAGTTCAGAGATTTTTGGGAGGTATGGTGCACACCTTACCTATTCTGTCAAATAATCTTTCAATTTTACAGGATTAAAATGGCAGAGAAACAGTATATGGATGCCTTTAATGATGAGCTATCAGCATTTAAAGAGAGAGTGAGAACAAGAGCGAAGGCGAGAATAGAGGAGGCAGTGAAGGAGTATGAAGAAGTGAGTTATCTCCCTTCAATTGTGAGATATAGAGATTGTAGATGTGTTGGTCAGTTTGTCTTAAAAGATAAGAACTGTAGTTAGCTGATGAAGTTAAATAATATTAAAATGATTATTAAAGAGGTACGATGCTCTAAATTTGGCCATTTACATATGGGACCATCTCCTATTGTGCTAAACAGAATATATGCATCAAATGAATGAATTTGAGCCATGGATGAGTGCAAAATACACTCATGAACATTGTAAATAACATGTTAACATGAACATTGTAAATAACATGTTACCATTTTTAATAAAATTAAAAATGGGTTAACACGTTCACTGCCACTACGAGTTAACTCGTAGTAAACGGTTCCATGGAGACTGCTACTACGAGTTAACTCGTAGTAATGTTCATACCACATAAATAATAACACAAACCGCAAGCAATGTTGGTGTATGCGCCAATACATGCCCAATGATCCCATTGATCGATTTTATATGTATAATTACGATGGCTTGAGATACAACGATTCCCACAGCCCGAACAAGGGATGGGGTCCAGAGAGAAATCTTGGTAGGATACTCCAATTCACCAGGACCTCTTCTGTACGTCCCTGAACCATGATATACATCTGCAACTAGACCATTCCTGGACACATTGTGTATATATAAAGGAATTATCGTGCTTTATACAATTTTTGTCGATCAAATCCCGGTCAAATGAAAGATGAAACGTGTTATAAAGCTCCTACGAGATAACTCGTAGTCGGCACCTGGGATGAAACTCACCAGTGGTCATCGCTGGTGCCAGCTACGAGTTATCTCGTAGGTAAATACATATTATGTTTTTTGACGTCTTATTCGACGTAGTCTGTACCAATTATCATATATAAATTCATTTACCATGTATTACATACGATATATGCTTGTACATGTATAGCACTCTTCGTCATCTAAGACACTGACAACGTAATTGTATTTACCTACGAGATAACTCGTAGCTGGCACCAGGGATGAAACACTAATAAATTACGTCCCAGGTGCCGACTACGAGTTATCTCGTAGTAGTCTTATAAAATGTTTCAGCATCATATGACCCGATATTGGTCGAACCATTACTCATACATCTATCTACTATCGGCAAAACATCAAATCCCATGTTGGCATACGGGATGGAATTACCCATTGGTTTTCGGCAGTGAACGTGTTAATGACTCGAACCACTAACTCATTTTCATTAAATTTTACATTGTTGTTTTACAATGTTCATAAAGTAAATGAGTGTATTTTGCAATCATCCATGGCTCAAATTCATTCATTTGTTGCATATATTCTGTTGAGTATAATAGGAGATGGTCCCATGAATTGCCGGATTTAGTGTACAGTCCCCCTTTAACACTCCCATTCACTAGATATTGATAGTTTTATATATCAACTTTGTTTAGTTTGTATAATATAATATCTTCAGTATACAGTACCGGTAAGTGCAAGCAACTTTTCTACACCCATGACATGGTCTGTGTACATAAAATGTGTACATAAAATGAGGCTAAAAATAAGCTATACATAAACAATATTTTCGCCAATATCCATCAACTTTTCCAAATACAAGCGCAGATACAAAACATAATTTAACCCATGTCACTCAACCAATCAAAAGTGAGCAACTGACCCTGTTTCATTACAGAGCCTACTGGTATTTATTTGTAGAGCGATACATTAAGTGATGTTAATCAATTATTGACTTTATATTAACTTTTTTGATGTTATCAATTAGGACATGTTTGTTTCCCCTTCTAGTGGGATGAACGGATGAAATTTTACCAAGTATGTTTTATGTTTTATTTAAAATCTTGTTGTTCTTAGTAGCTAATATTTGGCATATAGTATTTATTTTTTCTGCTAATCAGGTCAACTTCTCATTTTACTTCTCATTTCAGGAAGAAAAACAGAAGAGGTTAGGACCAGGTGGCCTTGATCCAGTCGATGTTTTTGAATCATTGCCACAGGTATGTTATTTGTATTCTTGAGTCTTGAGTCACGCACCGCAGAAGCATAAAATCCTTATTTATCATATATCGTTAACTGAATATATTCAGGATCTGCATTGTCGTAAATTTTTATATACTTCAAATTGCTGGATGCTGTGGCCTGCCGTAGACTTATTTCAATATATTATGTCAGTAAACCAGTTTAAATTTGGTCAAAGGTCTCGTCATTTCAATGATATTTGTATTATTTCTCAAATTAAATAGGAAAAAATGCAGGAAAGGAATACAGTGGATACGTAATAACGGGGCGGCACAATATCATCATGACATCGGCGACGAGATATCTCTTTGCAGGTGCCCAGAGAGTTACATTTTATACTCTACATCTACATACAATATCCATTTGCTCATCAGGAGGAACAGTGTTTCTTTTGTGATCTTTCCTCCACCTACAAAACTGTTCTCATCAAGCCTTGAAATAGTGTGCCTGTCATTTGCAGAATGAGGTCCCCAGAGGGTGAATTTAGTGATGCTAGCCCGCTATGCGGGGTAGCATCACTAAATTCACCCTCTGGGGACCTCATTCTGCAAATGACAGGCACATTATTTCAAGGCTTGGTTCTCATGATATGGTCTGAACAGCTGAAACAACAATAAACCCCCAACCATCAACCAACCACATATTTAGTATATATTTATCACATAATTAACCCACGAAACCAGCTTCATAATTATTGGTAAGCCACATGTGTAATATTAGCGCCTGCGATGACGTCACACCATTATTTAAATGACTTGCGATTGCTGAAGTTTATGATTGTTTTCGATGAATACTTCGCGTTTATTTGATCATGTGATAAAAGGTATTTCAAACTCGTTCTATTTTATACGTAATTTATCAACCTCGTATATTTGAGCCTCAGTAAACCTTGGCTCAGATAGAATTTAGTGAACTCGGTTGATAAATTCCGTATAAAATAGAAACTCATGTGAGATCCTCTATATATGGTATTGTGTGGGTGAGGGGGGGGGGGGGGGGGGTTTCTTGTGGTGTGTGGCAGCAATAAAGTTAGGTGACTGTACATAATTCATACCTGTCTGATATTTCCTGTTTCTCTATATCATTTATTAAAGGTTCTGAAGGACTGTTTCGAGGAAAAAGACATTTCCAAGTTACAGAGAGCTATTGTGGATTTACCAAAGGAGGACGCTGAATATCACATGAAACGGTGTGTAGAGTCAGGACTGTGGGTGCCTAATAAGGAAGATCTTCTTCAGGGGGCAGCAAATGCAGAGGGTGAAGAGGCGGAGGAGGAGGAGGAGGAGGAGGAAGAAGAGGTTTATGAAGATGTGGCAGAAAACTGATTCCATCATCATGTTCATTGTGAATGAGTTGTTCTCCCTGAATGAGTTTACGAGATTCAGTCATGTGTTGTCTCGTTGATGTGAATGCCTGAGGAGGCTTCTGCCAGGTGACCAGTCATATGCAGTCCTGTTATTGATGTCATAGAACTCATACTGTTCTGTTGTTTGCAAGGTAACTCTCGCCAAATGATATTTACCCTTCCATGACTGGGGCCTCCTGAAATTTTGCGACAACCCTGTGCCAATGCATTCTCTTATATATGCGAGGCTCCTCACATATATATAATAGAATGCATTGGCATAACAATATTTACCTTTACCTTGTAAGCTCCCTATGGGAGACTCGCAAATATAAGAGAATGCACTGGTACAGGATCTTTAATGCTGCACCAGCGCAGCTCCCGCCATGAAGGGGTTAAATTCCATCCACTAAATTTTGGACTATTTGAATTATTTGGCAATTTAAAATAATTTAATGCCTTATATTACTACTTTCTTAATCTTGTCACCTTATATGGATGTAGATAAAAAACATAATATACTTAAATATATACTTTACATGTCTGGGAAAGATTTGAAAATATCAACTGTTTCCAACTTTCTGAACAGCAGTGAGACTAAACACTTTTTATTTCTACTATATCGGGGTGGGGAAGGACCTAACAAAGAAACAGTCTTCATTGAGGTATGAAATCCGATCTCCAGGTATTTCGGCACCGAAAGGGCATCACACAATCAGTGTATTAATAGCTTCATTTCACATGCTGGTGAGGTAGTTAGTTTTATGTAACCTGAACATGGTGGAATCATTAGCCATTTTTAAGAGATCAATTCATTGAGCATTGTTTATACAAACTATTATAGTATGGATCAGACGATTATGAATTACAAATAGGCCACTGACAGATTAAATTAATAATGTTTCATCTCGTCTTCCATTTTTTTTGTCAATCCATTTGACGACATGCCGAAAACAGACTTAATGCCCGATCTTAATTTCCATCTCGTGTATTGAGATTTACTTTACCAACTCTGAGTAAATTATTTCGTTGGATGTTTATTTCGTGGTTGTGTCAAAGAACATAATCCGCCCCACAAATTAAAAGGAATTTACAGTAAGTCAATAAATAAATATAAGGCAAATAAAGTGTATATATAAGTATTTCTTGTTCATGTATTTATCAACTCATTTAGAACCCCGGATTATGACAGAAGTCAGCAAGTACTAGTTTTGGTTTGAGGCTTGTAGATTACATGTCATTTTATATTAGGGATTCTCAGTTTATTCTCTCCATATGAGATGATATAAAATTTAATATATAAACCCTTTCATGACGGGAGCCATGCTGGTGCAGCATTAAAGATCCTGTGCCTGTACATTCTCTTACATATGCGAGTCTCCCTGTCTTACAAGGTCAAGGTAAATATTGTTAGGCCACTTTATTCTGAATGCATTGGCACAGGGTTTTCACAAAATTTCAGGATGTTCCATTCATTGAATGGTTTAATTTGGCGTAAATTTAAACATTACAGTTACTGGTCATAATTGCTTATGCTACTATATACAATAAGTAACAATGAAATATTTCTCATTAACGATTCTTCTTCAGTATTCATATTATTAGATTGTGAGGAATGTTGTGTTTGTTTGTACATAATATTTATGTACCTCATTTTATGACATGGCTGTTGAAAATGGGTGTGTTCTGTTATTTGTGAGAGCGTATGTCTGTTTATACACATTTTGATAACTAGTTGACAACTTATGTTCAAAGAGAAGGAATAGAAGGAAAATAGCCATGTGTTGGTCTCTGATGGAAATTATAGTGGCAGCGGCCCTGCGCAATATAAATGTATTTCCTGTAACTGTGCTTAATACGTGAGTGAAGGCTATTTGATATTTGATCTTTTCTATATGTGGAAATAGAAGGTAGAGAGCCAAGTGATGGACTCTGTTGGAAAGGCTATTGGCAGTGCATCGGGGGCATATGACAATATAAATGCACAGTAGTTCACCTTGACTATTCACGGATTGAAAGCGCAGAATCATCAGTTCGTATGTCATTGAGCCTTTGAGGCACTGACACCCTTGTACTAGTATGGAACAATTATGGCTGGCCAGACATGTGTGTAACCATACCATAGTGTGGTATACATAGGGTTGATGTCCAGATTGACCACTCATCGTTCATCTGTCCATCCATCTGTAGACACTTTACGCATGGTGCGATAACCGAAACATTTTTATCTGATCAGAACCAAATTTTGTATATGTGTTTCTCAGCCCAAAATACAGATTGAGTTCGAATATGGGTTTGCTCCAAGTTTTTTTTATGGAGTTATGGCCATTTTTTTACTTAGAATTCATGCATGCTGTGATAACTCAAAACTAAAAAAAAATATAGGTTTGATCTGATTTTTTTTAACGGAGTTATGTCCTGTTTACGAAAAAGAAATTAAAACAAACTATCTATTTTTTTTTTTTAGATTGAACTCCTTGCTCAATTTAACAAATACAAAATTAGTTAAATTATTTTTTCCTTTGAACTTTAATATAAAAAAAATGATAGTGGTGACAGGCTCTATAGTTTAGATGTTATATTAACCATTCTCTTTTGACCCATAAATTCCAATAATTTGTGTAATTATGTACATTTGTCGTTAATACTTTAGATCATAACAGTAAATTATAATTCAACATAAAAACTCTAGATTATGATTCCGATCATAGCAATTTACTATCGCCAACTGATGGGTTAAACATCTGCCAATCATGATTGGCCTCTCGTTAAATTAGGCCAAACAAATTAAATTATGTGTTCTCAGGCACATCCATATTTTCTTAGAAATATTGGATTTGCGTAAATATAATTAGCATTTCCTTCCTCATCTCAAAATTGAGATCTGATTACCTGAGAACACAGATACTTTATTTTAATGGCCTTAGGGATGTGAGATTTGCTTGTTCCTGGAAGGGAATCCTCACTGAAGCTCTGCATCAGTATTCATCATGTATGATGACCTAATTGGCATGAGTCACAGTCAAGTCTTGAAATAGTGTGTCTGTCATTTGTAGAATGAGGTCATCAGAGGGCGAATTTAGTGATGCTACCCTGTGCAGGGTAGCATCAATAAATTCACCCTATGGGGACCTCATTCTACTTAGGCCTCATATTCTGGGATGTATCTATAGTCTCAAATTAGCATTGATTGTAGTTAGTTTTTCTCTTCTGTTCAGTTTTTAGAAGATATAATGCTTAATTGAGATGACTAATGGGTGAACATCACAAACTTCAATCTGATCCTATGTCTCCCATCGCAGTTGAGGCCTCAGCAGAATGAGGTACCAAGAGGGTGAATTTCACCCTCTGGGGACCTGTTTCTGCAAATGACAGACACACTATTTCAAGGCTTGGCCCAGTCTATTATGTTATTTATCTCATGTGATGTGACAATTCTGCTCCATTCAATTTACTTTTAGCTTTCTCTGGCAATCAGCTCAGAGTGCTATCATGACACAAGTATATGAACTGGTTAATAATGTTATTATACCCCCTTTAAAAAAAAGGGGGGGGGGGGTATACTGTTTTGCACCTGTCCGTGCGTCTGTGTGTCCGTCTGTCCGTACATCCGTCCGATGTCTGTTCATGTCATAACTTGAACAGTAGTGCTCGGATCTCAATGAAATTTTGTATGGCTGTTCATTACCATGAGGGCATTCAATAGAGGGTTACATCGTTTTGTTCGGATTTTCCATTCTAGAGTTATTCATCTTTGTTTATCTTGAAATGTTGGATTTTTGTTCTGTCTGGTGTCTGTTCATGTCATAACTTCAACAGTTGTGCTGGGATCTCCATGAAATTTGGTATGGATGTTCACTACTATGAGGACATTAAAAAGAGGGTTCCATCGTTTTGTTCGGGTTTTACCATTCTGGAGTTATTCATCTTTGTTTATCTGGAAATGTTGGCTTTTTGGTCCGTCTGGTGTCTGTTCATGTCATAACTTCAACAGTTGTTCTGGGATCTCAATGGAATTTGGTATGGATGTTCACTACTATGAGGACATTAAAAAGAGGGTTCCATTGTTTTGTTCGGATTTTCCATTCTAGAGTTATTCATCTTTGTTTATCTGGAAATGTTGGTTGTTTGGTCCATCCGATGTCTGTTCAGCTCATAACTTGAACAGTAATGCTCGGATCTCAATGAAATTTTGTATGGATGTTCACCACTATGAGGACATTTAATGGCACTTTCAAATGTTTGTTTTGTTTTTATTGTTCTATAGTTACTCATCTTTGTTTATATGAAAATGCTGGTGTTTGGGTCCATCTGTCTGAGTATAGCCCTCATAAGTTATAAATATGCCCACACTAGGCGGTATGCCACGAGGGGGTATGCACCGGACGACAGTCCATCTGTTGTTGCATGAGTTTGTTATGATGCGAATGTACATCGAGAACCAAATGTTTGAGTTGAACCTTGCAGCACAACAATGAGTGCAATAATATTAATTTGTTGATACTTGTATGTCGTTCTATGTTTATTGCACACCCCAAAGACCGTAAATGTTAGTATGCCAAAATCCAGGTTAGCAATGCTTCATTTAAACTGGAGATTTAGACAGAGTATACCGCTTTATAGTGAAGACTGTCACCTTTACAGTTTACCTCTTTGTCAAGAACATTGTCAATGTAATCTTCTGTATTGTCCAAAGTTGACACAATTTTTTTCATTGAATGTTTTGAAACCTACTGTATTTTGCTGTATTTCACAAAAAATAAATAAATGGGTGCGCTGCAGTAATGCCCTAAATAATCGACTCCTTAACCACAGCAGAATTATGGGTAACTTTTCAGGATTTAGTCGGAAATATGGCTTCTTGCCATTCATCGGAAAGCTCTTGTCGGAAATATGGCTTGTTGCCATTCATCGGAAAGCTCTCACTGAGAGCTTTCCGATGAATGGCAACAAGCCATATTTCCGACTAAATCCTGAAAATGTTTTATTTAGGGCATTACTGTATAAAAATTAGATTTGTTAGGTTATTTCAAATAAGCTCAATTGAAATCATGAACAAATATCACTACAATTTAACCATTTCATGACAGGAGCTGTGCTCGTGCAGCATTAAAGATCCCGTGCCAGTGCATTCTCAAATATATGCGAGTCTCCCATAGGGAGCCTTACATATATAAGAGAATGCACTGGCTTACAATGTCAAGGTAAATATTGTTAGGCCAATGTATTCTCAATTGGAGACTTGCACACAGAAGAGAATGCATTGGCACAGGGTTTTCGCAAAATTTCACGAAGCTCCAGTCTTGGAAGGATTAATCGCAAATAGTCGCAGAGCCTTATTATGAATAGTCGTAAGGCCCGATTTTTACTAAATAATGCTACAGATCCTCCTTTGCTGTTATAGAAATGAATAACATGTAATCTCTTCATCTACATATATATGCATATCACATGGATTCTGCTTAACAAAATCTATCTGACTTGACCATGTTTCAATATTTGTTTGCATGTACCTATCAATTCATTCACATGGGGTTTGACAAAAACTAACCTTTTCATGACGGGAGATGTGCTGGTGCAGCATTAAAGATCCTGTGCCAGTGTATTATATTATTTATGCGAGTCGCCCATAGGGAGCCTCGCATATATAAGAGAATGCACTGGCTTACATTGTCAAGGTAAATATTGTTAGGCCAATGTATTCTCTTATATATGTCAGGCTCCCAATGGGAGACTCTCAAATATATATAATAGAATGCATTAGCCCAGGGTTTTCGCAAAACTCCCAAGATGCTCCAGTCATGGAAGGGTTAAATGGCAGCATCGCTTTCATCCACTGAAATTTCTCAGCAACTTTTGAAGAAGATGTACAGTAATGTCCTAATTAATCGACTGCTTAACCACAGCAGAATCGAGAGCTTTCCGATGAATGGCAACAAGCCATATTTCCGACTAAATCCTGAAAAGTTACCCATAATTCTGCTGTGGTTAAGCAGTCGATTAATTAGGGCATTACTGTAGACTATACTCGCTCAAAAACAAGTGAAATATACAACTAAAATTATATTCTCATAGAAGTATCCAATTCTGAAGACCTAATTATTTAAGGGGTTGGAATTATTTATTGCATGCCATAGGAATTGCATGAGTTAGTCTTATACTCACAATTTAAATGTGATAACCACCATGTTTCAGTATATGTTTTGGCAATCCAAATTGTCAGATATGTTCCGAATTTCCTGTTTCTGATAACCTTTGTCAATTATGTTATTATTATTATTATTATTATATATACATTTAGAGCGCATTATACAATAAATTAGTTTCAATGCGCTTACAATACAAACATGGCACACATCCTAAAATCATAGTAAATAGCGAATGGATAAAAAGTATATGCTAAGGACCTAACTGGAAAATACGCGTAAAATCCACTGAAGTGCTCTAAAACGCTTCACATGTTAAACATAAAATACAATCTAAAATATAAGACATGATTATGGACATCAACAAAAAATGTAGAACTATAAGTTAATAAGGAATACAAAAAGCGCATAACATTACAAATCGAAAAAAATATTAAAAAGTTACTGTAAATTGGGGGGGGGGGGGGGGGGGGGGGGGGGTAACATGCTAAAAAATGCTAACAGCGAAAAATGGGGGTAAAATGGCGAACGGGTAACAAGCTAAACATAACATGAAAAGTGGGTAAAATAGGGAAAGATCGGGAACTAGTAAAATTGAAACGAAAAATATTGATGAGACTAAGGTGCTTAATTAGTGATCCAAACAGTATAAAAGATACAGTATTATCAACGAGTATTTGCATTAGTATTTTTTTTTATTTTTTTTTGGGTTAAGATAGAAATAAAAATACAGTTATCAAACACATATGTACACGGGTTAAGTTCAGCTGGTGTTTTCCTTGGTCGATGCACAAGACGTTAGCTTTCACCTGGTATAGCCTGGAACACCCTTGCTGACCAAAGCTACTTGCTAACGTGCTTACAGGACTTCTTGTTCAATAATATGTGTAAGGATAATGTGCCTTTATATACACAATAAACACAAATCTTATTCCATACATTATCTCATGCAATGTTCCAACAAGAATGGGAATTCAGTTATCTCCAGAAAAAGTTGTGAATTTGCATCATGCTCTTCATGTCTCTCATCTATTTGTTTCCAATTGTTCACGAAAGTTATGCATGAAGATGATGAATCATATTAATTGTCATATTCATTCTTAATATTATTTTCATGTGTTGAATAAATTATAATATCTCACTACTATATTAATTTGTGTTCAGATGTACCAACAAACATGGTTACTTACCAACCTCATGGTATCGGCCGAGGAACAGGGAAAAGCCTAGATGTTTCAAAGTGGGAGAAGTCACTCCTCCATATTTGAATATAAAGAAGAAGTGTATTGTTATCATGGAAAAGTCGTGATAGCTAAAGTTTAATTTACACCCTACATCACCCTTCTTTGATCCATTAACTCTGGTGGAGCATTAAAGATGTGCCAGTGCAGTATTGTTAGGCCAATGTACATGTATTCTCTTATATATGCGAGGCTCTCTATGGGAAACTCATATATAAGAGAATTCATTGGCATAGGGGTTTTTTGCAAAATTTCAGGAAACACCAGTCATGAAAGGGTTAAGTATTATAAATACAAGAGCCCATTTACAAAACCTTTACAAGGAGTTTGTACACCATTAAATTAAATACAATTTGAATATTCTGTTTGGTCACATATATATATACATACTGGTATTTGGGAGGTCACTTCTCCCTGGGACAAAAAATAGGGAGAAATGGCACAATCAAGCCTTGAAATAGGGTGTCTGTCATTTGCAGAATGAGGTCCCCAGAGGGTGAATTTAGTGATGCTACCCCGCATAGCGGGCTAGCATCACCAAATTCACCCTCTGTGGACCTCATTCTGCAAATGACAGACACCCTATTTCAAGGCTTGGGCACAATTCAGGGAGAAGATATCTCCCAATTGCCCTCTAAGCCGGCCCCTCCCGCTGAATAATTTGCCTCGCCATATTGGCAAGTTGTCTGTTTGCTTTGATATTACCTCATTTGAAGATTAGGCCAAACAAAAATTATGTTTCTCAGATACCTGTCACCTCATAAGAATATGACCGGCTGGATGATTTTTATGGCCTACTGAAAATAAATATAAATCATTCTCCCGCTCGGCTTCACAAATGCGATGTCCACAATCTCTCCTATATTGGCCATAAATCTAGCTAGACACATTTCAACTTGTGTCTGATATTTCCCTTCCTTATTTCTGATAACAATAACGTTTTCATTCTGGTTTGTTTAACCCTTTCAGTGCCAGGGGCCGATCTCATCGGCCCTAATTTACGGTCTGTAAAATCGGCCCTAAAAAAAATGAAAAACATTTTTTTTTTTTTTAGATTTTTAAAAAATTATTAAAATTGTAAAAAATTCTAAAAAATAATAACAAATTATTAAAAATTGTTAGGCCAATGCATTCTCTTGTATATGCGAGGCGACCTATGGTCGACTCGCATATATAAGAGAATGCATTGGCACAGGGTATATGGGTTGATACAAAAATCGGACCTGGCACTCAAAGGGTTAAACTGTATGAACTTGGGTTGTACAACAGACTGTCACATTGAATTGCATTAACACTTAATCATAAAAATTAATTTTCACACCCATCAAAGTATTTTGATAATTCGGGAGTAAACATGTAAAAACCTGCCTGCTCGAAACTTTTGGTCGTAAAAGGGGAAATAAAAATCTACCTGCTGCAGCTGCCTGCTGAGGTAATTTTGTAGGGAAAAATAGATATAAAAACCTGGCTGCCTACCCATTTGAAAAAAAAAGTTATGATCTCTAGATTAGCAGCAACCAACCAGCTTAGAGGGAGGTATAGGATATTCCTTCTCCCTGAATTGTGTCAGTTGATGTTTTGCCTGGGATATGTCATCTCTTTGTAATTGTGGTTAGTGTTCGTCTTGTCACTTTCAACACAGCGATATAAGTTCGATGCTAGCGGATGGACTGCTGAGTTTCCTAACAGTGGCTAGGTTTTGAGTTAAAGGTACTCAATCCGAACAGAGGGTCCCCATCTCAACAGATTCCAACAACAACAATCCGATCAGAGGGTCCTATATTACTATTTCTTTGGCTTTGGGGGTAAAAAATATTTCATTCGAGTCGAGGAACCCATCAAACAAAGCTCAGAGTTATTAGATATTGATTTTTTTAATTTGTTATTTACTCGAGATGAGTACTAATAATTGCCTTCAACTGCCGTAATCTGCTCGGGGATGTGTACACCAAAATCTATTCAAACAGACAAGGATGGATAACTCTAAAATCAAGTGGTAATAATAACGCAATTTTGACATTTCTGGGCCAGAAAGTATTCCCGATAATGAAAAAATTGATATCTAACAAATCTGAGCTTTGATGGGTGACTTCCTCGACTCGAATCAAATATTTTTGACCCCCGAAGCCATTGAAATAGTAATTGAGAGGAGTTTTATCGGATTGAGTACCTTTAAAGAGTGTGACTGTAGAGTTGACACAAGTCATGACCCTTGAGTAAGAATGATTGTACTATGGCTGGCTGACTGATTTGTACCACTCATTGGATAAAAATTTACCTGGCTGGGTGTCGATGGATGTGGTCAGCATAGTGTAGTGCCTCTGAGCACATTTATGGATTAATTATTATTATTAATACAATAAAATTCATATGTATTTACAGATTGTTAACATAATTATAAATGGTTTCGTGCATGGCATGCATCCGCTCATAGAAGTACATAGAATATTACGATATTAATCAAACTTCATCATGTTTCACATTGATGTGAAACACTCTCGTTGGGTGATCAAATAGAAATGGAAAATAATCTTGCTCAAAGAAGTTACTTTTACAAATATTATATCGAATTTGACAACACACACCTCACACACATTTGACCTTAGACAGAGGCAGCCCCTTTGTGTGTGTTGTGCACATTCTAAAAATTCAAAAAGTTCAATTTTTTTCAAAAAATATTATACCCCCCCCCCCCCCCACAACAAAGTTGGGGGTGGTGTATACTTGAATTAGCTTGTCCGTCGTCCATAAGTTTTTCTCAGTCGTTTTTTAATAATTTTCCGTGAAACTTGGCACAGACATAAAAAACCATGGGAACCTGTGCACCTGCGATTTTAATGTTGGTCAGACTTATTTTGCAGAGTTATATTGACCTTCTTGATTTAGAATATTTTCAATCGTCGACACAATTTTGTCCGGAGATTTTCTCAGTTTATGAATCTTTTTTTTTTTGCTAAACTTTGCTAGACATAAACCACCATGGGAATCGGTGCTCCTGTAATTTTCGAGTCGCCGATTATTTTTTTTATAGTGACTTGATATACAGTTTTAATAACAATCTGTGCCATAAAATATGATTAAAATACTATAATTCATCACTATTTGAAACATCTGTGTCTCAGAAGATGCCCACAGAGAAATAGAAAACTGCTAAAATCATAGAATGACTCCCCCGCACCCCCCCCCCCCTCCGCCCCTGGCACCCAGAATGCAACAGAATTCAAACTTTTTCAATGGAAGGGGAAGAACGCTATCTTTAATATATAGAGTTATTCCCCCTGCATTGAAAATAATACTGCTTTTTACTTCAATCTTGATGACAAAACGTGTTGGAAACTCAACAAAAACAACATGTCCACAGTTTATTACACGCTTGTTCCTAGAAGTACAGTGTTATTGCTGTTCCATATTTACAAATCCGTATGGAACGTACGTTCCATACGTATCTCGTTGACGTAAAATCACGTACATGACGTTCACCTCAACCTTGAAACTGGAACTATTTAAATAAAAGAATCATCACACATGACATACATGCCCTGTGTGAGCCTAAATAAACCGTCTAATCCTGTATTTTTAATGCACGGATTCTAGGACGCGAAGCGTGTAATAAACAGAACGACACGATGTGTTAATGGGTTTGTCGATACGGCACTCGTGCTGTCGCGGAAGGATTGAACTCGAGGCGCTTGCGCCTCTCGTTCTATCCTCCCGCCAGAGCACTCGTGCCGTATCGACCAACCCGTTTACACATCGTGTCGTTCTGTGTATTTATTACACCGGATAAGTTGATAATACAATGTTTTGGAGCTTCCTCTTTCAATATGGCATATATTTTATATAATGTAATCTGGGGGTTCGAAAATTAAGTGGGCCTTGCGCCTCTCGTTCTATCCTCCCGCCAGAGCACTCGTGCCGTATCGACCAACCCGTTTACACATCGTGTCGTTCTGTGTATTTATTACACCGGATAAGTTGATAATACAATGTTTTGGAGCTTCCTCTTTCAATGTGGCATATATTTTATATAATGTAATCTGGGGGTTCGAAAATTAAGTGGGCCTTTAATGTTGGTCAGACTTATTTTGTCGGAGTTATTGGCCTTCTTGACAGTGTTCTTGACCTTCATTTTTCTCAGTAATATTGTTTTTCCAATTATTTGGAGTGAAGATGATCTTTCATTTTAACCACAGGCCCCTGGGGAAAATGACTAAAGTACCAATATAGACTATACCAGTAGCTGGTATTTTCGTAATTTTAGATATTTTCCCCAGGGGTCTGATTTTAACTATATCATATAAGTTAACTAAGTATTTGCTGTTGATATCTAACCTGCCACCAGATCATATGTCTGTTGAATACATGTCACCTATATTTTTTTTAATAACTGATTGACATGAAAAACCCTCCGACTACTATGCCATTTTATCCTTGCTATACTCTGGAATGGAGGTTCATCCAGCATTCGTGGACAAGCTTTGTCCGGAGTTTTAATAATTGTGCACCTACAATGGAAATCGGTTATTTTATTATCTTAGTGTTTTATTAAAAAACACAGGGTATCCTTAGTCCCATTGGGACAGTCACACCTATAGTTATTATTTTATTTTTTTTCAAATGTTTTAGATTGAGCTCCTTGTTCAAATTAACAAACTTAAAAAATTTTTTTATTTATTTTAAATCAAAATTTTGAAAAACTAACAGCTGTTATAACCTCTGACAGGGTACCTACCCAGAGTCACCACACCAAATTTGGTTGAAATCGGTGTAGGTTTCTGGGGGGGGGGGGGGAATCCGAACAGGCAGACGGATCCTACTCTTTTATATATATATATATATATAGATTAAATGCAGTGACTGCATGGCGAAATCGTTTTTGTTAGTTTATCGCCGATAGTTGCATCCCGAATACAGAAGTAAATATTTACAACTGAGTGTAGTTCAGACGATGTTTACTATGGAGTGGTACGGTCAATTTGCTTGAGATATTCGTCGAATGCTACATTCCTCCAGTTGGCATAGCGCCTGAATACTAACATCAGTTTCACGCACGCAACAAGTCCATAACATGTCTTTAAAGGTACGGTTGGCCTTGGCGGTGGGTATCCTGTGAAAATATTTCCACCCGTCAAAAACCGCCACAAACAGAAAGAACAACAAAATGTAGACAGACTTTGTCCGTATACAAATAAGAAATATCGCATAAACAGTATGTTATTGTCATATATTTGACCATTGTTATGTAAACAAAGGCATAAAAAGTTACTTTTCTGGTGTTTGTTTATATTATGATGGTAAACATAAAGAGCGTTCTTTGTTGGTGAATTCCTGATATGGAACGAATAAAGAGCGTTTATGCCATTTGTGTGTGATTAGCCAGCAGCATTGCACTGTCCTCTGTGACACAATCAGGCTCTTGATTAGGTAAAATATAGTAAATCTTTATGATAACATGCTGTTTACGCGATGGTCATGGTATATATGAACGAAACTATGCGTTTTAATGTTTTTCTGTTTACGGTGATTGGAACAAATATAAATATTTTCGACAACTAAGGCCTCACGTGCCTTTAACAGTCCGCTTTCTCTCACAATTCACAGGACAATAGTAATGACCCTCGTGCGTGCGTCCGGAACATTGTCCGAGCCTGTATTTTGTCATTTTATGGTCAATTTTAAAAACTTGACACATATATCAACCAGCATGGGAACCTGAGCACTCGCGATTATGAGTTCATTTTTGTGGGTGTTATTACCATTTTTGTGGGTGTTATTACCATTTTTCGACATAGAATCGTACATCATAGGACGCATCTTTTGTTCGAGTCTGTATTCCGTCATTTTCCAGTCATTTAAACAAAAAACTTGGTACAGATGTCAACCAGCATGAGAACCTAAGCAACGGCGATTTTGAGTTCAATCGGAGTAAGTTTGGCGTAGTCATTGCCATTTTTCGACTTAGAAATGTTTTATGTTTTTTATTTTAGAGTTATTGACCCTTTCTCGACATATTGAAGATGTGCACCATGTTTAGTGGATTTGCACTTTATATCATATTTCTGTACAGGGATCTGAAACCCACAAATAATTGAAACCGGCCCCTTCGTCGGGGGACATTTTGGTCAGCGACCTTTTATTTATCTTTAAACATGGATTTGGAAGAAAAAAAACATTAGAAAAATCTGCTATCGGCGTTCAGGATACACACACCCACCGGGACCTTGTATCCTGGAGTTTTTTTCCTGCCCCCGCCCCCTGTGAATTTCGTTAAAAATATGATGGCTCACATCTAGAGGTCACCATGAAGATCACAGGCGGAATGGCCGATCGGGAGACCGGGTAAATTCCCGATGGGCCGGATGCCGGAAAAATTCTGATTCCACGTCAAACGAGAATCCGAGGGTTTTTTACGGTTTGGGGGGGGGGGGTATATATGGTTGGGCCGCAAATGAAACCGGCGTGGGCCACCACATGTGTTGTTTAACCAGCCTAATTGGTTAATCGTAATTTGTCATTAAATGAACTTGTCAGCATCATATAAACACCACGTAAAGACCCCGTTAATCTCGATATTTTAACGGTAACTACCAGCTGTAATAAATCCCAACAAAAAATTATCACGCACCCCTCCCGGACCCTCCCCCAATTGAAATTTCCAACACAATAGGAACGCTTCAGTTGAGGCCAGTCTAGGTGCTAGGATTAACGATTTTCTTGTATAGTTTTCAAAATTTTCTCACCCCGGGCCGAACAACCATGGACAGCCCGGTGTGTCCTGGTCTCTTGTCCGTAGCTGTGTACATTTGTCTGGAGTTAGACTGCTAGATGTTAGAATTTATGCAATTTTTCAGGTAAAAATATCTGAATGGTCTCATACCCACCCTATGTGTGCCGATCGGTGTATTGCTGTGGGTCAGTGTAGAGCTGTTAACCGCGGGAATTCCCGTACGAGGGATAGATTGGAAAACGTGGTTTGTCAAAGCACAGAATGAAATTTTTTAAACTGTTTTTTTGCTTTAATTATCGATCAAAGGACCCAACAAACAGCAAGTATGATTGCCTAGTTAATAATATCGCATAATCGCGTCCCTTCAATACTTTTATCACAGCTTTTGCCTCGAAAAAGGTAAAATTCCTGTTTAAATCTCCATAACATTTGCAAACCAAGACCTTTACTTCGGGAAACCAATTGAAATTTTTGGCAGATATATTGAGAATCGATTTGGGTGCGTAAACCCAACCACCAAAGCTATATTTCTTGGTGAAAATTTAGTTTGACGGAGGGCACTACCGAGAAAACATGGCACGAATATAGCAATGAGAAAACATGGTATGATCGAGAAAAAGCTTTCAAAGATCGGATGATAGCTGAAATTAAACCTTCATATATGCTGGTATTTTAACAGGTTTAGGCGGTGTTATTCTCAGGACATTCTTCAAACATATATGGGACTGATTGATCATGACTAAACATATCGTATAAACATTTACGTCAGGTGCAAATATCATTTTATTATGACTTAGCCATAGTTGTTTCGTGTTGTATTAATTGCGTCGCAGAGTTGGCATTAGCTTTTAGAATCATGTTGGTCTCAACGAGTCTTGTGATGATGTGTTGTATTATCTCGACTAATTCCGAAGATGCAGAAGATAAGACTGACTCCAAGTCATCGATTCCACAGGCCTCACAATCTTCTATAATATCCAAACATCTTGATACTGCTTCTTTGTCCTTCTCCAGTGTTTTCCGTCTGTCTTCCAGAGTTGGCTCGGTCTCTCTTCCCCAACAATCAACATCACCAAGAACTTTGCCTTTTCCTCTGCATATCTTTTTTCCGTCGACTGCTATCTTAAAGGTACTCAACCCGATAAAACTCCTCTCAATTACTATTTCAATGGCTTCGGGGGTCAAAAATATTTGATTCGAGTCGAGGAAGTCACCCATCAAAGCTCAGATTTGTTAGATATCGATTTTAGAAATCTATTATTTTTCATTATCGGGAATTCTTTCTGGCCCAGAAGATAGTAAAAAATTCGTTATTATTACCCACTTGATTATAGAGTTATCCATCCTTGTCTGTTTGAATAGAATTTTGGCGTAAAATCTCGAGCATGTTACCAAATTGACGGCAGTTATAAGTACTCATCTCGAGAACATAAGAATTTTCAAAAATCAATATCTAATGACTCTGAGCTTTGTTTGATGGGTTCCTCGACTCGAATCAAATATTTTTTACCCCCAAAGCCAAAGAAATAGTAATATAGGACCCTCTGATCGGATTGTTGTTGTTGGAATCTGTTGAGATGGGGACCCTCTTTACGGGTTGAGTACCTTTAACTATGTTTTCAAAAACACATGTGCTACTTGCTGGATAATGTCTTGGCGAATACCAGGAGGATAACCCTTAGATTCTTAAGAACAATTGGTCTTTTTTTAGATTCTTGGTCCTTTGTCATAAGGTTGAGTCTATGAGGTACGGCAAAATTCAGCTTAGCTGTTAGAGGGTCATAGTAGTTTTTCTATGTTAATCCTTGAGTTAAGTCGCCAATGTGTTGAGGACCCCGCATGAAACGAAGAAATTTTCCTTGAAATAGCCGATATCCAGCTAAACAGAACATTTTGGTTTCTCTTAGAAATCGCATCATCGGTGTAGTTGGCAAAGAAAATAACCGGATTAAGTCCAAGAATAACAAATAACATATATTGTCTAAGGGCAGTGAGCCATGAGCGATCAGTCGATTCATCTCCATATACAGATCGACATGCCCCTCACCTTCTAACTGTTGTAGCACTTTTGGCAGCAGGTCTGTTAGTTCCTCAATCTCAACTTCAAATTCCGTTTCGTCTATTGGGATATACTACTGCCACACTGAAAAAACAAACTTAGTCAAAAGTAACTAAGTTACCTTAGTCAGAACCCCCGTCTCAAAACTAACTAACTTAGCTTAGTCAGAAATGACTAAGGTTGCCCTTAGTCATTTCTGACTAAGGCCTTAGTCAGAAATGGCTAAGGCCTTAGTCAGAAATGACTAAGGCCTTAGTCGGAAATGACTAAGGCCTTAGTCAGAAATGACTAAGGCTTGACTAAGTCATCACTGTATCCAGCTAGTACATTTAATTGGGCCTAATTATTGGGGGTATCATAGCCCTGCAGCCTCAGCTGAACATCGCAACTGCAGATTAAAATAACTGAAAATAATGACTTACAGGTATCAACATAAATTTTATTAACTATTGAAACAATTAGACAATATAAACAATGTTTTATCTTGAAAGAAAATTATTCATCACAGAATACTAGTATGCATTGAATATACATTCAATATCTGACCAGTCGATAATTGTTTCAAATTGAAACAAAAATTTATGCTTACATTAAAATGATAACGAACGACCAACATAGAAGATTAAATCGGAGGAAATGAAGAGTTTTTTTAGAAGAAAAATTATATGATAAATATCTTCACCACTATGTGTGGAACTGAGCGCTTGTATCAAGCCACGGTGGGGTTTCCGACACACATCGTGACTTGCCTTCAGGCTCGTCACAATAATTTCAGGAACACCGCCTTGGCTTGATACAAGCGTGCATATCCACACAGGCATAGCACTTGGTGAATACCTCTATTTAACAAATGAATGTGTTTTCAGAAATGCATGCAATTATGAACACTTTGTTGCGGTCACATTTTGAGTGAATCGCGGAAACAAACCTCGCAACATTTGATTTAAATGTCACAATTTTGAGCGCAAAGTGTCACCATATTAAGCGCAAAATATTGCAATAATATCACAAGCGACATGCTTATAAGTGTTTCCACTTGCCAAAATAGCATGCTTAATACACCACTTCTTTTGACTGGTACTGTACTACTGTATATATCAACAACAGCTACCGGCATTTGGGATTGGTCCCTTCAGGACAACAGCAGATCCAATAAACATGTAACTGTGCGCAATGACTTGGCGACAATTTTCCATGAAATATCAGTGAATCAGCCGAAGATAGTTTGATAAGAACATCCAACCAATAACAGTGTACTCCTGGTAAATTGTCGTGATGCCGGTAACTTGACGATAACATGGCGAATAATGACAATGTCTCATATCCACACATTTCAATGAACAATGATGAACACAGATGAATTGGTCGGGGTCATTGTAAAGTTGGAATTGTAGATACATGTATGTGATCATCCATCACTACACGGCATCAGTTTCATTGTTTTTTTTGTGTTTTGTTGACGTTGGAGCTATGTGAATTACACTGGTGCGCACGCCGCATATCCTCTCTTGTAATTGTACATGCATGTCAATGTGCTCGGAAAGAATCAGATTCTGAACAAGTACCGTACTGTCAACTGCATTTTCACCATTCTAATATTAATAGCTGCTCGTTGAGTCGTTGTTATTATTGTCACTTGACATCGAAGCTTCAGCCTTGTGTTCATCTGAATGAAGTCAGACCTTTGATTCGATTGAATAGATCATTAGGGGTGTAACGATACATCGATGTATCGATGCGACCACGATACAGCACTGACGATACGGTAATCGATACGGGCGTTCAAACGATACGTATCTCGATACACAAATTGCATGTTGTTATTTCCTATTAAGGTAAGTAAACAGCGGTCGCCATGAACGAGAAAGGTCAATGTTGAATCAGTATCTAACAAAAAATTAAGGTAATCCCCCACAATAAGTAATAATAATGATAAGCATTCCCTATTTATCACAGAGTAACCGTGAGGCCAACATACCGCATTGTGTCAATTTGCATGTGTGGACAATACGATGAAACACACTGTATTAATAGATCAATGAGTCGCTTGTGGTCCACTGATCAAAGAACAGACCTGACCTGAGTGACCTCAATTTTAATGACCTATTTCAATAGTACACGTCATGCAGTAAGTGACCTACTTTGTCAATGACATGTCGTTTACAAACGGCGGCAAACCTTTGATGCCTGTCTTACTGCTATTGCTGCAATTTTATTTCACTGTTAACCAGAGTGATGCAGCTACTGCATGTAGGTTCAACCTATATCATATCAATCTACATGTATGTCTTTCCCCATGTCACGTCAACACTGCACTATGTGCACTGGCCCGTGTGGGTTGCTGAGCAATTGTTAAACTTCCCGGAATAAACTTGTCAACAGAAAGTGAATCCCCCAATTCCCGTTATAAAGTTGACAACTTGACATGAGTTATTAATATAAAGCCCCTCCCATTTAGCTGTCAATCTCGTAACATTGACTGTGAGATGTTCGGAGAGGACGTTCCTCATTGGTCAACAGGTAGTGTTTGTACTCTCTAATTAATTTTGTTCAGATAACACAGTGCAGCGATGGGGTTGAATGTCGGCATCTTTATGCTTCCGGGCCTATGGGATTTCACTGATAGTCGATACATGGACGTGGTTTTAAATAGTTTGTTTTCTTCTTAGACAATACAATACAAGTTGCAACAACAAACATTATAGATGAACATCTAGAACATATATTTAGCGAGTTCATGTAGGCCTACATATAGCCATGCACGCACATACCCACCCGCCTCTATCGCTATATATCAGTGTATATACAGTCCGTAGGAAGACTTGGCAATATCACTATAATTTTAGGTAAGTAAAATCGCGATACGTATCGTATCGTGACCTCTGTATCGCGATAAACATCGATACACCCCATACCCCGTATCGTTACACCCCTATAGATCATGTCATGATTCATCGATTAATTGGCATGCATCACTGCTCTCGATGAATTTAGTGGAAATTGTCGATGATTAATAAGCCTTTTTTCGCAGAATTTAAACTTGTGCGGTTATCAAAGGAGTTCACCGAAATCAGACCGTCTTTAACAACTGTCCGCAATCGAACAGGTAACAGTCTCGATCACCAAACCAAGCCGGAATGAACTTCAACTTGGGGTAGTCGTCCACAATGCCACAGCGAAAAACGTTCACCGCACGTTATGTACTGACTACTGTGCAGTATTGTGTACGGTACATGTAACCTTGAAGGAGTCATCAGGCACAAATATAATGTTGGCAGCACATATTTCAGGCGCCGTTCTTTCACATGTAGAATAAAGATTCAAGTTATTATTGACAAATTGTCCACTTGTTGAAAGCAGCTGAATAATAAATTAGTTCAACAATACACGATTAACGGTTTCGCAGATTATTTTCCTAACTTCTCTTTTATCCTGGTTTTATCCGCTCTCCAAATACGCCATGGTTGTTATTTATGTAATATGTCGTCTCTTTTAGTTCTTTCGACGCCAATATCACGTCTAAATCACTCTGATTTTAGTGATTTTTCCGAATTAAAAATGTCAGCAAACCATAATGGTTGGCGATTATCGCAATACGATAGGGGAACACTTTTACGTTCGTACTCATATTTCACCAATTTTTGTACCTGGGTTGCCTGTCCTGAGTTTCACGTCAAAATGGCCAATTTGATTCTATTTGTCGTTGTATACATATTTATCACCCCATTTATTATTCATTTTCATAAAAATAAAATAAAAGAAGCTGAAGATGACATGTTTAAAATGTTTGAAGGCTTTGAAGCATGAATTTGGTTTGGCGATAAGTAGTTTTCAGAGTACGTTATACTTGCGATAGTTACGTTACGCACACAACGTTCCCCTATCGTATTGCGTGACAATAATTTGCGTTAAATTTACGTACTCGTCCATAGACGTACCGACCCGATTAACACAGGATGGATGCGATATTATATACATATTAAATGTCAGCAGAGTAAGATTCAGTCATACTGTATGGAGTCATTGCCGCATATAATATGTCGCCGATAAGTATACTATTGAGTTTTGACGGCATGACTGAATCAAGAAAATATTAACCTTAGTAACTAAGGTGTGACTAAGGTCACACTTAGTTACTTTTGGCTACGTTAGTCAAAAATAACTAAGTTACGGGTTGACTAAGGCTATGACTAAGTTTTTTTTTCAGTGCACTGGTATCATCCATTGAACTGTCTTCTTGTTCATCAACTAGTTCTGATTCATAGTTTAGTTTTCGCTTGACAGGTGTGTTGAATTTTTTTACTTTCGATTTCACATTGACAAAATATATTGACTCGTCCTTAACATCGACCCTTCTCCCCTCTGAGACTAGGTATGTTGGAATGATACCACGGTGAACTTTCAGCGCGTATTTCTCTGTCCCTGTCGCATGGTCCAAAAACTTTTCCAAATAGCGCAACTCGATATCACATTGTCCGTGATCTGTGACATTGTGATCTGCAATATCACTCAGGTTCGTCTACTTCGATCCACAGTGAAAACATTTAAACACCTGCACCACCCCATAAATGATGAGAGAAATCACCATGTGAATGAATATTATGGAACTTACTTATATTGAGATCAATCAACTGGATTCAATGATTACGTGATATACGTCACAAGGTGGATGGACCTGACAGAAACCCGAATGAAAGAGTTTACAAGTTAGTACATCTATACTGAGTGCGTTATATCACGTAATCATCGCAGCCTGTTTGTTAATCTGTTTATTACATATCCCAGCTAGAAATTTGACAGCTTGATGTGTGGTTTAAATTGTTGGGAACAACTTTTAAAAGACAATTTATGCACGAAATTTCACAAAAAGAAATTAAACGTCAAAGGGGAACTGACGTCAATTTCGGCAGTGACAATATACATATAGAGGCCAACTTGATAATTAACTGGGAAAACTGTATAAATCACACATATATGCTAGATAGGTAATAAATACAATGGTGTAGGTTATTACAGACATGCCATATCGATATTAGATCAATTGCATATTCCAACAGATCATCGAATAAGGAAACAGCTGCATTTAGTTCAAATTCTATTAAAATCTCAATGAAACTGGAATGTCGCATATATAAGAGAATGCATTGGCCTAACAATTTTTTATCATTGTTTTTAAAATAAATGTTTCTTACAATTTTTAGGACATAAAATAAAAAAACATCCATTACCCTGCAGGGAGCCCCACACATATATAGAAGCATATATAAGAGTGTCGTCTGCTCATGTTTGTCTGGGGCTCTGTATGGGTGAAATTATAAAATTGTTAAAGAATACAAGAACAAATTATTAAAATTGTAAAAAATTGTTAGGCCAATGCATTCTCTTATATATGCGAGGCGACCTATGGTCGACTCGCATATATAAGAGAATGCATTGGCACAGGGTAAAAAAATCCCGACTTGCGACTGGATTCGATATGGCGGGTCACATATGCCATAGGCTTTTTGTTCAACTTAATATCTGAACATTTCCCACAACTAAATACAGGTATAAATCATTCTGCACTTGTACAGTAATTTGGGTAACTTTTCAGGATTTAGTCGGAAATATGGCTTGTTGCCATTCATCGGAAAGCTGCTGTGGTTAAGAAGTCAATTACTTCGAGCATTACTGTATTATCTGTCATATGCTTAGATTTACTGAACATCCCTCAAAATAAATAAGAGACGCTTCCCATGTATTGTTTTATATCTGTGTGTATATATGCAATCTTCTAACCAATCCAATGGGTGTCCCAGATAATCTACCAAGTCTTCTAAACCATCCATTGAGTTTACCAAACAAAGGGGACACCCCTTTGATGTTTTAGGGAACTCATTTGATAGTTTCGGACACTCGGTAGACCATTCGAGATACTCGATGAATAGCTTTGAACACTACTGTGGTTAGGGACACTTATTATATGGTTTTGGACACTCAACGGGTCGTTTCAGACACTATATGTGCAGTCTTAGAAACTCCAGTTGAAACACTCGTGTGATTTTGGCTGGTTTGGTACATCCGACGCGTATTTACGATAACGGTTGGATTGTTCGGGACCCATGCACATGCACTCTATGTATGAATTGGGACACTCTCTTGTTGTTCGGGATACTAGGTAGGTGTTCTTTGACATCGTTGCGTGGTTTGAACAGTCCTTAGATTGACTGTGACTGTGACATATATTTGGATAATGGATGGGTGAATCTGAACCGATGACATAGACTAATCTCTATATATAAATTATATTCTATATCTGCAGATTTAGTCACATATTGAAAATATACCTATTTGTATGTTATAATTTTAGGGAATGTGAGGGGCAAATTGCTCGTTATTAATGACTCACCATTGTAGGGTATAGACTGACAATGGTATATGGTTTCACAACTGACCGCTTACACCAATATTTTCCGTATAATTGGGATAGAGCTGATGAAATTTTACACCAATTACCCACATTTAACTACTTCTGGTCAACATTGTGTCCAGCATCTTGGAAATGATGCATTAATTTCTATCCAAATGGGCACAAGTGGTCCATATCTGATAATTACTTAATATGTATTACACTAGTGTGCTCGGACTCGATTTCGGACATTCTGAACATTAAACTATAGTGATTCATAATATTTTAGCAATTTGGTACACCTATTTCGAAGCTTGTCCGCCATTTTGGATTTTGATACTATAATCTTTCACCAAAGTACAGATGTACGTCATGGCAACAAGAATGGCGAGGGTTTTATTGCATGATTCGGTGGCTGACATAACTTCCAGACTATATAATCGTGACTGGTGCGCATGGGACCGGCACCGAATCGCTGGGGAAATGGGGGGGGGGTGTCTTTTCGTAATGCATTCATGACCTGCTCTGTTTTTATCAAAAACAATGATTTAAATATAACTACCACGCATTTGAATCACTCATTTTATATTTCACAACTAATGGCTCTTTATCGACGAAATTGATAAGATAAATATCCTATGAACAGCGACTGCAAATATTTCTCCTTGGGGGTGAAGGTTAGCGTGTCCGATTTTATACTGTAACGCGCATGTGGTTTCATTACGACACGTAGCCGTGAAATCTGCAACTCAAACGGAATTACATCAGGTGCACAACGTCGCGAAGCCGAAAACTAATTATTCTGTCAAATATCACACCATAATACAATGTAGACCTTTAAAACAGACACAGTGTGTTTTTTACGTTAACTCTCGGAATTTTTTTTCCATCAACCTGCTATGCTCCATGACTGAGTGCAATATAAACGTAACTACAGTAATGTCCTAATTAATCGACTCCATAACCACAGCAGAGTTATGGGTAACTTTTCAGGATTTAGTCAGAAATATGGCTTGTTGCCATTCATAGGACAGCTCTCCCCGAGAGCTTTCCGATGAATGGCAACAAGCCATATTTCCGACTAAATCCTGAAAAGTTACCCACAATTCTGCTGTGGTCAAGAAGTCGATTACTTAGAGCATTACTGTATTTAGCTGGGCAGCTGTGCTTGTAGTTCACGGACAATCTAACTGTACATCAAAACTGTCACCTCAACTGCGCATCAGCAGCCAAATATCGATTTATAACCAATTATTTTATGTCTCGCGACGGTCTCCCATTGTCTTCCATGACTGAAATCGCCTATTTATCTACCTGACCATGTGCAGAGAAACCATTGCTGCATTCGCCAGCATGAAATGGTCCAGTGCGTTGTATAGTAAGAATATAAAGTTGATAATTTATGATATATGGGTTAGGACCCTCGCCTTTGTAAATATCCATCAGACTCAGATGTGCACCACAAGGGAGGAAATCCGCGAAACCAACCTGTTTGGTCGAAGATTTGTATTCTGATAGCTTTTGACAGTGGGGTCACTAACGAGGGAAATGCATTTCCTATCTCGGCCCTAGTCCCAGATATATCCCATACTAAGGCGAGAAACCACATTTCCCACCATCAAAACCTCTCTCTGCATGTCAGGTTGGCATAGGATTCCGGGGGTTAGCATATCATGGGTTGAGTGTCTGCCATCTGCGACGGAGTCCTTGACAAAATATCCGGTCACCCAACCAGGGTGGTCGACCATCAGACAGGGTGTCCAAAAAAATCAAGTGGTACACCAAAATATCTGCCTGGTCCGCCACTGATGGTCGACCCGACCAAAAAGGCTTCTACAGTAATTATCGCCGGTCTAAATGATGTGGGGAAACCCTCAGTGTGTTAACCATGTGGCGTCACTGTGACGAGCCCAACTTCAGCTCCTCTGGTACATAAACTTTCTTGGGACCCAACCACTAGGGCAGTTGTGGGCATCCAGCCACCTCGATATCTCAAAATCTGCAAACGTTATCAAAAATGAACACAGAGCATGCAAGGTTGGATCCCACATAGGATATACCAATCACAGCGTGCATGGTCATTCTTTGAGAGCTTTCTGTCCTTCACAGGTTCTTCTGTGGTTGTTATCGTAGAGCGTTTCTATCGGGTGTAGATGATTTTGAAGTATGTTTGGGGAATTTTATTTTTTAATAAGAGAAACGACGAAGTATGTCACATTGACTCACAAATCATACATAACGAAGTGCGCCTGTACGAATATACATCTGGCACTGCACGTTCGTCTGGCTCCAAATTTACAGTACATATTGACACATTACACAGTTCTGGCCCTTACGGCTAACAAATTATAATAAACAAAGCATGCACACAGGTGTGAATGAACGGCGTGGCGTGACCTAACACATTGGGTTTATTTTAGGAATTACAATCTCAAAATAATTAATCTTACTGCAATTTAGGAACGACTTGTTGTTAAGAAAAAATCGATCAATTACAAAAACTTGACCAACAAGGTTTTGATGCAGATGATTGATTGTTCCCTGATCAGACTCAGGAGATTTGTCAAACAAATTGATAGTGTCAATGAAAGCAAACTGGAAGGTATAGAAAAATCCATGTGTGATTTAAAAGCTGAATATGAAACTCTTGTAGCGACCAGAAGAATAAAAGACAAAGAGGACAAAAGAGAAGTAATGCTTAGAAAGATTGGAACAGAAAAAGAGAAGATGCAACAGCTCGGTGCCCTCAGTGAAAAGAAGACACAAAAAGCTTAGAACAGGCAAATATTCTAGGAACAAAGCCGAAGAGCTGCAGAGACAGTTAAATTTATTCGATTCACCCGAAAGTGGTGATAAGAGTAGTAGTTCCAATAACGAACAAACTAAGATAAAGAGTAAAGTCAATTCAGACATCGATTCAAACGTCAGATTACATATTTAAAAACAACAATGTTGCTCACACTATGTTACAACTGGAATTTTTAACAAAGATATTTAATTCAATCAATTAACATTCAATCAATTTGTTGCGGGTCAATTAGAAATAATATCAACCACTAAGTATACCACAGAAAAGAATGGTAGATTAGACCTATTGAAAAAGTTATCATATTACTCCGAATTATACGATTTGAAATCTCTTTTGTGGTTTCATGCTGCCTGGATCAGGAGAATTGAATATGGTCAGAATAGTTGGTCTGACAATCCGGCAGATGTTGAAGTACCATTATTGACCGGTTCTGCCAGGCAGCCTTGGGGTCAAAAAAGATAACTAGATCTTCACATTTTAGGTATAAATACCAGTGCAGGTACCTCCAACAGTAACAATTCAAGTTACAAATGGTTTTGCCCTGTTTTTCAGAGACAAAAGTGTAACGAATCCTCACCGCATTCTGAAACAATCAATCATGTTCCATATACAGTTTTTCACTTCTGTGCAACTTGTTTCAATAAAGAAAAAACCCCAACTACCACACTCTGAAAGCTCTTCCGCATGCCCTTAACACATGTACCAGTAGATCTTGAGCTGAATTATATATCTGATCAAGTTTCTTATTCTGTAGATCATTTTGTAAAATATGCTACTACCCGTACTAGTACCACTGACAGCTATGAAACAAGTAATTCAACAAGTGTGTGGAAGAGTGATTCAGAATTTGATTGGGAAGTCGGTGATACAAACAGGTAATATAAATAAAGCATTTGATGCCTCATTAGAGACAGGGCAAGAATCTTCTATAACAATTGATACCACTGAACATTCTTTACCTCCTGAAGTCATATACAGGTACATGTATACACCAGCAGATAAATTTGAGGTTTGTTCTCAACAAGAGACATTTGAGAGCTGGTGTATAATCACTGTTAGTCAAATTCTTCCCAAGCAATTTTATATTGAGACTAACCAACTGGTCACTGCTTCCAGTTGTCCCATCTTACAGCGTGTAAAATCCCTATTTACTCGAGGCTAAATATATCTTTCATCAGAAATCAATTACATGAATATGCTGATACACAGTTGATAGAGTTCTTACAATACGGGTTCCCAATTGGTATTACTGATCTAGTCTCTAGTCACTGACAATTTTATACAAGCAACAATTTCTCCTAACCACAGGGATGCCTTGCAGTTTCCAGAAGCCATGTCACAATATATTCACAAAGAATTAAGTAGTAATTCAGTGATAGGACATTTTGAGACCAACCCATTCAGTAACAATATTCATATCTCACCTTTAAATACTGTTCCAAAATGAGGATCTTCTGATAGAATTATTTTTTATCTAAGTTTTCCCTTGGGTCAGTCAATCAACGAAAATATGCCAGATAATATATACTTGGGCCATCCAGTCCGAATATCCTACCCATCAGTAGATGATTTAGTAGATTTAGTTAAACATTTTGGCAGAGGTTGTCTCCTTTTAAAAACAATTTCTAAAAAATTCCTATAGACAGAGTGATATACAATTCTTTTTGGATTCGGGAGATATCCATCGTTTGGTGTTTATATGGGATAATCAACTATATTTTGACACTGCATTACTATGGGAATAAAAACTTCAGTCTTTATCTTTCAGAGATTCTCTTCAATAATTCTCTTTATGATGGGACAAAACGGATTTTTTGTCTTGAATTATCTGGGTGATTTTGCTGGAGCATAGATACCCATAAAGCCGAATCTGCTTATGACTATCTAGGTGAACTACTTGTTAAGAGTGGTCTTAAAGAAACCGTTGAAAATTCTTGCCCTCGGGATACTTCAAAATGACTTTTCTAGGTATTAAATTTGATACTTTTAGACTCACTCTCAGTATCACCGAATATAGAATGATAGAGATACACGAATTAGTTAACCCTTTACCCAACAGAAGGGCCCTGTGCCAATACATTCTCTTATATATGCGAGTCGACCATAGGTCGCCTCGCATATATAAGAGAATGCATTGGCTTAACACATTAAAAATTATAAAATTGTTAAAGAATGTAAGAAAAAATGGTAAAAAGTGTTAAAAAAAGATTTTTTTTAGGCCAATGCATTCTCTTATATATGCGAGGCGACCTATGGTCGACTCGCATATATAAGAGAATGCATTGGCGCAGGGCATAACTGTGACTACCACAATGTGGTCAAGGAGCCGGTTCCAATGATATCCATATTTGTATGGTTCTATTGAGACAGACCGAAGATATTTTAGGCTGTTGAAGCTTTATTTGGCCGGTTTTGTTGGGTAAAGTGTTAATGAATGGTTGAACAAACAAAAAATAATTACAATCCCTTTTAAGCACATTTATACTTTATTAGCCAGTTTATAAAACCTGGCGGATTATTTTTTTTCAAGATTGCTAGCTTGGCTTAGAGAAATTGACTCCCATTCTAAGATACTTCGTTCAATTGCTCAGTTTCTCAAGAAGGACTTGATATGGTGGTCAACAGTTTTGAGACACCATATAACGGTGTCAGTGATGTACCTGGAGGAATGGTCACAGTCTGATGAGTTATTTTCAACAGATGCGTGCTTGTCGCGGTGTGGTTGAACAAACAAAAAAGAATTGCAATCCCGTTTAGGCAAATTTATACTTTATTAGCCAGTTTATAAAACCTGGCAGACTATTTGTTTCAAGATTGCTAGCTTGGCTAGAGAAATTGACTCCCATTCTAAGATACTTCGTTCAATTGCTCAGTTTCTCAAGAAGGACTTGATATGATGGTCAACAGTTTTGAGACACCATATAACGGTGTCAGTGATGTACCTGGAGGAATGGTCACAGTCTGATGAGTTATTTTCAACAGATGCGTGCTTGTCGCGGTGTGGTTGAACAAACAAAAAAGAATTGCAATCCCGTTTAGGCAAATTTATACTTTATTAGCCAGTTTATAAAACCTGGCAGACTATTTGTTTCAAGATTGCTAGCTTGGCTAGAGAAATTGACTCCCATTCTAAGATACTTCGTTCAATTGCTCAGTTTCTCAAGAAGGACTTGATATGGTGGTCAACAGTTTTGAGACACCATATAACGGTGTCAGTGATGTACCTGGAGGAATGGTCACAGTCTGATGAGTTATTTTCAACAGATGCGTGCTTGTCGCGGTGTGGTTGAACAAACAAAAAAGAATTGCAATCCCGTTTAGGCAAATTTATACTTTATTAGCCAGTTTATAAAACCTGGCAGACTATTTGTTTCAAGATTGCTAGCTTGGCTAGAGAAATTGACTCCCATTCTAAGATACTTCGTTCAATTGCTCATTTTCTCAAGAAGGACTTGATATGATGGTCAACAGTTTTGAGACACCATATAACGGTGTCAGTGATGTACCTGGAGGAATGGTTACAGTCTGATGAGTTATTTTCAACAGATGCTTGCTTGTCGCGGTGTGGTTGAACAAACAAAAAAGAATTGCAATCCCGTTTAGGCAAATTTATACTTTATTAGCCAGTTTATAAAACCTGGCAGACTATTTGTTTCAAGATTGCTAGCTTGGCTAGAGAAATTGACTCCCATTCTAAGATACTTCGTTCAATTGCTCAGTTTCCCAAGAAGGACTTGATATGATGGTCAACAGTTTTGAGACACCATATAACGGTGTCAGTGATGTACCTGGAGGAATGGTTACAGTCTGATGAGTTATTTTCAACAGATGCTTGCTTGTCGCGGTGTGGTTGAACAAACAAAAAAGAATTGCAATCCCGTTTAGGCAAATTTATACTTTATTAGCCAGTTTATAAAACCTGGCAGACTATTTGTTTCAAGATTGCTAGCTTGGCTAGAGAAATTGACTCCCATTCTAAGATACTTCGTTCAATTGCTCAGTTTCTCAAGAAGGACTTGATATGATGGTCAACAGTTTTGAGACACCATATAACGGTGTCAGTGATGTACCTGGAGGAATGGTTAAAGTCTGATGAGTTATTTTCAACAGATGCTTGCTTGTCGCGGTGTGGTTGAACAAACAAAAAAGAATTGCAATCCCGTTTAGGCAAATTTATACTTTATTAGCCAGTTTATAAAACCTGGCAGACTATTTGTTTCAAGATTGCTAGCTTGGCTAGAGAAATTGACTCCCATTCTAAGATACTTCGTTCAATTGCTCAGTTTCTCAAGAAGGACTTGATATGATGGTCAACAGTTTTGAGACACCATATAACGGTGTCAGTGATGTACCTGGAGGAATGGTTAAAGTCTGATGAGTTATTTTCAACAGATGCTTGCTTGTCGCGGTGTGGTTGAACAAACAAAAAAGAATTGCAATCCCGTTTAGGCAAATTTATACTTTATTAGCCAGTTTATAAAACCTGGCAGACTATTTGTTTAAAGATTGCTAGCTTGGCTAGAGAAATTGACTCCCATTCTAAGATACTTCGTTCAATTGCTCAGTTTCTCAAGAAGGACTTGATATGATGGTCAACAGTTTTGAGACACCATATAACGGTGTCAGTGATGTACCTGGAGGAATGGTTAAAGTCTGATGAGTTATTTTCAACAGATGCTTGCTTGTCGCGGTGTGGTTGAACAAACAAAAAAGAATTGCAATCCCGTTTAGGCAAATTTATACTTTATTAGCCAGTTTATAAAACCTGGCAGACTATTTGTTTCAAGATTGCTAGCTTGGCTAGAGAAATTGACTCCCATTCTAGGATACTTCGTTCAATTCCTCAGTTTCTCAAAAATTACTTGATATGGTGGTCAACAGTTTTGAGACACCATATAACGGTGTCAGTGATGTACCTGGAGGAATGGTTACAGTCTGATGAGTTATTTTCAACAGATGCTTGCTTGTCGGGGTGTGGTTGAACAAACAAAAAAGAATTGCAATCCCGTTTAGGCAAATTTATACTTTATTAGCCAGTTTATAAAACCTGGCAGACTATTTGTTTCAAGATTGCTAGGTTGGCTAGAGAAATTGACTCCCATTCTAAGATACTTCGTTCAATTGCTCAGTTTCTCAAGAAGGACTTGATATGATGGTCAACAGTTTTGAGACACCATATAACGGTGTCAGTGATGTACAGTGATGCTCTAATTAATCGACTCCTTTAACCACAGCAGAATTATGGGTAACTTTTCAGGATTTAGTCGGAAATATGGCTTGTTGCCATTCATCGGAAAGCTCTCGCCGAGAGCTTTCCGATGAATGGCAACAAGCCATATTTCCGACTAAATCCTGAAAAGTTACCCATAATTCTGCTGTGGTTAAAGGAGTCGATTAATTAGGGCATTACTGTACCTGGAGGAATGGTCACAGTCTGATGAGTTATTTTCAACAGATGCTTGCTTGTCGCGGTGTTGTTGAATCTTTAATAATAAAATGTTTTCATACTACCTTTCCACAATTCATCACAAATGACCAACTTGATATCAATTGGTTGGAGTTACTTACAATCAGTGTGGTTCTGAAACTTTGGGGAGGTCAATTTTCTAGAAAGAAGGTTAGACTATATGTGATAACATGGTGTCAGTTACAGTGATAAATACTGGACAAATAGGACTATTTTCTCCAGTCTTGTCTCAGAGAAATCTGCTACTTAACTGCAAAAATCCAATTTGACGTTAGATGTGTTCATCTGTCATGTGCCTCCAATAGAATTTCTGATATATTATCAAGATGGGACCCTGACTCAGAATCTGACCAAAAATTCCAACAATTGATATCAAACAATGTGCATCATAATAACAAGAAATTTACAAAGATAACAATCTCTTTCATTTTGAAAATGAGTGGTAACTTAATTCCCACAATTTCTCATTTGAATCCTGGGTGGATAGCAATGGGTACTTAAGTTGGTTCCTTTTAGCTGTCGAACTACAATCATTGGAGGAAGATACAAGAGTCTTCCACCTAACAGCATTTGTCGAAGGCACAAAATAGAATTTGAAAACTCAAACCTTGACCTATCTGCAGTTTTGTATTTTCTTTAAACTGGTTCCTCTGCCAGCTTCTACAAGAACTTTGGGCCTCAACGTTCAGTTTCTAAGCAGGTCATTCAAATCACCCTCCTCAATTCAAAATTACTTATCAGAAGCGAAATATCTGCACATTGTTCTAAGTTGCGACTACGAGGCGTTCAATTCCTATTACTTGAAACTTTTTATTAAGATCATTTCTCTTTTCAAACAGCATTGTCCAAAACAAGCATTACCTATAACACCTGATTTCTATGTGAATTTTCATATTTTATGGATTTATCTTGCGACTTAGATATTACCTTTTGGTGCTTGTTTCTTTTAGCCTTTTCCCCAATGCTAGAAAATCTAACATAGTTCCAACCACAAGGTCAGTGAAAGACTGTGAAAAAATATTGCATAGAAGCGACATTCAATGTTTCCCAGACATTCGGTGGTCAAAACAATTCAATTCGGACACAGTATATTAAAGATACACATTACTGCCATCCCAGGTTCTATATAGTGTTATATAATAAAATGATTTCATCGATACCTGTACTAGATTGCTCTCCAGTATTTGTTAAATATCTAAACAGTAGGTTAGTTCCGATCACTTACAGTCACCTAACTGGCTTAGTGACGCCTATAAAGCCTATTTGGTATTTTCCCAATCTGATAAACTTTCAGTCTCTAAAATGATGGCCCCTGTCTTAAATAAGTTTTTATTTAATTGCAGCTAAATGGAAGATCATTTATTTATTGGGAGGTTCTATTGTTGAGTATGTATCAGATATTGATGGGACCTATTGTGACAGTCTTAGAGGAGCCAGAATAGACTTTTTATGACTTATAGAATCGCTGTTCATTTAACGTCCAGTTTATTGATGTAAGTGTGTTTTGTGGGGGGTTTGGATCAAGTAATAAATAGAATCTACAACTTGTCACCAGTTTATAGCGAAATTTACAAAACTCGTCGAGTAAGTTAGGTCTGGACATCGCCACAGGCTCGGCCCAGACCTAATTTCATAGATGAGTTTTGTAAATTTCGCTATAAACTGGGGACGAGTTTTAGATCTTCTATATATATTGACCAAGTAAGCGTGAGAATATATTTCTTAGTTACAAGAAATAACAGTAAGACGTTGCCAAATACAGTGACTTATTTAGATTATAAATGCCCATATATGGGGCCAACACTGAACTATAAATGTTCTACGGTATGCGACAAAAAAGGTTACTGACCTCAGATAAAATGACGAAATGAAATAAAAAAAACAAACAATAATTTAAAGTCGAATAAATATAAAAGGCCGTCCGGCCACAGTGTAACCCGAAAAAACTGGCTTCATTGTGGGCATCAGCTTTTCTGAAAAAAATAACAAGGACCCTAAATCCGATACTAAATTTCAGAACAATCCAATCAGTGTCCCCTGAAATGGTACACGGCAAACTCTAGATATTTATTTGTTAATTTTACCTTCATTAATGCTGGTTGTGTTATTTGTTATCAGATGATCTGTTCAGTGAATAAACAAGAAATCATCGGAAAAAAGTTCATATTATATTTTCATATAAGAAATCAATATTCCATATTTGAGAGCAACCAGACAAAAATGGGTGGATCGTACCCATATTCGAACTTGATCTGTATTTCAAGCTGATAAACTCATATATCAAATTTGATTCAGATATGATCACACAAACTAAAGTTATCATCCGGAAACCAGAAATTGACAGGATTCCAAGTCGAAAAAGGCCCATAACTCTCACAAAAATGGGCAGAGCAAACCCATATTCGAACTTGACCTGTATATAGGGCTGATAACCTAACATACCAATACACCTATGAAATATGCTTTTGATCTATTAACCGAAACTAAAGTTATCATCCGGAAACCATTTCCGGACGCACGTACGCACGGACGAACGGACGGATACCGGCTATTTTAATAGTCCCCCGAACAATTTTTTTCGGGGGACAAAAATGGGCACTGTGTCACTTCTCTTGGCTGTCTGCTTCTGGTTGTTTCATAAAATTATTACTAATTGTGCATGGTCACTAAAGATCTAGAGGTCCATCTACATTTAGCCACATGTTCCAAAACAAGAATGTGAAATGTTCAAGGCTAGTTGTTTACGATCGAATGTGATCGATAGTGGAAAGTTGTTCACAACTGCGACCTGTTTGAAAGAAAAAACAAATTACGAATATGATTAAATCCCCGCAATCTCGCTGTGATATAACCGACGAGCCAGGTGTTTGTCAAACTTTTTACGATCGTATTTTCCAATGAATTTTCTTTGTATTTTGACCCTTAGTTTATAACGAACCAAAGCCGGGCGCTTTGGGTCGTATATATTATAGACTATATCTGATTTTGTGACGTCACCAATTATTATCTAATACGACGCTGCTGTTTTGAATTTTGCGAGCGCTTTTGTTGCACAGTAGATCGGTGGGCTTCATTAATGTCGTAATCGGAGAATCTTGTTACTGTGTCTTTCCATTACTGGTATTGCAAATGAGAATGATGAATATTGAATTACAATGTATGTTCATTCGTAGCGTTAGTTTACCTTTTATTGAGAAAATAAGACACAATAAATAACGACACTATAGTAACTGGTCTACACACACATCGGGGCGAGTGAAAAGTGATCGAAATTCCTGATGTGAAATATAATAAGAATGTCATCACGAATTTACCGTTCTACTGTGCGAAGGTGGGCCTTTAATGTACAGCACTTGGTACGGTGTGGTACTGTGCGAAACGAAATAACATATATTTAATGTATGATCATATTACACAGCTGTAACAAAACCATTAGATGAGATATATAGAATGCAGAAAATAAGTGGACTACATTATCTTATGCGTCTTTCACCAATGGTCGGAGGACCCCTCCTGCATATAGATGCCATCACATGACCATACCAAACATAAGCCAGATTATCAAACCAGCAATTGAATACAAGAAAACCATAATCAGAAATGGTAACGCCCTCAAGATCATATTATTAGCCATAAATATAAATTATAATATAAAATATATTGGTTACATGAATTCACCGCCTCAGAATTCCGTTAAAACAACTAATCCTTCGAATTATTACAAACAACTACGTCTTATTACTGCAGGTTTCTCATTCACCACACCAGAAAGCTTCTAAATGCGGATAAAAAATCGGAGGTATTGTGTTCCCGCCAAGATTGCATGGTCCAGCCATTGTTCATACCTAAACATCGAAAGCAATTAACGCGGTCATAATTGTTACATACTGCAACTATAAGACATCCAGCGGATACACACCCCACGAAAGCCCGAAATGTGTTGTCCTGCGAGAAATCCCATAGCTATAGCTCAATTTGACACGGCCAGATTAGCCTTCCTACAATATCCATAAACAAGATCATCTATTATATATTTTGGAAGATCTGCCTGTCTGTGTGTCTGTGTGTTCGCGATGGACTCGAAAACGGCCGAACCGATTTCGATGAAACTTGGTATGTGGGTGTATTTTCGGCCGGGAACTGGCATAGGCCTATTAATTTGCCCGTGCGACGTGACCTTGAAATCGGGTAATTTCAAGGTCAAACGCCAGAATATCACGGGATTTCGATGAAACTTGGTATGTGGTGGTATCTTCGGTCGGAGAGTGGCATAAACCTATTAATTTGCCCGTGCGACGTGACCTTGACCTTGAAATCGGTTCAATTCAAGGTCAAATCGCCAATTTTGATGGGATTTCGACGAAATTTGATACATGGGGGTACTTTTGTCAACTGAGTGTTTTGGACGGGTCGAGTCGTGACCCCGACCTGACCTTGACCTTCAAAATGATCAATTCAAGGTCAAATCGGGTAAAACCGGATGGATTTCGACGGGCACGTTTGTCGGGTACTTTTGTCCGGGAAGAGTTTTGGACTGATCTAATCGTGACCCCCACTTGACCTTGACCTTCAAAATGGACAATTCAAGGTCAAAGCTCGGACGAAGTCGGGTCACCTTCTAGTATATTATATACCCATGATTTTAATTATAGAATATATAATATATTGGTTTCGCGAATGACCAACTCAGAATTCCGTTAAAATAACGATAACAACCAGCAACTAATTAACGAACCGGCGGCCGACTCGGCCGTCTCCAACCACAGCCATCAGTGGGCTGCAGAACGAATATCTATAAAAGTTGAAATATAAGGCTTTTATTGGTAATTGACACAGCTTGTCACAAACCAAAAATCAACATTATTGACTTAATAATGTAAAGGTCAATAAACGAAATTGAAATTCCCAACTACACCTTTTACCGTTGACCGGCCTCCTGATCGCGCAGTTCGACTTTTAAATAAACCGGAAAAAAAAATTCTATTTATAAAAGTCCCATCGGCCCACATGTTTCTAATATTTGGCCACCAGTGTACACCCGATGGGCGTTAATAAGATTCACGATGGGTTCTTTGAATTGTTTTTATAAGTAGTATTTGCTTCATTTCTTCACCCATTCGGCTTTGGAGTTAACAGATGATGTGAAAAATGTTCACGTGCCATGTCGCTGGTTATAGTTGGGCATGATACCATGTATGTTCCTGCCAAATTTCGACTGTTTTACTCACAATCGTTGTCTCCTTGCAAATATATGAAAGGACAACAGAACCTAATTGAAAACAGCGGCGTGTCTAAATCCTGAAAAGTTACCCATAATTCTGCTGTGGTTAAGGAGTCGATTATTTAGATACGAGCATTACTGTATATGGGGAAATGAGTTTAGGAGACACGAAGGTACAGCTGCACATGGGTGAGGGAATTATCCCGCGGTCACTAGACGAACCATAAACACTTCCTCCCACACTTTATTATGGTCCCTCCAAATATAGCTTTAAGTTAATCTATTTCTGTTAATTTGACCAAATATAGTTTGGGGGTCTATAAAACTACTCTGACGTCATTCCTATGAACAACGCATTACGTCTCTATTTTTGTCGACGACGCCGGCTATTGTAGCTTCGAGAAAGCTTGGACCAATAATAGACTTTATTGGTCCCAGGAGAAACCCAGAAAGTAGACGCCATTCGAATAGTATATAGAATGCCTTTATAACAATCTTGCTTGGCAAATTAGACGGGCTGTCCCCTCGGCGATATAGTATCGATCAGTGGAGGAAGGGGTTACGCTATCGTATGTATAATAATCAAAACCTAATCAGATAATAATCACATGGAATCATTATCAGGATAAATGCTACAAGAAACATGTTGATGGCCACACAATGGCGTTCTCAATGAGTATGGGAGGAAAAATTCACATTTAATAGCTAATTACGCTTAATAATCACTCATAACGCCATAACGTTTAGGCGTAATAGGTTTCCATAGCCTTACTACATGTACATTACATGTAATGATATCATCTAATGTAAATATATGTAAAAAGTTACTAGTTAAAAGTAATTGGCTGCATCCATTTAAGCTCCAGAGGAGTTTCGAGATATGGAATTTGAATTATGCTTAAAGATTTCTCTTAAAGGGGTACTGTACACAGAGATAGGCAACTTTGTTATTTACTCCCATTGACATAACTTTCAAGTTAGATTATTTTCGTGTTATATGAGTTTCGTATAAACCTAATTTAGCGACGAAAATATTGATCTTAGAAATAAAAATATTACGATTTCAAACTACCCGCCATGTTTTTGACCTTCACCGGAGAAGACGCAGTTTGCATGATGAACCGGAAGTTCAATTGATGCCTGCAATCTGTTCCATCGAACAATCTCACCCCCTATAACATTATTTGACGCTTTATGAATCTTGTTTCTTCTCTTTTTTTCCGAATCGGTTATAGCGGGACTTCCTTTTGCATTTAACATGTTTTGTTCGCAACTCAATAATGTTCGTCGTAAACGGCCGTCGACAAAAGACACCCAACAGGTGAGATTTCAAGAACGGTAACTCGTAATGGCATAATTCGCCATTTTATGACTCCAGCCATAAATTAATTTTTATTAAATAACTCAATTTGACTTTTATGATAGCCTGTTAATCGGAACGTTTTCAGTAGACATCGTCGACTCAAATAAGTTATTTTAAAATATAATATTGATATTAGATCGCAATTGTCACTGGGAATTTATTGGAATTGGGGTACAGTACCCCTTTAAGCGTATTTAAAATTCCATTACGTTTAAGCATAATGCAATTAGACTTAAGTGTAATAACGTAATAGCATTCCGATTAAGCGTAATGGAAATTTGAATTACGCTCAAGCATAATGGCATAAAAGATTAAATGTGAATTTGGCCTCCCATGAGAGAGAGAGAGTGAGGGAGATATCTATTATATATTTTGGAAGATCTGTGTGTCTGTGGTCTGTGTGTGTGTGTGTTCGCGATGAACTCAAAAACGGCCCACCCGATTTCGATGAAACTTGGTATGTGGGGGTATTTTCGGTCGGGGACGAACATAGGCCTATTAATTTGTCCGTGCGAGGTCAACTTTTCACGTGCCGAGGTCAAATCTGTTTTTACGCCGTTTTGCGCTAATATATTTCAGTTCGGTGCTTACAAATCGATTCGAAACAGCGCGAATAATAACATGCCAGTCATAATAATGACACTATGAGAATCTTTCGTGTTTCCTCTTTCCAACGATATATAATATGTATGTATCCGTTTTAGTTATCTGCCTCAATTATTAAGAAGAAGTGGTACGATCTTCTATCAGGGTAAAAACAATGCGTAACTTCTATGACGTCGTTAGAGGTCATAAAGTTAGATCACGTTAACTCTTCTCCGGCCGATGCATTTGACTGTTTCAGACGTCTTGGCGATATCTCGGGCACCGATGGTAATTTATCTTTACGTTGAAACTTGATAATTAATGAGCGTGTGTATATGAGGCGCGTTTATATACTTCAGTGGAAATCAAATCGGGTTAAACTGGCGGATTTTTTCGGACGAAATTTGATGCATAGGGTATCTCGGTATCCGCTGGGCCGATTTCCCGGTATCCGCTGGGCCGATTTCCACCATTTTTGGGGTGTTGGTCCACCTGACCTTGACCTTCAAAATGGTCAATTCAAGGTCAAATCGGGTAAAACCGGATGGATTTCGACGGGTACTTTTGTCGGGTACTTTTGTTCGGGCACTGTGTTTTGGACGGGTCAAATCGTGACCCCACTTGACCTTGGCCTTCAAAATAGACAATTCAAGGTCAAAGCCCGGACGAAGTCGGGTCACCTTCTAGTCTATTATATATTTTGGAAGATCTGTGTGTCTGTGGTCTGTGTGTGTGTGTGTTCGCGATGAACTCAAAAACGGCCCACCCGATTTCGATGAAACTTGGTATGTGGGGGTATTTTCGGCCGGGGACGAACATAGGCCTATTAATTTGTCCGTGCGAGGTCAACTTTTCACGTGCCGAGGTCAAATCTGTTTTTACGCCGTTTTGCGCTAATATATTTCATTCGGTGCTTACAAATCGATTCGAAACAGCGCGAATAATAACATGCCAGTCATAATAATGACACTATGAGAATCTTTCGTGTTTCCTCTTTCCAACGATATATAATATGTATGTATCCGTTTTAGTTATCTGCCTCAATTATTAAGAAGAAGTGGTACGATCTTCTATCAGGGTAAAAACAATGCGTAACTTCTATGACGTCGTTAGAGGTCATAAAGTTAGATCACGTTAACTCTTCTCCGGCCGATGCATTTGACTGTTTCAGACGTCTTGGCGATATCTCGGGCACCGATGGTAATTTATCTTTACGTTGAAACTTGATAATTAATGAGCGTGTGTATATGAGGCGCGTTTATATACTTCAGTGGAAATCAAATCGGGTTAAACTGGCGGATTTTTTCGGACGAAATTTGATGCATAGGGTATCTCGGTATCCGCTGGGCCGATTTCCCGGTATCCGCTGGGCCGATTTCCACCATTTTTGGGGTGTTGGTCCACCTGACCTTGACCTTCAAAATGGTCAATTCAAGGTCAAATCGGGTAAAACCGGATGGATTTCGACGGGTACTTTTGTCGGGTACTTTTGTTCGGGCACTGTGTTTTGGACGGGTCAAATCGTGACCCCACTTGACCTTGGCCTTCAAAATAGACAATTCAAGGTCAAAGCCCGGACGAAGTCGGGTCACCTTCTAGTCTATTATATATTTTGGAAGATCTGTGTGTGTGTGTCTGTGTGTGTGTGTGATCGCGATGGACTCGAAAACGACCGAGCCGATTTCGATGAAACTTGGTATGTGGGGGTATTTTCGGCCGGGGGGTGGCATGGGCCTATCAATTTTCAGATCCGAGGTCAACTTTTCACGTGCCGCGGTCAAATCTGTTTTTACGCTGTGTTACGGGACTTTCATTTGAGTTCGGTGCTTACAAATCGATTCGAAACAGCGCGAATAATAAAATGCCAGTCATAATAATGACACTGTGAGAATCTTTCGTGTTTCCTCTTTCCAACGATATATAATGCGTATGTATCCGTTTTAGTTATCTGCCTCGATTATCAAGAAGAAGTGGTACTATCTTCCATCAGGATAAAAACAATGCGTAACTTCTATGACGTCGTTAGAGTTCATAACGTTAGATCACGTTAACGCTTAACCGCCCGATGCATTTGACTGTTTCAGACGTCTTGGCGATATCTCGGGCACCGATGGTAATTTATCTTTACGTTGAAACTTGATAATTAGAATTAATGAGCGTGTGTATATGAGGCGCGTTTATATACTTGAGTGGAAATCAAATCGGGTTAAACTGGCGGATTTTTACGGACGAAATTTGATGCATAGGGTATCTCGGTATCCGCTGGGCCGATTTCCCGGTATCCGCTGGGCCGATTTCCACCATTTTTGGGGTGTTGGTGTTTGACCCCACCTGACCTTGACCTTCAAAATGGTCAATTCAAGGTCAAAGCCCGGACGAAGTCGGGTCACCTTCTAGTATATATATATATATATATATATATATATATATATATATATATATATATATATATATATATATATATAGAGGATCTACAACGAGTCCCCAGTTTATAGCAGAAAAGGCTCGGTCCAGACCTAATTTACGGGACGAGTTTTGTAATTTCCGCTATAAACTGGGGACGAGTTGTAGATTCTATTTATTACATGATCCAAAACATCGACAAAACATACTTAAATCAACAAATGAATCGCGAAACTAACATCGGCTTCTATAAGACATGCGATGACGTTTCACGTAACTATTCGTTGTTTGCCGCGTAAAGAAATAGTCCTAGATCAATAAAGACTCTTTGACCGCATATATTGGCGTATATTTAATGATATAATTTTTCAAACTCTTCATTCATAATAGTTTGTTGGAAAAATATTGGAAGCTATAGTATTTTGAGAAGTAGCTTATGGAATGTTAACAGACCACAAACCTGAAGTCAAAGGCCACCTGGCACTATTTCCGAACGTTTAATATCACAATTTATAGAATGGGTTTATTGAATGGAAGAAGGGTAGAATCATGTAATAAATATATATATTGTATTGTCGTAATGCTGACCCGGAAGAGATGCACTATCTTCATGAGACAAACTACATTACTTTAATATTTTATGAATGCAGGTCTTCAAGATTGGGCACGATTTTGATGTGTCGTGGACACTAGATATGACACATTAAGTGCAACATGTTTGTAGCTGTTGAATTTGCGAAACCTCTCTGGTACCATAGGGCAATGTGGTGCATAATGCGACGCGGGGCATAATGCGACAGACGGTCGTTATCAGGCCATATGATTTTTCCATGACTGAAGTTGAATCGCACATTTATTATTTTAGTAAGACCAATCATAGAAGTGGACATCCCAATTGGACCGACATCATTATGACTGTCTAATCTCACATGCGAAACGCCGGAGTAGGGGTACCCACATTTGGTGACCCCCTTTTTGAATGGTTTATAACTTTCGGTAGGTCTTGTACATGTTAAAACGAGAACATCTTACCACTTCCACAAAAGCTACATGCGTATTTTGGTAAAGTAAGACGAGTTATATAGTAAGTTGATCAGTTCTATGTACATCGGTTATTCACATTTACTCATATTGGGGGAGAGACAGGTTGTCTGGTTGTGGGGCATAATGCGACACTAGGGTACACCAGTACGAAAACAAATTATGATTAGGCATATCGCAAATCAAACCGGGAAAAATAAATCTTATCGTCACCTTAGTTCAAAAGAAAAGAAATAAAAAAACATATTCGCTCATTCCCAAACATTAGAACATGATATAGATAAATAATTATTGTTAATCCTACCCCGGCCATTTACCTGAACTCAAAACTTTACCCGCCATATAAATCAATAAAATGTCCCATTGGTCTGCTGCTATGACTTTAAATAACGCTTATACATTCTTTCAATCCACAAAAGAAAAGAAACTGCAGACCGTCTTGCATTTTTTAAGTTCGGTACATTACAAATGTCAAATGTGTCTCATTGTGCCCCGTGTGTGGGGCATAATGCGACGGATTCGGTACGTCGACGGGGAGTAATGGTGTTCAGAAATTGGTGCTTCCAAGGCAAGTACGAGTATTAATATGTATAGTGGAAATATTTATCTAACTTTTAGTTTAATAATGTGTGCCCTTCCATCGTTTTTAGTGGCATGGTGGGGTCTAACGTGCTTATGTGTCGCATTATGCCCCGCATTACCCTAAGTGACAATCAACAAGTGTGCGTTTCTGAACCTCGCTAATATCTTTATCATTTGATCTGTGAACACAAGGTCGTACAACGCGGGCTATGGACCGCTATGTTTCCTTTACAATTGAATGCTACAAATAGTTTTATACTTGCAACCGCTAAGTGAATTCCTGTACCACGGGCGATACTTTTTTGCAGTTTATGCCGTTTTAATTGATGTCGATTCATGGTCCATATACTTCCTATCATTAATAATTTAATCTTAGGCCGAACTAACATAAAACGCAGTCGTGCTGTCTCATGTGACGTATGATTTTTGTGATCGAGTGGCTCTAAAATATACGCTGGTAAAAAGAACGACAATCTCAACCCGGTAACAGGAGGTTGATTGATTGATAGGTGTTTTATTGCCATATTGACATGCTCATTATGTCTACGCAATTTGGAAGGATACGACTGGTCGATTAAGTACACGAAATACAGCTGTACTGGCTTTACATAGTCAAAACAGGCCAAAATCAAACCAACTTCCCACCGGTTTTCGAGCATAAGTGACGCAAACGCTCTTTATTCACGAAACGCTCTTTATTGTTTCATGCTGAAAAAGAAAGCAAAATGTATAATTCCGACCCGGTGAAAAATTGTCGATAGGTGCAATACTTTCTAGTGAGTTTATATGCCCCAACGCAACGTGAAACAACGAAGAAGGTGTCTGTTAAACGTTAACCATCAAACAGTGAATTGAATTGTTACACAGGTTCCCGGAATTGTGATAAAGTTACCCAGGTTGGGGAGATTTGTGATAAAGTTACCCAGGTTAATCAGGTTTCATGTATATCAACCAGATATTCATATTTACGACCAAAATGGCCACTCCCAGTACTAATATTTCTTAATTTATGCTCAATCGAAGTTATCACTTGCAAAAATTTAAGATTATTTCCCTGGGCCACTTTTAAATTCCATTCATTTTGTGTGATTTGCTTAACCTTGGTAACTTTATCACTGTTCTCTCCATTATGGGTAACTTTATCATAATTTCTGGAACCTGGTTAACTTCATCACAAATAAGAGCCTCGCTATAGGGTGTGGCAAAATACGCCCGTGTTAATTCCAACAAAGGCCCTTAATTTTGGTGAAAATTGGCGGGCGGAACCCACATTCGTATTTTGGGCTAGTACACTCACATACCTAATTTCATTCCATTCAGTTCAGACTTCCTAAAGTTATCATCCGGAGTCTTTTTTGTTGGAATTTGCACTCAATTTTCATTTACGGATGATAGATTTTAAGGACCATAACTCTGGTGAAAATTGGACGGAACCGGAACCCAAATTCTAACTTGACCTGTAGTTTGTGCTGGAAGATCCACATACCAAATTTCATTCCAGTCAGTTGAGAATATCTAAAGTTATCATCCAGAGACCAAAAGCAAACGGACAGACATCGGACTGACCAATAACATAATACATTGGTTGCATTTTCTGTTCTTTGTTTATTTGATCATGTTATGTCCGTTTTCACAACTATCCCAGGACCTGATTAACAATCAAATGCGGTTAAACACTAAAAAGCGTCGCAGTACTGACAGTTGAAGCAGCTGATAAATCATGACTTCATCACTGCATGCATGAACTGTTTTTCTACGACTGAGTCTCAAAACCTGGTTCCAATGCATACAAATGGATATCGACGAATGTAAATGGAGTAGTATACAAAAGATAAACTGAGTGAAACATTGAATATGCATGTATGTAAATAATATACATCGACGTCCGGTTGACACGCAACCTGGTATAGATCAATCTGACTGCAAGGGTACAAATAATTATGGCGACTCGTGTAAAATTGTTCATCATATATATTCATTATTATCCTCATCGATCACCACCACTACCACCACCCTCATCACCTCAATCATCATCGCAATCAGCATCATATATCGTCACAAACACCATCATTATCACAATAATCATATTTACTCATCATCATCATCATCATCATCATCATCACCATCACTTCAAGCACCATCATCGTCACCACCATCATTAGTGACCATATTTACTCAACACCACCACCACCACCTCAATCATCATCGCAATCAGCATCATATATCGTCACAAACACCATCATTATCATAATAATCATATTTACTCATCATCATCATCATCATCACTCCAGGCACCATCATTATCATAATAATCATATTTACTCATCATCATCATCATCACCATCACTCCAAGCACCATCATCGTCACCACCATCATTAGTGACCATATTTACTCAACACCACCACCACCACCATCACCTCAATCATCATCGCAATCAGCATCATATATCGTCACAAACACCATCATTATCATAATAATCATATTTACTCATCATCATCATCATCGTCATCATCATCATCACCATCACTCCAAGCACCATCATCGTCACCACCATCATTAGTGACCATATTTACTCAACACCACCACCACCACCATCACCTCAATCATCATCGCAATCAGCATCATATATCGTCACAAACACCATCATTATCACAATAATAATATTTATTCATCATCATCATCATCATCATCACCATCACTCCAAGCACCATCATCACCACCATCATTAGTGACCATATTTACTCAACACCACCACCACCACCATAATCACACCGTAATCATCATCATCATCATCACACCGTAATCATCATCACACCGTAATCATCAGTATCACACCGTAATCATCACCATCGTCATCATCACACCGTAATCATCATCATCATCATCATCATCATCATCATCGTCACATCGTAATCATCATCATCATCATCACACCGTAATCATCATCATCACTCCGTAATCAGCATCACCATAAAGCCCGAGATAACTAGTTACATATACTTGGCAACTGTTGTACTAGAAAGTAAAATGTATCTAGAATTGTTTACGTATTTTTGTCGCCAGAATATCACGAAGACTATATATAAAGCACACAAGTTTATCTCCAGACATATGTGGACCTTCAATGGTTCTCGAATGATGAATTCTATAGAGTTATTTAACTTTGTATATCTGGGTATATCACCAGCAGTCTGTGTGCTACATAGGGTATATATGCACCGACAGCCCAGTTAATGGAACGTTGAGTTAGCACATAAAATTGACTGTCATCAGAATGCTTCAACATTACATGCGGCTTAAACACTACATAGTGTCAAGTTATCCTGACCATTCGGGTCGAATCCGTTGTCTCGAGTATAAACCCGGTTTCAGAAAACGCTTCGGTTTAAACTTCCATTTGACAGCTAATGCAATTGGTCTGGCGTGTTTGGGGTTGTGCTAATAGAGCTTCATATAAACTGAATCGGTCGCACCGATGAACCACGATGTGTTATGTTGTATTTAACCGCCGCCAAACTTCCGAAATTTGGCGGTGAATATAGAAATGGGTTCCGTCCGTCCGTCCAACTTTGGAGCTCTCTATCTCAGTTATCATACGTCGGATTTCAATTATATTTGGTCCAGTTGTGAACCAACAGGGGGAGGGATATCCAAATTGAGCGGGTTCGTCCATTTATTTGAGAGTTATGTCGCTCAGTGTGAAGTAAAAAGCACCTGTGCCAACTTTGAATCTCCGTATCTCAGTCATTATACATGTAGGATGATCTTTAAAAAAATAGTATTCTCATGAGGCAACTACTAAGGGAACAATATCCACATATAACAGGTTGTGTTCACTCATATCTTGCGAAGTAATACACCTTATAATAAATACGTCCATCTCTGTAAGCATGTACTGTATGCCCATCTTAGATAGGATGTGAATTATTTTAGTCATGAACCACAATGGGATGAAGGATATTGACATGCATCAGGTTTTGTCAAATCACCACAGGCTAGATCAAGACACCGTTCGAATTAAGCCACAACAGAAAGATAAAAAACCTCGCCGAAAAGCCACCATATATAAAGCAGGAAATACTCTGATACATGTGTACTTGTTGGGTGTTGAGCGATCGGAAATATCATTTCCGTTTTTGCGGTTGAGAAGGTACGGTAGCCGACAATCAAGTTCTCAAGGCCTATAATATTCCTTTCAAAAGTATCAAGCTTTGCATAAAGGGCGTTACCTCTAGGACGCGTGTCGGTCGCTTTCATTATCAGTCAATGCTATTTCAGCCGTTCACAACTACCCATTAATAAACGATCACCGCATACCTTGTCTATATTATATCTAAATATGTAATGTAACTATTTACAATACACGTGTGGGAAGTCTAAAAATATGTGGCCGGCGGCATGTAGACCTGAAAGTGTGATCAGTGACAGAAGATTCGCATAGAAATGATCTCGAGCGCTACACGTTTCATGCGCGCGTGCTTCATTAGTTCCTCGTCGGATTTGTTTCCAAATACGGATAATGTGACAACAGTGCTATTTCTGTGATCAGTATGTGTATCAATTCGATAAAAGCATGAACATCAGTAAACATCTACATAATTCGAAAAGTCATGAATTTTCACAGAAGCCTGGGATATTTTAATAGTGTACACGCATGTAGGTTGTTAGTTAAAGGAACATACAACGTTCAGATTTGTTTTATTTACCAGGGCGACAACTATCAATTAAGCATACTTGGAAGACATGGCATGGCATCAATTATTTCGCAGTATAACAAAGATAATTGCCGATTACGTTCATAATAGTTTAAGAAAACTTAAGACATCATCCAAGCACATTGAAACTGATTGCACGCCACAATGTCAGAAATATTATTCTAAGAAAGATGATATAATTCACCGATCTTTCGGCATACATGCAGGTTTGAGAAATAACACCCGGTGACTGAACTAATTGCAATCATAACGATGCACCTTCTCGATTTGACTCCAAATTAATCAAGTTGTCCTAAGCTAATTTTAACTTTATCTGGCGAATAAGACAAATCAAAATCCATATATAAACCTTACATTATATTCGATGTTTGACCATATTAAAAATCAGACGAATATTACGGTCTTTCCATTCAAATCGGGTTTCAAAGTTAATTTCAGGAATATCACATTTATTTTGAGTCGACTTCTTTTTGTGTGACAAAAATTGAAATATATGTTAAACCATAAGTCTGGTTAGAATCATTGGACAGTCCCCGGCTACATACCAAGTTTGGTATATCTAAATGTGTAATTTAAATTTGGTGGTATCCAACCAACCATAACTACATGTATCAACAGAAAACCAAGAAAACAATTATCCAATTTCGAAAAAGGTCTTTAACTCTGGTACAAATGAGCGGACTGAACCGAAAACAGAACTTGGCGTGTACTTCATGTCTTAAACCAGCATATACAATTTCATTGCATGCAGTCAATATTAACTGAAATTATCATCCAGAAACCAAGAAAAAAAAAATTCAGTCGAAAAAGGTCTGTAACTCAGGTAAAATGAGCGGAACCCAAACTTGGCCTGCTATTTTGTATAAGCATTCAACACATATATACGTTCGGTTCTGTATAAATACAGGTGTGGGTAATTGATACCGTTTTACAGACATATTATGGACCTATTTCAGTGAATAAAAACGATAAATTAGCATCCAAACACTATTTCCAAATTTATGAAAATAACACATTTTGGCACGATTATTTGCTATTTCATATCATAGGAGTGTTCCACACCAATTTAAAGATGCATTATCCCAATTAACGCTCCCAAATTACTATTTCTTTGGCTTAGGGGGGGGGGTAAAATATTTGATTTTAGTTTAGGAACCCACCCATCAAATCTCAGAGTGATCAGATATCTATTTTTGAAGTTTGTTATTTCTCGAGATGTGCAATTATTTGTGGCTCAGAAAACAGTCGTCAAACCGACGGTCTTGGACAAACTTAGGATGAAGATGGATAACTCTAAAATCAAGTGGTAATACGGCCAAATTTCGTGATACTCAAGTATATAATACGGCCATATTTCGTTGAACAAATATTGATAAATAACACGTTTTGGGAAATTTGATGTCATAGTTGACAGTGGTTAGCATTATTTTGTTGCAATTAATCGATTATGATAACTAAAGCGTATTTTGAAGAAATGTTGTTGTTGTATCTTGATATGGGGACCATCTGATCGGATTGAATACATTTAAGTATAGGAGGGCACCTGACTACAAGCCGATAAAGCCGCGTAGTGGTTGAAGTCTTAAATACATATTTATTGCTTATTTCGCTACTTCAAACTTCTATTTTACGACTCAGCAATGTACTTAACCATTTGAAGAATGCAACATGAACCGATTATAATGATTATTGTCAAAATATTCAACAACATCGGTCTGTCGTAGCGTAGAACTCGACGTCTGAACTGCACAGGAATGTAAATAAAGTGTTTCAATCGTCCTGAAAAAAATACCGATACACAAACAGAATGGTGTCACCAACAATGAGTCATGTCTTTATTTAATTTATATGAAACAATGGCGTTCAAAGAATAGGACTCATTCTGCACTGTTATTTATGTCGTCTGTTTTTATCACCTTAACATCCCTCCAAATGAATAATAGACCAATACGATGAACAGTTTTTAACTGACTGGGAGAATCCATTTAGGATGGAAATGGTTACGTTCGCTTACATCTTACATCGCGGTCCGGTTCCAGGGACCAACATAGGTCAATTTATATTCTAACAAGAGCATCGATAGGGCGTGGGAAAATACGCCCTTTATAAATAGCAATTTTGATTTGTACTACCGAAAACAGCCGAAAATAAAAATAAAAATTTGACCTTACAAAGAATATCTGATATACCCCTAATTTTAATGCCAAAATGCGGTCAAATTCTAAGTCGAAATAGGGCCGTAACTCACGTAAAACCCATATTCGAACTTGGCCTGTATTTTTAGCTGGGAAATACACATACCTACGGTGGCTGATTTGCGACATGCACACAATATATATTATCTCGAGATCTCGACATAATTATCTCGAGATCTCGAGATATTATCTTGGTTCAGATCAAATAATCCAAACTGAGTGATCGATCGGAAACCAAAACTGTTAAAGGCACGTGAGGCCTTAATTGTCGAAAATATTCATATTTGTTCCAATCACCGTAAACAGAAAAACATTAAAACGCATACAGTATCGTTCATATATACCATGACCATCGCGTAAACAGCATGTTATCACAAAGACCTACTGTATTTTACCTAAGCAAGAGCCTGATTGTGTTACAGAAGACCGCACAATGCTACTGGCTAATCACACACAAATGGCATAAACGCTCTTTATTAGTTCCATATCAGGTATTCACCAACAAAGAACGCTCTTTATGTTTACCATCATAATATAAACAAACACCAGAAAAGTTACTTTTTATGCTCTTGTTTACATAACAATGGTCAAACATTTGACAATAACATACTGGTTATGCGATATTTCTTATTTGTATACGGACAAAGTCTGTCTACATTTTGATGTTCTTTCAGTTTGTGGCGGTTTTTGACGGGTGGAAATATTTTCACAGGATACCCACCGCCAAGGCCAACCGTACCTTTAACGGACGGACAGACTAATTACAAAATATGACTTTTTTCAAAAGGCCGTATACAAATTCTTATACGGACTCGTAATACCACAGGGACACTAATTCAGGTGATCGAATTCAGAAAGTACGGGTCCCTAACTGTCTTCGGCATGGAACAAAAAAGAGCGTTCCTTGTTAGTCTGTTCCTGATACTGTGGAAATAAAGAGCGTTTATTTCACGTCGCTCTTTATTTCACGTCTGTGCGAGACATTGAAAATAGCTAGAACATGGATGTGACCGTGGCGACTATTTTCAGAGTGTACGAAACGGGTATATGAACATTTTGTGTATTTATCAACATATATCATATTACCTTCCATGTTATGTGGATTGTGGACAAAATTTTGAGTTTTCCATGAGCCACGTCAAATTCCACTAAGAAACTTATTCAGCCTTGAGCAAATTGAGCATGGAAAAGTAAAGAGTGTTTCTTGTAATATATTCCTGATATGGTAAACATAAAGAGCGTGTTTTCACATTCCGTGAGAACATTTGCCAACAGTTGTTAAGTTGCTATGGCTTTGTCATAGATTATAAAGAGTGCAGATCGGTATGTCGTGTATTATCGGTCTAACTTATCCGTCCTTCCAAATCACGAGGGCTCAAATTAGCCACGTTGGCCGAGACTGTTGACTGATCAATACATTGTATAGTTAAGAAAAGGAAATGTCATAACATATATATACGTGTATTTTTTCTTAATTTTCTGTAATATCTTCTAGTAGAAAGCATGCAAATTGGTGACTGGTGATCTTTGATACAGTCGTGAGGATTTTACACCCGTATAATGTATACGGTACTGAAGTCCTGGTGGTTTTTTTTTCGGGATAGTTTTGGTAGATCTCGTTATATAAACCTAGATCATACCATGAATCTCTACTCTAACGCCCGTAGAGATCATAATCCACCAGTACAAAACCTTGGAACTTTTGAAGTTTTGACAGGGAACCTTATAAAGTCGAAAAATAACGCGGGGAATATATTTCTTAGTTATTATCTGTTCCTTAATAATGTACTTCACTGTAGGTGAAGGTTTCCAACTCGAAATTTCACGATTTTGAGCGATTTTGCGTTGAGGCGATCGCTTACAATTATGGCATTTCTCTTGGGTAATGAATTCGATGTTTATTGCGATATCGGCTCACAAAAGTAAGAGAAGAGCATGTAATTTAGAATGGGACATTCACCTACAGTGAAGTAGTACATTATTAAGGAACAAATAACAACTAAGAAATATATTCCCCACGTTATTTTTTCGACTTTATAAGGTTCCCTGTCAAAAATTAAAAAAGTTCTAAGGTTTTGTACTGGTGGAATATGATCTCTACGGGCGTTAGCCATAGTATAGAGATTCATGCTTGATCTAATATAAACCCAGCCACGTTTATCTCCGAGACACCGCGATCTGTTTACCATATACATATAGATCTTGAGCTGATCGCTATATGGTACACATTTATAGCCATTTTCATACTTTACACCAAACACTATTTATTTTACAAAATTACTCAAATTTAACCCGGATAAGTATTTCACATATTTCCGACGTATAATGTCACGATAACTCATTTCTCCTTGTTTGGCTCACATCGGGTTATCTAAATTAAGCGACATAAGCGTATCATAGAATGCAAACGTGCATATTGTCGAATTGCCCCACCCATCCCGATTGTACACCGTTCTCGAAACCTAGCCGCGGGGATGGTCTAAATCGCCATAGACAGTTAATGATTTCACTCTGGGATGTGTCTATAGAGGGTCTCCATTGGGGGTTTACACCTTGAAATTTCCAACTGAATCTCCATTGAACCAGACGAAACCATTTGCAATCCTTTGGGTTGAAATGTTCCAACTGTTACCCCAAGCATTCCAATTTTAACTGTTGGAAATTTCCAACCTGACAGCCCATAAGATTGTAAAGTTTTCCAACAGAAGGTCATTTCAGACTAACATTTTGACAATTTCCAGCTAATGTTGTACCAGGCATGAAATTTTCAAAATTTGACCAATTATGGTATGGGAGTATGTCACCCCAACCCTCTGTCGCCACGTCCCTGATTTCACTACTAAATAGCGAAACACGTTAAACAACGTTATATTATTCTATGCCCAATGCATTTTCATTACCTTTAAGATTAGATACATTTTAACTTTCGTACTATTACGCGCGTCTTTGTTGTTTCATGCTCAAGCAAATCGTTTTCTGATTTCTGTAAAATTGTATGATTTGAACAAGAGTTTCTGCGGCACTTGAAGTCCATATAAAAGTATTTATCATATTTATCGATTTATCTTGATCTTCGAAACCGAACCAAGTGTAACTTCGGTGACAATAATTGCAGGCATTTAAACACTGGACGTATATTATGTTTTGTTGGGGTGTACGACCGTCCGTTTATGTATTTGGTTTCCGGATTATAACTTTAGTTCTACTTAACAAAATAGTTGTAATTGGTATGTATACGTTCATTATCACAAGATACAAATCAAGTTCGATTTTGGGGTATGGTCGCCAATTTTTACAAGAATTAGGGGGCTTTGTTGAAACTTGTGATCCATTTTTTTCTGGAAGATAAATTTATATATAGAAATGAAATTTGGCATGCATGTTTACAACGAAGTACGACTCTTGGCGAACGACTGCTTGTTGTACAATAATATATCTGCCATCGACGACCAAGTCGCATGAGAGAAAAACCTAAACAAAATTTAAGACATGGGCAAAATGGGACATGCATGCGCTTCAATGCGCAAATATATTATACAATGTCCACAAAGCCAAAGTCATCGTACACCTACTCACTGAATAGTCAAATATTACAGCAAGTGGCGGAAACACCTTACACCGGTTTGATGATACCAAACGACATGAAATGGACAGCACATATAACACTATGTAGTTTATTTCTTTATAACAGTGACTTTTAGGCACAGGAGGCCGGCTGTATGTATGTTTGAACTTGTATTTGTTATAAACATGTACACACAGGTCACTTTAATAAAATATATTCCATATATCTAAAAACAAAACGACACAAAAATTTCAAAGTAGAAACCGGCACCGAGCCCCGTTGAAGAGCAAAACCATAGCCTATGCAACCTTACTGATACCTCAGCTAGAATAAGCCGCCGTTGTATGGGATCCATGCTTGACAAGGGGCATTGACGCCATCGAGTTAGTACAATATAAATATAGCAGCTATATATTCATAACTTGGGATTAGGTCTCGAGATATGAAGGGGTCAAGTAGATATGATACAATACCTACTTTAAAGGTCCATGCACTTAATTTTTGAACCCCAGATCACATTATATAAAATATATGCCATATAATATGTGACCCGCCATATCAAATCCAGTCGGAAGTCGGGATTTTTTTTACCCTGTGCCAATGCATTCTCTTATATATGCGAGTCGACCATAGGTCGCCTCGCATATATAAGAGAATGCATTGGCTTAACAATTTTTTATCATGTTTTTTAAATAAATGTTTCTTACAATTTTTAGGACATAAAATAAAAAAAAACACCCATTACCCTGCATGGAGCCCCACACATATATAGAAGCACATAGAAGAGTGTCGTCTGCTCATGTTTGTCTGGGGCTCTGTATGGGTGAAATTATAAAATTGTTAAAGAATACAAGAAAAAATTATTAAAATTGTAAAAAATTGTTAGGCCAGTGCATTCTCTTATATATGCGAGGCGACCTATGGTCGACTCGCATATATAAGAGAATGCATAGGCACATGGTAAAAAAAATCCAGACTTCCGACTGGATTTGATATGGCGGGTCACATATATTATTTGAAAGAGGAAGCTCCAAAACATTGTATATTATTTTCAAAGGCATGGGAATAGCTCTATATCTTAGTTTGAATTGCGTTGGATTCTGGGAGCGAGACGGGGGAAATTTTTCTATGATTTCAGTTATTTACGATTACTCTATAAGGGCACCTTTTGAGACACATACGTTCCAAATGGTGATTAATTATATAAGAAATAAACGGCGGTTTCAATGTGGTCATGGGATTTTGACCGCGAGAAAAAATCACCAAACTGCATGAACCCCGAAGGGGTTCATGCGGAGTTTGCTGATTTTTTATCGCGGTCAAAACCCATGACCATGTTGAATCCGCCGTTTATTATTTATATTTATATACTTAAATTCATTATGAACTAGGATTGTCTGTCTTTCCCACTATTTATTCATCTATTTAAATGAACGCATGGAGTTCAGTACAGAAAGTGCGAATCCTCGTTTTTTGGAAAACCAAACATTTTGAGAATTCGTTTTTGAAGAACGGGAAAAAAAAAATGCAATTTCACAGTTTACACATATGATAAACTGTCTTGTTTAGCTAGTAACTAATGTAGACGTGTTGATTTCAAGAATGATAACTGAAACTAACAATTAAGTTTTGGCTGTGGATAAGAAATCGACAACACGCCGTTCTACCATAATGATATATTTGTGAGGTTCGGGGGAATATTTGTAGCGGTAAGGAAAATGATAAAACGTTATTAAGTAGCGGGATTTTTGAACATCAACGTTCAGTAACACCGGGCAACAGCTGATTATAGACCAAAATAAATTTATTGCCAAATCTGAACGTACTATATAGATACTCAAGCAGTCGGCAATGTCCGACAATCCCCGGTGATTTCCGGGACCAATGTGTTCATAAACCTATGAACGACATTGGAAGTGACGTCACGTTGCGTTCATAGGTTTATGAACGCATTGAATACGGGGGCGTGTCTACCGTAACGCTATCGGGAAATCGGAGGAGATATTAGGTGTATGTAAATATAGTATTTTAATAATATTTTAAGTCATAGATTGTTTCATATTATGTCATAAAACCGTATATCAGCACACAATGAACAAAAAATAATCGGTGACCTGAAAATTAAATGGGCCTTTAAGAATGTTTAGGTGGTCGAATGACAGATCAGAGACTTGAATGTGTTGTACGATAGGGGGTGGGCTGCTCACAGCTATTGAATCCAAAATGACTTATACGACCACGGATACCAGTGTTAGAAGGATGTTTGTCAGGAAGTTTGAAGTCTACCAAACATCCAATATAGTGGACAAATGTGACCCGCCATATCAAATCCAGTCGGAAGTCGGGATTTTTTTTTACCCTGTGCCAATGCATTCTCTTATATATGCGAGTCGACCATAGGTCGCCTCGCATATATAAGAGAATGCATTGGCCTAACAATTTTAATATTTTTTCTTGTATTCTTTAACAATTTTATAATTTCACCCATACAGAGCCCCAGACAAACATGAGCAGACGACACTCTTCTATACGCTTCTATATATGTGTGGGGCTCCCTGCAGGGTAATGGATGTTGTTTTTATTTTATGTCCTAAAAATTGTCAGAAACATTTATTTAACAAAAATGATAAAAAATTGTTAGGCCAATGCATTCTCGTATATATGCGAGGTGACCTATGGTCGACTCGCATATATAACAGAATGCATTGGCACAGGGTAAAAAAATCCCGACTTCCGACTGGATTTGATACGGCGGGTCACAAAAATGGGTGTAGAACTCGCAGCCAATCGAGATTCTCAAGGCAAAATCAGCACAATAGCAGAATTCGAAATTCATTCTGTCCAATGACAATACTAGATTGGAATAAACTTGAGAAGGACAGATTTTGGGATTCGTCTGCGCATTTCTACCAGACTTCGGGTGTTCTTCCGGATGATAACTTTAGTTAATGCTAACTGAAATGAATTAAATTTGGTATGCTGATCTACACCCACAAAATTAGGGTCAAGTTCGATTTTGGGTTTCGTCCGCACATTGTGTACCAGAGTGACGGACCTTTATCGACTTTGAAATATGGGTTTTCCTGGTTTCTGAGAGATAACTCTATTTAGTGTCGACTGAATAGAATGACATTTGGTATTCATGTTTACAACCATAACATATAGAGGTCCGCCCATTAATATCTGAGTTATGGGGCTTTTTAGACTTTGAAATGTTGGTGTTCTTGATTATTTTCGGATGATAAATCGAGTTAATGTTGTCTGAATGGATTGAAATTTGATATTCAGTTTTGAAACCATACAGTACAGGTCAAGTTCGATTTGCGCTTCCGTCCGCCCATTTTACCATAGTTAAGGACAATGTTTGATTGAACTTCGGGTTTTCTTGGTTTTCTGTTAATGACTGCAGTTAGGGTTTGTTGATCATCACCATCACGTGGCTCAACGGACAGCTGTGCTTGAATCGGGGGGATTTGTCACCACTCTTATGGGACCTTTTTGACTCGACTCAGGTATCACATGAAAGAGAAATCCGGTGTTAGGCGGATTAAGTGATTACATATTAGTATCACCAAAATCATAACGCTTATTGTGGAAACATTCCGAAACAAGAATCTATCAAAGTTTTTGAGTATCGACGACACAGTCTGGCAAAGCATTCCAGTCGTGTAGAAATATTTCTCATAATCTTTATGAAATGTTTATTTTTGTAATATCCACTAATGGTGACCTCTAGTTTTGCCTGATACGGTTTTCTGGAATAATGCATTCGTGTCCACGTTATAATGACCATTTAAGAATTTGTAAATTTCAATTAGGTCTCATCGAAAAAGTCTATATATACTTAAGAGACAATATATTAAGATTGATCATACGATATTTATATTTTAGTTTCTAGTGGTAGTGGTAGGCTACTCTTTCCATAGTTATACATTGACATTTGTGCCGAATTTGAATACTCTAATATATAGGGCGTACCAGGCTGACATACAATTGCCTGAATATATAAGTAACCAAGTGTTATGTGAGATTGTTCTGTAAATTATTCGAATGATGTTTGTTTGCTTTGTTACATATTTGATTTATATGTTCGTCGAATTTGACGTTATCACAGTGCACAGAGGTCCATTCTGGTTGACTGATCAAAATGTGTGGCTCCTGCTGTGTATATCAACCATGCATTATGATAATTGGATTTATCTGGTTACCACGTCAGAAATAAATGGAACACTCTATATTGTTTCATACCGAAGTAAATTCTGGACCCGATTGTTCTAAATTCGATGACCTTAATGTCCACATAAGAGTATATATAGCGCATTTATTTTGCTTCCTTACTGATGGAATGTAACAAAAACGAGCATAATTTCACCGGCACTGCCCTAACTTGACAAAAAAAAGGCTGATCAATTCCAATGACATCAGTGAGTCGTTTCAGAGCATAGCAACTTAGCAAGTCAGTATATTATTGTTTTGTGTACTATTATTGACTTATTTTTATCACCCAAACGAGACAAACGAGAGAAAGTACTGTGTAAAATTTGAGGCCGAAAGATTAGGAGTCACTTTAAGATGGTTAATTTCTGTTGACTGAATTCAAAATATGTTAAGAATGGCGGTTTGTGTGACATTATATGAAGAGGTTTCCATCTTGAAGTGATTAATACATATCTGAGGCAGCTTGGAATCCACCATCGAATGTTCCGGTTGAAACTAGCTCAAACCCGATACATTCCTTCTGCTGTTTTCGCCCAGTGCGCGCATTAGTTCCGAGCACATACGGACTATACAAAATTGTAACTCTTCGAACTATTCGCGCAAGCGATTCAGCACGCCCCGGTTCAAATGAGTTCGAAAATTGTTAATGAATTGCTAGCTTTTCATTGATTGGAGATGGCCCTATAAATTTACCCTAACCTAATATCATGTGACGTCATATTGTCTCATTGATAGAAACCATGCTTGTTGTCTGAAGTCATCAGCGCATCTTTGCTATGCAAATATGCCGAACTATATAGGCATTGCGAACCACCAGACCTCTTTGTAATGATTACGGCCATATATTAGAGTGTCATATGGCAATTCACGTTTGTGACAGGCGTCATTGGACATTAAATTAAGTTCACTGTTCGCATATATAGAGAAACGTCTTGGGAAGATGATGTGGGTGAAGGCAACCTTGTTTTTAGCGACAACCGTGTACGCAATCAGTTAAGGTGAGGAAATGCTTGATGCAATATACGACGCCTGTTCATTGCACTGAAACATACGCATATATTGTTCCAGCTCAACATACATGTAGCAATGTTTTATAACGTTTAATTGTGGGAAGAACTTGGACACATTTGACAGAATGATGCTGATTTATGTTTCACATCTACTAAATACGAACGGGACACAAATCGCGATGAGAGAAATTTAACCGGTAAGCATATGAGAACTGAACATTGTTCATCTATGATTTTATAGAATAAGTGATATGCCTTTCTCTCGATTGGACTTTTGAGATGCCCACTAATAAATATTTTGGCCCAGCAAGCATAACATTTTTTCTAAACGTTAAGTGCAATTGCAATTTTGCGACACCTCCTTTTCTAATACGTGCCAGTTCTTCGACGTTAAATAAACCGTTGTATGTGGCTCCTTCTTGAAGGATATTTGTTTCTTTGTGTTTCCTGATGCAGATATTATGGGTCGACATTAGTATTCGGAGCACGGGGGAAATAAATACGACACAAGTGTCAGTGGTCCACAACAAAGCGCGGAAGGGAGTACACGAAGGTCAGATGATAAAACCTTTTTTAGCGCCATTCTTTCCACATGCATGCGACATAGAAGATATTCAAAACATACGTGATGATATATTTCCCCGTTGTCTTTGATTTGCATTTTGATAACAGGTGTTTACTTTCTAAAGAATGTGAATCACTTCCGCATGATGCGTTCGTTCCAGTTAACAACCCAGGTCATCTAGCAAACCATCGATTTATCGAATATAGTTATGTCCGAATGCACCCACATCATTAACGAGAATGCATTTAATGTAGAGTGACATCCGTTTCAACTATCACGATATTCGCTATCCAATCGTATTTACCATTTCAAAATGTCCACATCTTTGTCTTCCGCAGGTCCGCACACGAGAAGCAATGCTCCATCTTAGAGCCGACCGATAGTGTGAGTGAAAGTGTGGGTGGTAAACGTCATATATATGAAAGATCATCGAGGGATCAGAAACCAGTCTTTATTGACATACGACATGAGAAATGACTCCAGTTGCGTGATTTCTGATATCTGCGATGTGTGGTTCATAGAAAAATCAGCGCTGTGGTACTGTAAAAAACATAGTGTTTGGTGAATAGTGAGAGCGTTCCATTGACTCGTTCTGCACAAAGATCCGCTTAACCCCGGAGCAGCCGGGATAGACTTGTTATGAATCTGCGCTGTTTATTTTTTGTCATGTATTGCACGACGATTTGTGTGACAATGAGTAACTGTCGGAAAGGAAAGAATAGAGACAAGGAGTGTGCCAAAACCAGGAGGTATATAAGCAAGAGATTGAAACTGTTTAAAAAAATCGCACGAACTCTCGAACTAAAGAGGAAATATTATGGAAAACTAGTGACTAAGCCTTACAAATTCGCCCCGTCCAGGGTCGAAGGGCGAATCGACGAAAAAGTCAGCAAAAACTTTGATATTCCTACAATAGGTAAGTGTTAATTAAGGATAAGTTGTATTAAAGGGACGTAAGTTGGTAGTTGTGGAAATTACAAAAGTCTGTCCAACAATGGTCACCACGAAGAACGTGGGACACATAGAGTTTCTGTTCTTATTTCATTATTAATAATTGCCCTATAATGATTTTGCATGCTGGAACATTTGTTATGTAAACATCAACTGTGACAGATTTGCGTTAAATGTCAATCATTCCATTATTTTGAAAAACAAATTCATAAAGATTGATATATTTGAGAATGATTGTAAACACTCATCAGTGGTAACCCACTCTCTGTCCCACTCTTTCCTTCTCTTCTGCCTCAACTGATTCATAATAATTATACTTAGTGTTTTTGCTTTCTTTTCATTTTCATTTCCCCTCAACCTGTTCTCTTTAACTCGGCCTCTTGTCATACGCTCCTTCTACATACTATTCTGCATGCTTTTCTTTTCTGAGGAGATAACTTCAGATAAGCGGTGACCCGATTGTTGTTAGATCCTCTTCACCCTCTTCTATTCTAATCTGTCATATAAATCATAATGTTCAATATCTTGTTGCATGTATACATATATTAATTGAGGGTAGAAATAAATATTGTTTAAACCAACTGTGACAGGTTTTTTTTCAACAAACATCACCGACGGCCATTGTGATTCATATATTTGGTTGAAGATATGTGTATTGCTGAATATTTTTGAGTGCTTCGACCTTTTCTAATGTATACTTTCGTGACTTTATCGCTATGTCAGCCACAGTAAACGTAGCGGAAACAATAATGTAACTGTAACAGTTGGTGTTTACATAACGATGGTTTCCACATGCGATATATCTATATTGGAAGATTATTTTTAATGAAAATAAGACTATATCTATTTTTCATGTTCTTGATAATGGCGATTTCACAGATTTTCCTGATATTTCGCATCATCGCATGCATCCATTCCGAAGGTTTTTGAGTCCCTTTAAGTATATGTAATATAACGTATTCATATTAAGCCGCACTTTTGCACACCCCCCCCCCGGTCTGCGACGTTCAACCGTGGATAACTTGTTACGCGAATAATGGAGGTGGTTTGATGATGCTATTATATATATATATATATATTCCGTGAGGTGCCTTGTGTCCACAAGCACTGTCAATTAAAGGGAAGGCTTTGTTTTTAGAAGTTTGAGTTCTGTTTCTCAGAATAATACAAAATGAATTGTAACCGAGTCAAGTCTTAAAGATACGGGCGGCGTTGGCGGTGGGTATGCTGTTAAAATATTCACCTCCGTCAAAAACCGCCATAAACAGAAGGAATAGTAAGATATAGACATACTTTGTTCTTATGCCAATCAGAAATATAGCATAAACAGTATGTTATTGTCAACCCCCCCCTTGTTATGTAAACAAAAGCAAAAAACATTACGTTTCCTGGCTTTTGTTTAGATCCGGATATGGTAAACATAAAGAGCGTTATTTGTTACTTTTTTTCCTGATATGGAAATAATAAAGAGCGTTTATATCATTTTGTGTGATTAACCAATGTAATTGCGCTGTGTTATGTAAACAGAAGCACAACTTCTGTAACACGAGCAGGCTCTTCTTTACGTGCACCATCGTACGTCTTGACGACAATATACTATTATGTTTGGGATATGAGCGGAACTGTATATATTTTGGTGTTCCTTCTGTTGATGGCGATTTGAACAAATATAAATATTTCTGAAACGAACGCCGCCCGTGCCTTTAAATAACAAATTATAGATATATTTACATTATGTGTACGTGGTGGCAGTTGTCAGACCAACGTAGCAGGGGGGGGGGGGGCTGAACTTTGTCTTGCAGTTTGGTGAACCACATACCAAGTATCAAGATATCCTGTTGAATATTGCTCAAGTTCTCATCCTGACAACCCAAACATTAAAATTTCGAAAAAGTGGCATAACTCCGTCAAAAATCATCGACCATGACCAAAATCGAACTTGACCTATGTCATCTCGACTGTGAACCACATACCAAATATAAAGACATTATGTTGAATTTTGCTCAAGTTATCATATTGACATCCCAAGAACTGCGATTTCTAAATAAAAATGGGGCATAACTCCGTCAAAACTTGGTTTGCATCTTCTCAAGTGAGAACACATACCAAATGTCAAGATATTCTGTTGAGTATTGCTCAAGTTATTATCAATATCTAGATCTGTGATTTATAAGTAATCAAAGGGACATGACTGTCAAAATTCATCCGATCGTGACCAAAATCGACCTTGACCTGTGCCTTCTCAAATATGAACCAAATATCAATATAGTCTGTTGAATATTGCTCAAGTTATCATCCGGACAACCCAGTATCTATGATTTATAAATATTAAAAAGGACATATATCTGTCAAAATTCATTCGACCGTGACAAAATCGACAATAAACTGTCTTCTCAAATGAGAACCACATACCAAATATCAAGATATTCCGTTGAAAATTGCTCAAGTTATCACCCGGACAACCCGATATCTATTATAAGTAATAAAAGGGAAACATCTCTGTAAAAATTCACCCGACCGTGACCGAACATAACCTCAATAGTGTGATGATTTTTCCTCATAATACCAAGTTTCGTTGCGATCGGATAATTGAATCGGACGGACGGACGCGGCTGATTACAATAGTTCTCCGAAAATTTCGGGCCAATATATCTGGCCATAAAACCTAATATTAACCCTGGTGCAGCATTGAAGAGCATGTGCCAGTGAATTCTCTTATATATGCGTGTCTCCCATAGGGAGCCTATCATATACAGGAGAATCAGTGCACTGGCTTACACGATCAAGGCCCAATGTCTCAAATTTATTTGCGTCGCTTAAAATTAATGAATAATTTATACTGCGTAAGCAATTCGATGTTTATTGCGAAATTAGCTTACAAAGGTTCCTAAATCATGCCATCTTGAATGCATGCATGGGAGACTCGAATGCACTGGCACAGGTTTTGGCAAACATTTCAGGAAGCTCCAGTCATGGAAGGGTTAATGTCCGATCTTATTATTTCGGGGATAGAAAACGTACACGTGGTAGTGTTATGATGTCAAATCGTTGACGTCATCTTTAAAGAATAAAACCCATTTTAAAAGTCGATACCACTCATGCTTTAGTTGATAATTAAAGGGCGGATGCCGTATGGGATACACATCCGAACACTCGTGTTGCCGTTAATGGATCTGTGTCGATGCCTCCGTTGACATGTGACAATATTGTTATCTCGTTTGATCACGCTTCTGTCAAACACGTGTGAGTCGGATGATGAACTGACATGAAAGTGAACGTTTCGTCATATTTCCTGATTTAATTCGGGACATTTGCGTGATCTTAGGTTGATGTCGCCCTAACTCATCCTGATTTTATACAGCTGATAGCGCTAAATATAGGGGCGAAATCTATAACATGTAATATGTCATATCATTAAAATATGCTATTGATAGAATTAAACGGACATATACGTATCTCGAACCTTCGTGGATTCTGTTCAATAGAATAGAGTGAATGTCAACACACGGTGACGAAAATTTTCAACTAAAGTAGTTATGTTTGTGAACAAAATATGTGCATTATAATTTACCAAACTATGGTGGTGGCTCATGTCTGGTTCCCTGAAGAATTGAACCTACTCGTCAAATTTGATCCCATTCCTAGCACACTGAAGCCTGATTATAATGTGCCTGTCATTTGCAGAATAAGGTCCCCATAGGTTGAATTTAGTGAAGGTATCCCACATAGCGGGCTATTCACATTCTGCATGGCCTCATCTGCCGTGAGAGACATATACTCAAATAAGTTTCCAGATGGTGAATATTGTGATGTGCGAACCATTGGCAACCTCGATTGTGCAATGTGTCGACTTCAAATTTGGGGATATAGAGAAACTAAACTAAAAAAGAAATAGAATCTATATGAAGAAGTTTCTATAGAAATTTGATAATAAAGAAACTTTCCAGAAAAGATGAGGCCTAAACAGAATGAGGTCCCCAGAGGTGAATATAGTGATGCTATAGCCCGCTATGCGGATAGCGTCACTAAATTCACCCTCTGGGGACCTCATTCTGCAAATAACAGGCACACTAAACTCAGGCTTGAACACACTTCTCCTTTTGTTGCGTACCGGTCATCATCATACATATATAAGAAATATTTATATACCCAATATACATGCATTGAACCATTTTGAAGTCATAGGAATCATCATCACAATTTCGAATCCCGAATACCATTTAAGACGGGGCTATAAAACATTAATACTGGCTAATAGCGGGCAATGAATCCCGTGCATGGACCGCGCTGAAAATGGCCTGAATCCCGCGTACCAAAAAAAGAAAGAAAAAGAAGGGCGGTGGTGACACCATTATAAGTGTCCACACCTATCGAGAGAGCTTTGTATTTAATATACGCTATATATGGTCAAAAAAAAAAAGAAGAAAAAAAAGAGAGTATTCTGAGCATGCAGCCTTTGTATAAAACTTGTCGACAATCATGTCATGCGTGTGGAGCAAAATTTACTTTCCTTTTACAGTCTTCAAAATGAAATTCCTGTTCCCGGATGTCGGTCATATTTTTCAGACGAAGCCGCCACAAAATTCCCCGAAGGCCTCTTATTGCGATATTGATAGTTTATATCTTATGGACACTGATATGACCCCTCAAGAAAACATTCCTCTGATTGGTTAACCCAGTTGTACATCCTGAAAGATGCCTCGTGTAGTTGTACTCATAAGTTATAGCTCAAATTGAACCGGATGCAATAAGACATTATAAAACAAAGATCAAATAATGATATTACGACCCAATATAAGTATCCATTTATAGTGACATGCATGATGCATCCTTGTTATTTGAGTTATTTGCGTTCTATTCCGGCCTTGAAGCAGAAAGAAATCAACAATTTAGTCAGTTCATCAGAGTTCATCCGCATTATTTTTTTCAACGACCGATAACAATTAAGGAACATTTAGTTCAAAATAAAATAATCGCAAAATAATGAAACTATCGCCCGTGGCATGCAGTGCTTTTGCTGAACACGATCTTCGCCTCGGCATCGTGATGGCTATAAAACAAAATGATTATTCGCTAAACGCTAAGCGTAATTAACGACCACATGTAAAATATGCCTATGCATGTTGGCAATTGTTCGAAATTCGTATCATAATGAGTTGATAAATACAGATAACCAATCTTTTAAAGGTACACAATCCGAATCTATGATCACCACATTAACAGATTACAACAACAATAACAACAACACCACCAACAGCAGCAACAACAATAACGACAACAACACCATGCATTTCTTGAAATGCCGCTTCAGTTATCAGAATCGATTAATTGCCACACAAAAAAAGAAGAAGAAAAGAATGACAACCACTGTCAACTATATAGTATAAAATTGCCCAAAAAGTGTTATATATCAACATTTTGTTCAACACAATTTGGTATCGAGCGTATGTCGGTCGGTATTCGCCGAATATTTGACAGGCCGCCAAATATTCAAGGTGGTGAAAAATAACATATTTCAAAACTCGAAATCTGATAACTCTGGGCTTTGATGGGTGGGTTCTTCGACTCAAATCTAACATTGTTTACCCCTGAAGCCGAAGAAATAGTATTTAGGGGCGTTAAATAGGATTATGTATCTTCAACCCTTCCCAGAGAATATATTGGCCTAACAATACGAACCGTAACATTGTAAGCCTTAATGCGTCACCAGCGCAGCTCCTGTCATGAAAGGGTTAATCAGGCATGGTTTCATCAAGATCATGCCATGAATCTATACTATGGCTAACGCCCGTAGAGATCATATTCCACCAGTACAAAACCTGGGAACGTATTGAAGTTTTGACAGGGAACCTTATAAAGTCAAACAAATAACACGGGGAATATATTTCTTAGTGATTATCTGTTTCTTAATAGTCTACTTCACTGTATATGAAGGTCCCAACTCGAAATTGCATATTTTTCTGTGACTTTTGTGAGCCGATATCGCAATAAACATTGAATTAATTACCCAGGAAAAGTTCCATAATTGTAAGAAACGCAAAGCAAAATCGCTCACAAAGTCACTTAAATCGTGAAATTTCGAGTTCGGACCTTCACCTACAGTGAAGTACATTATTAAGAAAGAGATAATAACAAATAAATATATTCCCATTGTTATTTTTTTCGATTTTATAAGGTTCCCTGTCAAAACCTCAATAAGTTCCCAGGTTTTGTACTGGTGGAATATGATCTCTACAGGCGTTAGCCATAGTATATATTCATGGCATGATCTAGGTTTCAACCAGAAGTCGACACAAAAAGAGAGCCGCTTTCTTCGAAATTAGATAATGCCATGAATCACTATTCTGACTAACGACCGTTATGCAACTTAGGTATACAGCTCCTCCCCCCGTATTATATCGCATATATACGTATAAGTTTGTAGATACGTTACCAAATTCGAACTTGACCTGCGCGTTCTAAAATATCAACATACCAAAGCTCATGGAATTCTGATTAATGTTGTCAATGGTATGACCCGGACGGACACACACACGGACATGCTGATTATTATAGTCATACGAAAAGTGTACAGACGCAACCACCATCATAAGTATCTGCGATCCATTGCGAAAATTATCCGTAAGTGATTCGCCGAAAACGATCACAAAAGCTCACAATTGATAACGCTCTTTATTATCTACCGCTTTTGGGCAACTGACGAATGGACGCTCTTTATAAGAGGCGATCACTGGCATTATTTCTTGGTTGACAAAATTTCAAAACGAGGTAAAACTTCCTCTCTTGAAACTCGATATCTGACCATAAAAACCTACTAACGCGTTCATGGGTCCAATCTAAACAGTTTATGGTATATAAAACGTACAGATCGTGGTGTAATGGTGTCAAATCAGACAGGATATCTTTAAATAATGTACCACCATATTGCTTGTTTGGTTTGATATTTTAGGCCTGATATCAGCCCGCAAGATGTAAAACAAGAGTTCATTCCCTCGCCACGCTATGTCTGAACGCCGTCGGTATAATTATGTGTACTGTGTATTTTCTTAATTAAATCTAACATTTTTTATTGAAGTGTTTTGTCAGTTACAATTAATTCTGGCTTGATCTAGACAATTTTAAAATGAATATGGACAGTTCAGTTTCTCAGAATAAGGCAGAACTAATTGTAACCTACAAAAGTCTCAAATAAATGTGACATTTCTTCACATTACGTGAAGTTGCGGGCAACGGTACTGAACTCTGCACGAAGCTTGATCAGCCCGATGTAACCTAGCAGTGTAATTTACGAACCAAAGCTAAACGTAGCTGCATGTGGCTTTTATTTTTTTATATCAAAATAAGTTCATAGATTCCCTGGTATTCCCATAATATAATGCTTTATTTCGTGGGGTGATTATCAATAATTACACTGCATGCACAACGGTTCGTCTAAAGAATGGACCCCAATCGTAATTTTGAGTATATATTAGGCCAATTGTACTTCCGGGTAGTCTTGACTGACAGCTAGACCATAAATGGTATAAACTATATACCAACATCAAAGTGAAAATAGTTGCGGATGAGATACTATACGGAAAAGCGTGTCGCCTAGACCTGGATGACTATCTTCTGCTTTGTTCATAATTTTGTGTTTCCTTTCGAGTCCAGAAAATAGTATGATATTTATGGATTATCAGATGTATGTATGTATTATGTACTCTTTTGAAAACTATTAATTCCATATTAAATATTTTTATTATGTTATTTCGTTTCGCATAGTATAGTCTAGGCTGTGCTGGGGGGTGATCGTCGCACATCGGGGGAATTTATGCGACCATCATTTTCTTATGGGAAAATTACTCTAGTTTTCTAATTCAGAGGGCGCCGAGCCGAGATAGGTGACAAAATATAACTTTTCACTATGTTTCATATGGTACCCTACCTAAAAAATTACATATTTTCAAAGGTTAACAGGCATTAGCCAACTGGATAACAGGGCAGCAACATCGGAAAGATTGTAAACATATTTGCAAAATATGGAACGAATATAGACACTTAATCAGATTCAACATCGTTTTCCTGCTTTCGTTCTGATTTCGTGACGTCATGGTAAAATGTGTAGCGTGACGCGTCAAAAATTCATGGCGATTCAGACTAAGTGTTGTGCGTCAACTCTGTGCAAATATAGCATATCTGTCGAATTCTTCCAAGTTATATATTTTTGGAAATGGAAGGGTACCCCCTATATAATGATGTTCATACTTACATTATATCTTTCCAAGTATTGACATAATAGACAAAAACTTAACCCTCCCCCCAATTTCACAAATAACCACATATATGTGTCCATGCAGTTTGTGTCCACCAAATAAATTGACAATGCACTGTTTACCTTTTCATATTGTGTAGAATCGTACGGCGACACTGATAATGTAAAACATCGTTCAAATCCTAGATTAGGAAGGTAATATAAAATCCAAGATGGCGTCCAAGATGGCCGCCAATTTTTATATTGACACTCTATACACCAGATGTATGGTAACCGGACTAGATCATCAACTCTGTGCAAATATAGCATATCTGTCGAATTCTTCCAAGTTAAATATTTTTGCAAATGGAAGGGTATTGCCTACAAAATGATGTTCCTATCTTTATTATATATCTCCAAATGGTAAACTAATCGAGAAAAGCTTAACCCTCACCCCAATTTCACAAATATCCACTTAAATGCACCCAGCAGGTTGTTTCCAATAAAATATCGACAATGCACATTTTGTAGTGTCATATAGGGCAGAACCATCCGAGGACATGGAGAATCTAAGATTCCGTTCAAATCCTAGATTATGAAGGTATTAAAATCCAAGATGGCGTCCAAGATGGCTGCCAAGTTTAATATCGGCACTCTGTGCACACTGAGTGTGCACTGTGCACACTTAGTGTGCACACCGGTTGTAACATCTTTATTTCATAGAGGCTGTATTGTAATATGTATAAGTCAACTAGTTACGTAAAACCAATGATGGAGACCAAAATGGCCGCCATAAAACTAAAAAATGTTCCGATAAAATTACCTGCTTCCGAGTTGCAATGTTATGTCATCTGCATGTTATGAGTTTTGTAGCTTATTCGTTCGTGCATATATGTCTGTTGATAATGTGATCAGAATCCAATAAAACTGTTGGCATTGAGAAATTAAATGCTCATTTTATTTCTCAAAATCGACATGCAATGCCAAATTGCCACAATGGGATAGTGTTTCAACCTGACATCCATTTTGTGGTGTACAAGTCAACGTTCTGCTTGGTGATGAAACTGCTGACTTTTATATTAGTACACTAAGAATTGAAGCTACAATGCCGACTAAATATACGCATTCAATCCTCAATAACCAATGTAGGTGTCCACGGCAATGACTCATTAGACCCGCTTACACAAACCGTCAAGCAATAACAACCAATTTCGAATCCTGATAAGTGCGGGTATGCAAAGAATGGACAATTTATTTTATATATCTCATCAATGTTGTCAATGCGTACTGGGGTAATTGATTTTCACGTTCATTGGAGTGATGTTCTATTGAAATAACCGAAACAAATCTCAAACAAATCTGACAAAATACGTATCTGTGTCGTTATATTCTCGCTATGGTCCCATCAGACGTGGATTTATGCTTATTTACTTAAGCAGTTCATTTGAGTATTTGCTTATCTGTACTTAATTACATGCCGCTTGATATGCGTGGTTGCAGGTGTATTAATTATTTTATTGAATACACATTGACGACCAATAGTATAATTATTGTCCTGCTAATGTACTATAGATATTGTATGTCTGAGCAGTGGCTGATGCCTTCGGCGAGTTATATATATGCATTCGCTTCCATATTATTTTATATCTTCCCGGCTGTCCAGAATTCGCGTTGCTATCACAATATATTTAAACACATTATATGTATTCAGTATTTAACTTCATACAAGGCATTGGTCATTTTAAATAATATCAAGTTACTTGGAGCTTACCCCAAGAATGTTGCACAGAACCAACTTTCAGGTTTGGTTGAAACAGGTAGAATATTATCAAAACTGACCCCTCATTTGTAAATACTAATGCTTTAAATGACAACGGTAAGTGTGAGGCCGTGGTATTGATTGTGCTAAGTCCCATGAAATTTGGATCCATGAAAGTTGGTCTCACACTGTAGGTATCACACGACTCTCCGTCACACGTACCCAACTATGATAATCACGTACAGTACTCGAATGGGATAAAACTATATCATCCAATTTATATATCAGTATGGAGCAATCTCGGCAATTAACCAAAGATGAAAAGTACAAGGATTAGAAAGCCACACAGTTAGAAGACGTGCTCAAAATGTCATATACTCAGTTGCTCAGCATTAGAATGATGCTTGTCATACTAAATGTGTCCCGTTCACTGATGCTGATCCATTTTAAGCAACGGGGTGACAACTCGTTGGTCACATGTTATCAGCCATAGCCGCGGAATTAGTTTTTAATCAAAATAGAGTATAACCGCTACAGGTATGACATTCTCAAGAAATATAGTAGCCGTGGAGTACTTTTAACACAAACAATAATTAGCAGCTCCTTTGCACGATCGCCAATTTTCTGTAATGGAACAACCTACGTATCTGATATATGTCAAATATTCATGATTGTGGTAATTGTCCCCAGGATACATTTTACGATATGAGTGAACCAATTATATGTATCTGACCGAAAGCATATATGCAAGCATGCGATTATCACAAATATCAGATAATGTACATAGGTGTGGTAGTTATTGCTTGCATTCATCTAAGTAGACGTCCCAGAAAACAATTGATTTAAATCCTTAGTTTAGCTTAATATTGAGGAATTTGAAGCCGTAATGGGTCGGTATATTTTGAGTAAGTTTACCTTGTGAGCACCATACAATCAAACCAGGTTCCATCGTTGCATGTGGCGACGGTCCTATATTCGACAATGACACACGTTCTTGTTTGAATGTTGGATTGAATGTATGACATATATAGACAATCGCAGTCGGACATTTTATGGCTGTTGGACCTATTTGCTCATAATATGGACTCTTCTGCGACATGGGGCAAGGCATATAGTAAACTTACACATAGTATCCCACACATATGAAACTTCGAAAGTAGCAACACCCTTTGCTTCCAGCATATTAAATTAGTAATTTCTTATGTGTACACCTGGTAGGAATTTAGATCGAGATACTTCATGCTTTGAGTTATGGTAATGTACGTGTAAAATTGCACACAAATAATGCAAACATATTTGCCCTTTGAAAACCAGTTAAGTGTTACATTTAATAAATGGATCTAGTCTCGACTAAGGTTATGCGATTGAAGTTAAGTTGTCTTCAAAATTGTCGATTCTAACTCGCCACCTTATTAAATCGAAAAAAGAAATATTTCTTATAATTTGAATTTAGTCCCAATATTAATAAAATTCGTCCATTTTTCTATTATATACACCCATGCCATTCAGTGCCATTTATGAATTACTTATGATAAACAATTACTTGTTGGGAACAATCACGTATCCAGCTGAAGAGTAATTGGATTGCATCATATGATTGGTCAGGTCAATTTAATCCAACAATACTGTCACAGTGAATTAACTATTGCAACTTCTCGGCTTATCGTACTTGGCAGAAATGCCCGCGCACATGTGCCAACCAACTTTTTTATAGTGTTCCCCGAGTTGACAGCTAATGATTAAATTAGGTTCATATAAGACCAGAACATCAACTTAATCGTGTCATCGGCTGTGTTGATCCGATAGATGTATGTTACTCATTGCTGATAAGTACCAGCATGATGAAGTCATGTTATCGGTGGTTAAATGTCTAACGAAATTGTCTACGAGTGGATAGGCCTTATCCAATATAAAATATGGCAGAAACTTATTATTTCTTCGTCTCTTGACGAAATGGATGATCATCATAACAAAACGCTCAATAGATGTATTAATATATTGCGACAGCGACGTGAAACCTGAACTGCAGGTGTGAAATAAAATGATATGGAAGTGAGGGCATAAACCTGTGAATTAACTCGTCAACCACCCATGACTATAGTACGTTGGTGGGAAATTGATTTAAACTATCGGTTGCAACTGCGAATAGTTCATAAAATGAGTATTTGCAACGAACATGTAACCGTTTATTGTTATCTAAATCTTCAGAGTTGAGCAGTACTAAACAAATACGAATTAGAACTGCTTATGTAAATACCCATTTCCGTGCGGTGAGACATCCCGAGGAAATGTAGAGAAAACAGTTTTAGTTCGGTCTAAATTGCTGGTGATTATTGTCCGTTATTACATTGGAACATCGCTTCTTTGAACGTAGAAACCAACTACCATGGTAAGCAGTTGACGACATTAGCGGGGTAATGTGAACACAGTTGGCCAACATTTTCGTATAAACAAAATATCCGCAATTATTGTAGGTCCGTTATCTCCAAACTGTTTACGATTGCGGGTCTAATGTGCTACCAGCATGGAAAAACTCCTTTATTTATTGATAATTGAATATATATATGTTTTAATCGGCATTGTGGCTTCCATTATTGCTACACTAATGTGGATGTTTGCAGTTGTAGCATCGTGTAGCAGAACATTGACATATATACCATCAAATGATTGGATGTCAGTTTGAAATTCGGTCCTATTTAGGCAATTTGACATTAAATGATGTCGTTAGTTCGAGAAATTAATGAACAGTTACTATCTTAATGTCCCTAGTTTCTTCAGATACGAATCATGTTGGACAAAATGACATATATGTACGAACAAAAAAGCTACAACAGTCATACCATGTGATTTTATTGCAACTCAGAAGTTGGTCGATTTATCGGAACAGTTCTGTTTATTTTGGCGGCCATTTTGGTCTTCATCATCGGTTTTACGTCGCCAATTGCCTTATACGTATTAAGATACAGACTCCACCCAAGACAAGGCCATATTACATAAAGCACTCGCGATGATCTAGTCCGGTTACCATACATCTGGTGTATAAAGTGTCAATATAAAAATTGGCGGCCATCTTGGACGCCATCTTGGATTTTATTACCTTCCTAATCTAGGATTTGAACGATGTTTTACATTATCAGTGTCGCCGTACGATTCTACACAACATGAAAAGGTAAACTGTGCATTGTCAATTTATTTGGTGGACACAAACTGCATGGGCACATATATGTGGTTATTTGTGAAATGGGGGGGAGGGTTAAGTTTTTGTCTATTATGTCAATACTTGGAAAGATATAATGTAAGTATGAACATCATTATATAGGGGGTATCCTTCCATTTCCAAAAATATATAACTTGGAAGAATTCGACAGATATGCTATCTTTGCACAGAGTTGACGCACAACACTTTGTCTGAATCGCCATGAATTTTTGACGCGTCACGCTACATATTTTACCATGACGTCACGAAATCAGAACGAAAGCAGGAAAACGATGTTGAATCTGATTAAGTGTCTATATTCGTTCCATATTTTGCAAATATGTTTACAATCTTTCCGATGTTGCTGCCCTGTTAACCAGTTGGATAATGCCTGTTAACCTTTGAAAATATGTCATTTTTTAGGTAGGGTACCCTTAGAAACATAGTGAAAGGTTATATTTTGTCACCTATCTCGGCTCGGCGCCCTCTGAATTCGAAAACTAGAGTAATTTTCCCATAAGAAAATGATGGTCGCATAAATTCCCCCGATGTGCGACGATCGCCCCCCAGCACAGCCTAGACTAGTACCGTTCAGTAGCAAGTTCTGTACATTAAAGGCCCGCTTAATTTTCGAATACCAGATCGCATTATATACAACATATTCCAACGCACAGTAGCAAGATTTTCCGATTACGAAACCAATGGTTTACGCCCACCGATCTACTGTACGACTAAAGTGATCGCATACATTCAAAACAGTAGCATCGTATAAGATAACAAAAAAAAAACCATAGTCAGAAATGGTAACGCCCTCAAGATCATATTATTATATAGGAATATAATTATATAATATAAAATATATTGAATGCACCACATAAGAATTCCGGTAAAACAACTAATCCTTCAAATTATTACAACAAGTACGGCTTATCACTGAAGGTTTCTCATTCATCACACCAGAAAGCCTCTAAATGCAGACCAAAAATCTACTAATTGTATTAAATACACCCCGATACTTCGCAATACGACCTTTAGTCTACTTTCCAACTGAGACATACTTCATCAGCAATATTAGCTGTTATTTTATGCATTGTGTTCCCGCAATAATATCTTCCAAGAGTGGCCCAGCTATTGTTCACACCTAAATATCAAAAGTAATTAACGCGGTCATATAAGTTACATTTGCATCAATGAGACATTTGCGATGATACATCCGCGAATACATACATCCTGCAGAAAGTCTAACCGGTGCGCAATATAGCGAGTACGTTATTAATATAGTTACCCCATAGCTCCTATTTTATTTTATTTTTTCCTATTGGTAAACATATGGTTCTGGTCATGTCAAGTGAGGTCCTCTGATCCTTAACCAGTTGCATGCATGGTCTCCCGGAATGTTACCCAATCGTGACCATCCCCGATATCTAGCATATCATATAACTAAGCTGATACACTCACAGTCCATTCTAATTTATTTAAATTCAATGCAGGTTCCTCAATTTGACTTTTATGAGAGATCCAACAATCGCACCAACATGGGGTGTGACTAAACACCGCCCGGACCAGCCCGGACCGACCCTGTGGAGTATAGGGGTGATTTTAGTGGCAATATATGTGCAGGGGTGTCATGGAAACCCACTCACGCACGGACAGGGGTCGCGATCACACAGAAGTGTCGCTATTAACCCTCAAAATGCCGGCATCGGCGAATATGTTCGCCGGAATGAAGCTAACAGCCCGGACCGCCCCTGTTGCGTCTAGGGGTGAATTTATTGGCCATATCTGTGTGTGGGTGTCGTCGAAACCAACATACACACGGAGGGTGGTCACGGTCTAACAGAAGTACCGATATTAACCCTAAACTTGCCAGATTCAGCCAGAATTACAACCGCATAAACGGTTATGTGAGCATGACAAAATATAACACGTGTTGAGTAAAGATCAACCGTCCGCGAGACATAACAGGCTGATGACGAAATTGTATCCAGGTAGACTGATTGCATGGGCGAGCAAGCGGCGAGCGACATACTTAACTATGCCATAGTAACTATGTGGACAATTATTGTCACCAACATACGCCACAGTAAGGCAGAATACCTATTATGACGTCGCTGCTGTGGTACGTGCGACACCAGCCATTGAAGTAATTCGATAAAAAATGTTTCAACCTTTGATTATCAACCATAACCGTTGCTCAATAATAATAAATTCTCGTGTCACCGTATTGAATACCTACTCGAGAGTAACAAACCATTCCTAATTTGAGAAGCGACGCTAATCAAGATTGTCACTCGCTTGTGTTGTGGGTGGGGCCGTTTCTAAAAATATAGATTTCGAACTAGAGGTATTTATACTGGTTGTGTGTCGTATCTAACCGCGATTGAATGAATGATTATAGTAAACAGGTCGCGGTAATATAGCTATCGAAACGTCGTCTGTAATCCGAGTCAAGAGCATGAAGAATCCACTAAACGACAGCTTGTTATTTCAAGTAGGACATAACTATTTGAACTTGGTGATTATATTTTAGAAAACAAAACAGTCAAAATGAATCGTTTCGGTTGTTGGTAACCGGACTCCTTTATGGTACGTCCAAATGCTGGTTAATTTGCCAGACAATTTGGAGGTAATTCATCGTAAAGGGCTGTATTGTGCTCTGGTATATGAACGGCGGTGCAGGACTTTTCGGCAAATTTCGGCACCTGGACGTTTCGGCAATTCATTAAAGACGTTTCGGCACTTCACCTAACATGTTTCTGGTTTTTCCATCAGCATTACAACATATACCCATTTTAGCCATTGGCCCCCCCTCAGATTGATGCTATTATAAGATAGGTTTCATCTCAACTTTTAAAAAAATATATAGAAGATGTAATCTAAATTAATCAAAATGTAATTGAAAATGCTCTCCAAGTACAATAGTTTGGCTCCTAGTATTCTTGATTACAAATACAAAACAAATAATTCAAAATTTGTAATCATTACAAATACAATAGAAATACAAAATACGATTACCCCGTCCCTGGTTTTGGAACTTGCAAATTATCCTACAAAATTTATGGCATTCAAGCTTGATCGACGCATTATACGTAATTAATATACATATACAGACTATCTATTCAATTCAATTAAATTCTGTATTCACTCTCCTAAGTAAAAAAATTGACAAGTCGAAGAGGTCACAAGTAACATATGCAATATATGACGATGACGGTAATTAAATATATCAACATTACTGTATTGTATTTCCTTGTCTTGGCGGTGAACCCGTTAGTTGTTCCATATTTATGATGGAATCACACAATGTGTGTATTGTAACAGCGTCTTCTGTTCTCATGATGATCTTAACCCTTTACCCAACAAACCGGCCAAAACCGGCCAAATAAAGCTTCAACAGCCTAAAATATCTTCGGTCTGTCTCAATAAAACCATACAAATATGGATATCATTGGAACCGGCTCATTGATCACATTGTGATGGTTACAGTTATGCCCTGTGCCAATGCATTCTCTTATATATGCGAGTCGACCATAGGTCGCCTCGCATATATAAGAGAATGCATTGGCCTAAAAAAAAATCTTTTTTTACCATTTTTTCTTACATTCTTTAACAATTTTATAATTTTTAATGTGTTAAGCCAATGCATTCTCTTATATATGCGAGGCGACCTATGGTCGACTCGCATATATAAGAGAATGCATTGGCACAGGGCCCTTCTGTTGGGTAAAGGGTTAAACTGTATCAAGTTGGGGGAAATGATTAACGACAAAGGTATACTTCGTCTTCTCAGTGAACATATAGCGTCACAATTCATGATATATAGAGGATCTCACATGAGTTTCTATTTTATACGGAATTTATCAACCGAGTTCACTAAATTCGATTTGAGCCGAGGTTTGAGATACTTATTATCACATGGTCATATAATCGCTTAAATTTTATCGAAAACAACAATAATTAACAGACAGAGAACTTTGTCACAAAGAGCAGCGTGACGTCATTGCACGCGACGATATTACACGTGTCTATTACGCTCGAATATTACACAGGAAAATAGTGCTAATCATGTGATAAAATGGTATTCGTCTCCAACTCTATCTCCGCTGCCCAAGTTACATACTTGAGTGTTTCTGGATCCATTCCATGAATTAGACTCACTGGGTAAGTGATGGCTTCTACGTCTGAACCTGGCCTAAAGTCAGTTTTGAAAACTAGGTGCACAGAGGTGAATGTTAACCCTTTACCCAACAAAACGGCCAAAACCGGCCAAATAAACTTCAACAGCCTAAAATATCTTCGGTCTGTCTCAATAGAACCATACAAATATGGATATCATTGGAACCGGCTCCTTGACCACATTGTGATAGTTACAGTTATGCCCTGTGCCAATGCATTCTCTTATATATGCGAGTCGACCATAGGTCGCCTCGCATATATAAGAGAATGCATTGGCCTAAACAAAATCTTTTTTTAACACTTTTTACCATTTTTTTCTTACATTCTTTAACAATTTTTAATGTGTTAAGCCAATGCATTCTCTTATATATGCGAGGCGACCTATGGTCGACTCGCATATATAAGAGAATGCATTGGCACAGGGCCGTTCTGTTGGGTAAAGGGTTAACCTGGGTAACCAAATCTGACAAGGTAATCTGATGACGCATCATGTTGAATACAGCCTACCCCAATTCGGAAGTCACGTCATCGTTAAATGAAAATGACGCGATAATGGGATTACCCAAAGGAGATATGAATGTGCCTAATTACGATTTCATGCCATGTTTGCGTAACCTAATATGATTAACATTAGATGTGCCTGACAATATATTTAAATCCAAGCTAATTAATTGAGAGTATGCCATAAATTCACTATGTCATATATGGTACATTCACACAACCAATGAATCATGCATGTTTGCCATTCTACGCATTTTTATAAGAAGAATACATTAACTGTACCTGTGTTGTATATGTGGACGTACATATAATACCCCTATATGTAACTATCCGAAGTGTGTGCATAGAGATGTCACCGCCAAGGGTTCACGTGTCTCCATGCATTTTAGGCAACGATAGGGGTCGAAGATATGCCCCATTCTCAATGGCAAAGAGTCAGTTTTTCCCAATTCTGAACCCGAAAATCTCAATTCACAGACAGTGCAGGCAATACGCCAATGATTAGATATAAAACTATCTAACCGGGGTTCACGATTAGATAGAGATTGGTATTCAATCTGAGTAACATGTGCCACGCGATGTTAGGATTCTATTTCAAAATTAGTATCCATATTTAAATGAAGGGGTTATTATATTGACTAAATGACGGAGATATTCCGAAATAAACAAAATTAAATAAACAAAATTAAAGAGCGTTTTTTTTAAAGACCATTTTTTAAGAGAAGATGTGATTTTAAAGAGCGACACTCACAGCAACCCCGAACCTCTATGTACGACCAAAGTTATCACTTGTGGTGTTGTAAACGGTTTCATACAAACCCGTTAGTTAGTAGAAAGTACGTTCTATATTGGGTTATCATCCTCCCAATTAACTCTGGATACTCATTTCGAAATACAATCCTAACATTACTGGGCACCTGTTACTCAGATTGAATACCAATTGCCATCAAATCGTGACCCCCGATTAAGTATCTTTCGCTATTCAATCGCGTGTGTATTATGTGCATGCAAAGTGTCTTGTTTTGTGAACAACGATATGACTTCCTCTTCACTTTATGAAAAGACCTCTTACCTACATGAGCGTTATGCTTGATGTCGACCCCCCCCCCCCACCACCACCACCACCACACACATATAACCATTATTCACTCATCATATATTATATTGTAATGTTGAAAAATATGGAATAAATACTGCATGTTTACATCGAAAATCGTGTAATAAAACGTGTTGCGCCTATATGTCCCATCTGGTCCGAGAACACGTGTGCCGGGTATCTAAAGCGCTCTCAATGTTCAACACATCTCAAAATTAATTTCATTCATGCCTCGGCGTCATTTGTCACTTCTTGTATCTAACTCTTTAGAATATACGGTGTTGAAGTATACTCGGAATGTATTGCGTCCCCGAAACGGCACGTTCTTCGAGTATATTTCACGGAATGTCGAAAGGCCCATTGAATTATCGTTGGGCTAAGAGATAGTCTGTAAACAAGCGAATGTTATTATCGAGCAAATAAAGACCCATCGAGCATGTTGACGATAGACGATGACTTTTACATTTTATGAGCGTTAAATTGCTCGTTTGAACAACAAACAAGGTATCGACTAATTGCTTAACCCTGTAACAGCTTGTACCCAGGATATATATACACTGGCACATTATCGTGACATATTCACCTAACATAACATAATACACACAAGTAAAGTACGTTCGTTCTTTTGAAATGGCAAGTCATCCCTAATTCCCCATGTCGAATTTTGAACGATCGACCGCTCGTATCAGTAAATAAAAGAAATGTCGTGTCATATATGCCCGCATGCCATTATATGTTGTGTGATTAGCACAAATGCGTTTTTATTGCCCATAGCTGCCGGATATCAAAATACCAAAGGAAACATAAGACGCGAACCATGTGTACGTGTACAACTGAAGTTGTGTCTGGTGTAACCGGTACCCAACTATTTCAACCATTGACAAGCCTTCGTGAAATGTGACCCAACATCATGCAGCATCCACTCGACAAATCAAACCGCTCATATCTTGCCAGTCTAGCAGTCGAGGTTGGATATTGATAATTATGTCAAACAATCACGCCGCATCAGACCATGGCCAACCGCGAATACATACACAATGGAACAAAACACAAGCAATATTTGTCTTGTATATTGCTTGAGTATATGTCGTGCATCTCGCATATATAATGTTCTGATTTTATATAATGTGAAAGATACAACCCATGCGCAGCACCATCTCATGCTGCATGATCAGTAAGATCTGTTATTGCATATAAGTGGTAGTTCAAGTTGCCCAAATGTTTGGCCAGAAGCCACCAAAGTAGATGGGGAAAGCGAGGAGCAAAAAGAGATTTATGTAGCTTTTGCAAAAATGAACTGGGTGATGAATACCATTTTGTTATGAAGTGCGCCAACTTGAGGCACCTGCGGGTAAAATACATATCCGAACACTATTGGAATCCACCATCTAAGAAAAAATTTACGAGCTATTGACAAAGTCTGGTCGCACTGACTTGAGAAAATTAACACTTTATCTGAAATTAGCGTTCAAATACAGAAATAGAAATTAATAGCTGAATACATTTTATTAATGTTATTGAAATATCAAGTCAAAATTCTCTAAAACTCGAAAAGTATACTGATAGAACGTATTAGATGAATATAAAAACGACGATAATGAGGACTGACGATGGTTAACAGAGGGACTACCGCCATATATATCTACCAATCTTCATCTATCTTCTTCTATCTTATTATTCTTCTTATCTTCTTCTTATTTTCCTCTTCTTCTTCTTCTTCTTCTCCATTTTCTGTCTTCTTTTATGTACATGTATATATTTCGCACTAAGCACTTTGTAAATATTGCACATCTCGCCAGTAACATGTGAATTCATGTCTTAGAGATTAAAGCATAGCATAGCAAATATCGGATAAGAATCAATCGTTCAATCCTCGTGGCCTTTCTTTGTCCCAGCCACAAATGCAACAGACAGGCCCAAAATCTGAACTTGAAAATCAACTATTTGACGCCAAATAATTAAGAATTTCATAAGGGAATGTTCTACTTGTCAGGCAAATAAAAGTTCTTTATTACCTACCGATTGTGGGCAACAGCAGGATGGACGCTCTTTATAAGAGGCGATCATTGGAATTCCATAGGTGGAGGGGGGGGGGGGGGGGGCTCGGTGGCGTCAAACTCCAAGCCGTATCGCCCTCCAGCGCTGGCGATGAGAATTCAAATCCACATGTTTCCATTGGGAACTCTGTAACTAGAAATTTTTATCTGGTGGAGTTGCCAATTACTCGCCGATGGCCGGTGGTTTTCGCATATGGTCGACGAGTTTACCAGCCATTGGAATCACTGTTATATTAGCCGTAAATGTGCGGATTTCCACTAAACTGGCAATGTCGTGATATGGTCTCAGCTGCTGAAAGCGACATTAAACCCCAAATTAGTCAATCAATCAATCATTGGAATTCCAAAAATTTTAAACGTGATAAAACCTCCTCCTTTAAGGTCGATATCTGCCCACGAAAACCTCATATATATATAATGGACTTGTGGTCCGATCTAATTATTTTCTGGTATGAAAAACAAAACGTACATATATGGTTTTATGGCGTCAAATAGTACAGGGCATCTTTAATATGTATAGCTTGAACATTTTTCAAATCCTATATAGACCACAATATGGGATCGTAGCCCCTACGTGAATGATATCCTGGCGCCACCCCTGTTTATAAGTATATACATGTATTATATACACCATTCGCGTGGGTTGAATCGCGTATTGGAGACAACCTTGTAGAATCAAAGGGACCCGATTCTGCATATTCAGTTGCTTCTAACCCAAAATACATCAGATCAATTTGGAACATTCACTTAACGCGCTATTGAAGCAAGAAATTGTTGCAAGATGTCTGTTTGTGTAGGAAACACACATTGCGTAAAGAGAAACCCCTGTTCGTCATATTTATTGGTTCGAACCATTTAAATTTACATAAACCAGCAGTAAGTTTTCAATGAGGACATATTTATGCATAATAAATATCTCAATTCGCCAAACAACCGGCAACACCCAAGCATAAATAACGGGCGGCCAATCCATACGCGCGTCAATGTCGATCTTTCGTTTGCCGGTTGCGTTTTCTTATTATGACGGGAATTACTAGGGAAAACAAAGCAGAATATATAGACTCCCTGACGTACAGACGAATGGCCAAATAGTCAGACTATAAGGCTATAAGTTCATACACTAGCCAATTTGTTTTGAATCTATGATATGCTAATTTGATATTAATGATAATTTGGACAATAACTGGCATATATATAGCATGCGCACAACAGATTAATACGTGTGAAATAAAAATCTTTATGTAATTTCATGAATTATTTTCTAAATGGTTTTGGTTCGCAGTTAGCCTTTACAGTCGATCAAAAGCACTTCAGAGCTCGTGTTTGTATAATGTTTTACCATCGACTTTGAAATATAATTGATCTTATCTTATCATATCCGACAACAATTCGGTTAATCAAACAATCTGTTCGGTGAATTCGCCTCTGTGTGCCATGACTTCCATAATTGACATCAGTGAAACTTCCAAGTATAGTGACCAGTGTCGCGCGCCTGTGGTGACTGGATGACTGCGAATTCCTTTATGCCCAATATTCTGCGCATCATCGTGAATTCACCATATATGCTCGAAGATCAGAAGAGGTTCCCGTTCCCGCGCTCCTTCAAATAAGCGAAATATGAAAAAAATTCGAGGGGAGTTTAAAGCTGGAAAATATGTTGGAATAATTACTAGTTTTTTTCAAGTGTTTTGCAAATATATATAAATCCCGACACTATAATTTAGAATTGAGTGTCCGACTTTGGACATCAGATGTCGGAATTATTAAAATAAATGGTTTCGATTGTTTATACTCAATGATTTGAAATTCAGTTATTTAGATCGGAAATGGGTCAGTGGTACAATGGGAGTTCTCACATTTGGCTGGCACATAACTAATGATATATATAGATGAATTTACGGAGAAGGACACCACTATATTCCCTTTCAAGACCCCCTCCGTGGAAACGTCCCTGACAACAAGAGGGGTGTCACCATCAAACATAATGTGTAGTGTCCCTTCGGCCTTCCATATTCGTATATACCCTAAAGTGACTCTTCAAGGAAAAGAAAACGCAAAGACATTCGAATTCTCATACTCTTTTACAAATAGCCAAACACTCGAACCGATGTACTATGAAACTAGACAGTAGTTATTTGATTTAGGTATATCAGTCCCGAAATAGTCCATATAGCCCGTGGAAAATCAGATTCAAACCCCAAGGCTACAATTTTGATAGATATCAAGTGCACATATTCAATCGAGGTTTGGTCAAGAGTTTGTTTGGCCAATATATCAGAGAATTAAAACGATATCACGAAAGAAGTGTCAATACCATGTTTCAATTTCGGGAATTAAGAACCTGGGGTGTTGATTCAGAGCACACGCCCCCAGCTGGGGTGTCGCCAGACTAAACACGAAAATAAGAACCACACAAGAGGATTTTATAACAACTGTTAAGACGGCGTAATAAGAGATATGCCACAAGTACTACTTGTGGGCGTGGGTTTGGTTTGTTTAGGTTAATGGTGGCTTCAGTCGCTATGCTATAATATCACGTTGATAGTTTTATTGGTCGACGGCACACTAATCGCGCTGCGAAAATACTTATATACAGGGCTAGTACAATTCAACACCGTCGACCCCTGCAAAAAAACGAAAAATCTCGCCCAGACAAACGAGTCTGATTATCAACCCTTGCTTAGATCACACATCGATTAATCGAGATTCAAATCAGCTTTGCCATGGTCTTAATATCATATAAGTTGAGCCCTAGAAATCAAGGCCGAATTCGTCATCTCCGGTTTAAACCTGTTCTACGCAAACCTCAAGGTTTAAACCATCGTTGTTATTCTTCTTTCTCAATAATATATTTTTTTTTAAACCACCGTTGTCATCTAAATTCTTAGTTGAAACCCGAGACCACAGGTCTACGAGACATTCGTCATGCCTGGTTTAAACCTGGTCCAGCCAGAACCATGGTTTAGCAGGTCTATCTCTGTATCGTCGACCTAATTATCACTATACTTGCCCAATGCGGACCACCGCGTTCTATCGACAGCTAAAATATATCTGACAACGAGCATAAATTAATAAGCGAGAAGCCACCATACCTGTAAGTGTGTCGGGATAATGTTTTGTCAATTGCAATAATTTTGTTTTGCGTTTTATAACCTTAAACCGTCAAATAAACCATATAATTCGGCGATCGAGCTAAACCCGGGTTGGGGAGGCTATATATATACCCGAGATGACTCCGTATTTTCTGGACCGCGGCTTACATGGGTGGAGCTTTACATAATATCGATTGACAGCGTGTCTATCAGGCGAGAGTGGCAGCTTGGCATTGTCATGTCACAATTAATTCATTCTCACCGAGCATGAGTGCGCATGTTTCCGTTAATTGAGGGCGTGGCAATAATTATTTTACCGGCCTGTTTGTGGTCCGCCTGGTAACTGGGTAGTTTGATTTCATGCTTATCTCATCGAATCAGTTAGCCGAATGAACGACCACAAACGCACCCCTTGACCCAGTTTGGATGGACCGTCAATGTAGGTTTAAACCATGTGGTGGTTTAAACTGGAGATGAATTCAGCCCAAGTGAGTGGAGTGAGCTTACAGAAAATATTTCAACGCATTACAACCTATAGCTAGTTTTTGAGAAATTAAGGACAATTAACGTCACTATTTATATTTTATAGTTTAGTAATATCAAGGTAAAATACGACACACTTAGCTTTTATTTAAAATTATTTATTGTAACTGATTTTGTGAAACACATAATACGGCTCTAAGATTCGTCACAAACCAGGGAGAAAGTAGCAAGAAATTGTTCACCACGGTAGGTCACTGCATGGCGTTCGTGTTAGATCGACCGATGTCATCGTATATTCTGCGGCGACGAAGACCTATGCTTAAACCATGGACTGTCATCACTAATACGCCACTAATAGGTTGTTTGTCAAGATAACATTCCCACACTTATCTGATAGTGGACGCACGTGGTCCCACGCACGGCTAAACTTTCACCGATACAGACGTCGCATAGACACTTAAGTCGACTTTAAGGAGCATCAGAGCTTTTGGATTGATTGAAGGGGCGTGAGACCTTGAAGAAATTCTTAACAAGGCGGTTTTAGGGCTGGGAACATAATTCAATATACATCATAATTTGCTCGAAAATGGGAGCGGCGGATATCACTTGTCAATTTCAACATTAATTTTTTCCTGTATGTATTCCAAAGATATCAGCAAGCTATTAGATTATGAGCTATCCCAGAAACTCATACTGCAAAAACCGGATATCGAACTGGAACAAATTTGTTTTTAAGGGGATTTTGGTGTTCAACGTTTACAACATATGGTGATTGAATATGGTGATTCAAAGCGCATCAACAGTTACATCTTCTCGACAGTCACATGTATATGGGAACGGAATTCATAGTGAGCTAGACAAATTTTATACTTAGCTCATTCACTATCGTTTTGGTTGAGTTATTTATATAGGCGCAGAAAACGTCGAATACTCACCCGGATGTGAGATATCTTGCTACCAATTTCGAGGAAACTGGGTTTTATTTTGGTGTCACTCTCGTTCCTGTGGAGGTCATTGTAGAGAAGTATCCACAACTTTTGTGAAGTTTATTCCACTCAGCGATTACAGTCGAACTTTTTATAAGGTTATGTATCACATAAATATGAATAAAATTTACCGGGTCGCCTAAGTTGTAGCCGTTGCATCATTTGTCCTATATGGGGGGTGTAGCTGCTAGATATGATGGGGAATGTTCGATTACTATTTTATAGACTAATTGCAGTTTATGTATCTGTCGGATTTTATCGAGAAATGACTATTTTGAAGAATGGCCCTCTGAAATGACCGTCATAGATTGAACACCATATTATGAGTGATATCAAATGGCATTAACTATAATGATAGGCATGTCTTCCAGTTTGAATTACATAACGGTTGCAGATTAAAAAAAAAACTTAATGACAATTTAATGCCATAAATTCACTTCATATAGATACAAAAAAAGAAATGAGTCCGTCCCTTGAGTTGCGAGTGACACACTGCATGAATATATTGGTATGACTCCGTCTGAGTGCTGGAACCAACACATTTCCTTGTGGGCACAACAGCAGAAGCTGACCAGCTCGGTCGAGGTTCAGCAACTTTCTGAGCAACTGGATATTAAAGATGTTTCTCAGCCTTAATTGTTTGTACACGTACTTTGAATTCATAGTCCCAAATGGGACATCAACGATCCATCGTTGTGTGCATCGAGACGGCAGCACGTCTTTGGTTGTCAACAATTCATGTGGTCGTGGCCTGTAGCAGAACACTGCACATATCCTTCTTTGCTCTTGCACTTCGCTTGGGTTTTGGCCATACTTTTGACAGCAACGGGGTGTACACATGTGATCAGTAACAGCTTCGCGTATCCAACCTTCAACTCAGCTGTTCAATAGTACCTTTGCCATCAATAATTTTGAACCACATGGCGTGCATTTGATGCCTTGTGTTATACGCCGCCCTAGTACAACCATATATCATACACACCACTCATGGGGTGCCCCATATGGTAAATAGGGTGCCACCTTATATGGGTTCTCTCCCGCACTGGGGCGGTGTACCTATCTACTTCGGGCCCACACGGGATCTTGAATCATAACTATATGCAGTCAAGGTTTCTCACTCAATCTTAAGCTTATACTCATATTTCATCATTCTTTTTCTACAATATACCTATAACACATATTGTAGTATTTTATATTTAAGCCTGACATCACTTCGTGCAACGATATATAATTTCCTCTTACATGTAACTCTTATGATATAGTACCATGTAGTACCATGTAGGCCCAGTAATGCCTTATCCTCTTTCTGATGACTGTTGGACGTGAACATTAAGCAAGTGTATCACTTTTATTTCACCAATCAACACCAATCATTAAATACTTTCTCATGTGTTCAGTCTGTTTGTTTGCTTGTTTGTTTATTCAAATTACTCTACCTGTGAAGGTGACCTGATTGTCAATAAACTTATCTATCTACCTATCTTACAATAAATGGGTATGACATGAGAGTTGTATAAAATATACCGGGTTTTATATATCAATGGTGATCAAGTTGGATTGTATGTCTGATAACAGTCCATCTATATAATTATATAGTATTAATAAAACTATATTAAAATGGCACTGGGGTGACAAATTTTCCACCCCTGCAGAAGTTTGTTTCTCACAGATGAGAAAACAGTTGACAGATAGCCCGCGTTCAGGATGCGTTACTGTGGCAGTTATTCGTCCCCTTTATATGAGGCCATATACAATATAATTGTCCCCGAACTTTAGCTGAAAAACTATGATGAACCTGGTACAAGATAAGTGTATATGTTCGATGATTCGAACTCCAAACAAGACCTGGCATGCAATAAATCGACACACATAGTTAATCGAAATCCCAATCACCTCATCGATTTGTTGAGTGCTATTATCCGCTTCAACATTCAAGCCGCACATGGATGTCATAGCAAACACTCGTCTGTACATGGGTTACTCATTACAAGAACGTCCACGCCTATTAGGCATATTTAACAATACTTAATATGTACAGACATACCAAGGTGGCATTCGAAGAATGCGAGGTATTCCTCTAAGGTATTGACTGACGTCATATCGCTAAAAAAATAGGACACTGCCCATGTTATCAAACAAGGCAACCGGTCAACATGACAATGCAGTTATGATATGTTACTTTTCTTCGCCAGGTTAATATCTGGTCGACACTTTGCTCCATTTGTGACTCGATCTATTTGATTCTCATTGGTTTATGAGCGGTGATATTTCACTGATCACGACACTTAGATACGAACAATTAATAGACACGCTGTGAGAGCTGAAATTAACTTGGTCCGTGTCACATGGTCTGCAATAATGTCGTGTTAGTGGGTCCTGGTGCCAGTGTCAGTACATTCTATTATATATGCGAGTCTCCCATAGGGAGCCTCGCATATATAAGAGAATGCACTGGCTTACATAGTCACGATAAATATTGTAAGGTCAATGTATTATCTTACATATACGAGGTTACCTATGTAAGACTCGCATATATAAGAGAATATATTGGCAAGGGTTTTCGCCATTTAAATTTAAGGTTGCTGCAGTCATGGATAGGTTAACACCAGCTGCGGAGTGCTACCAGTATACTGCTGGGATTCTATTTGGTCATATAGAGTGAAGTTGGTAGAAATGGGTAGTTTACTTAAGAAAAAGTACCGTTACTTTTTCCCAAAATGTCTCAAATTGTTTTGCGTCTCTTAAAATCATAGAATAATTTATACCGTGTAATCAATGCGATGTTTATTACGAAATCGGTTCACAAAGGTTCCTAAATCATGCCATCTCGAACTGGTACCATCCCTACTGTGAAATGGATTATTAAGAAAAAGGTATTAATTAGGAAATATATTCCCTGCTTTGCTTGTTTAAAGTTATAAAAGTTCCCTGTTAGAACAGGCCAGAACATCAAACAGTCCACATGATTTGAATGGATGAGATATCTCTAAGGGCGTAGACACGAGTAGAGATTCGTGGCATGATCTAGTGTGATAGCATTTTCATTGATATCATTGTCTTGTGGGAAAACCAATGTCTTGCTAATAATTTGGCACCCCTTACCGACTTAGGGAAATTAGAACGAAGTGAACTACGATCAACAATCAAACCGACAGCAGTGCTTTTAATCGTACTCGAGATATACGGTTCCACCCATGTTCAACAAACGCCTTATCACCGCCACAATCATCGGAAGTGTTCTAGTTTATGTGGCATCTCAATAAATATTGACGGCTTTGACAGCCGAACAATGTGTCGAGTAATCCAGTGAGCTTGTTGACTTCAAAGGGTTATCTCGGAAATCAAAGTGCGGCGTTTCCGACACGATGATATCAATTGTACAGACGGAATCGAGTTTACTAACAGATTAATTTGAATTTAAATTCCAGTGAGTCCTCGACCCTATAAACGAAACAAAACACCGGTCGAGACATGTGCATATTTCCAAAGCCCAGCCCATATAAGCTATGTTCGACAGGGATGACCCCAGTTTACACCAATACAAATGCAACAATCACCTATATGAACGTTCGAAAGTGGTGCGATAAATATGGTGCGTTAAATTCAAAGAACACGCAACGGCGCGTGGCGATATATACTTATCTGATTTCTGATAATTCAGGGTGTGACTAATTCCTTTATGTTTAGCTAATGATAACGTGAAGGTTCTGACCTTATACGCCCTCGCATTACAAAAACTACCATACTCGTTCATGGGTCCCCCGGTGGCTCAATCGGATAGGTGCATAGAACAGTAAGCTGCCACACGCCGTACAGCGATGATGGTTTGATTAACCATGAGCAGGATCCGCGCAAAGAAATAGTACCATGATTCGTGTATCCGGGGAAGTTTGTCTGTTGTTCCCCTGGGATATTCAGAGGCGAAAACACATGTAGTAGTCGCCTATTATTAACACGTAAGCTTTACAGTTCATTGTATCAATATTCTATTGAAGTAAAAACAATCACCGTATGCATGGCGCCGAGGTAGAATAGATCAACCGCCCACTGCGAGGGGTAAGAACCCCCTAATGTGGCACCCTGTTTGACGTGGGGTGTATCCCATGACGGGCTGATTTGGAGTCCTGGGCGTACATACGAGATATCGACCTGCGGTGCGGCTTAGTTTATGGTTCGGTTCGCCTAAAGACGAGTGGTTGAGTCGACCAGGCTCAATGAATCGGTTCAATGCATCTCCATGGTGTTTCAGATTGAAATTATGTTATCTGGTGTATTGTTTTCTGATGATTGCAGTTTTGTGTTTATCCTTATGCTGTATTTGTTGTCTCATATAGTACCAAAAAGGCTGCTATGTGCAGTGGCTAAACGGGTCACTGCTTCAACTATGTACCAATAATTGGCCCGACCACTTATTTAAAGGTAGACCGAGACGGCTACTGGGCTAGTTGTCTGATACATGTATTTGCTTTTCATGTGGCTACTCAAACTAAAAACAATGTATTGCTCGTATGAGTGACAATTCGCTAAGTCCCAATGGTGCTGAGGTATATCCTCACTACTTGGTACTTAGCTTCGATCCCAGTGTAACGAAACATTGTGTTACTGATACAACACTGCAAAGTATAAATGGAGAATTGAAATATGTCAAACCAATAAGGACTGGCAAGTAAATGGCTCTCTCATGATTGAATTTTCAAAGATAGTCCAATCTGACGCGCTCTTCTTCGGTGCATATCTCATTCACAATCATGTGTTGGTAATTTCTCTCAATTGAATAGCAGCATTGCTGTATTTAGAACCAATTGGTGGTAACAGTGCAACCCAAGACTGACTTTAACCTGTCTCAACGGAGTTGAAGGTTGGATACAAAAAAAATTCACTGACTACATTTGAACCATCCCCTTTGTGGTGTTTGAAGTTCCAATAATATGGATATGGTCAATACAATTGCAAGAGCAAAGCGATAATGTGTCCATGGTATTCTGCTACTGACCACGAGCATATTAATTGCTCAGTAGGAAAGAAGTGTTCAAACTCTCTCTGTGCACACTCGGTCATGGATCTGCCATGTCCCATTTTGGACTACGAATTCGATGTTGAAAAAGTTAAAGCCGAGAATCAATTTCATATCCAGATGCTAATAACAGTTCTCGACCTCGACCGTGACAACTTACATGTGTGCGGTTGTGTCAGTTATGAAGTGTGTTGGTGCTAGTAGTCAGACAATTATGCTCAATATTCCAATCGAGGTGACAGACGATTACCTTCATTCAGACACACAATACGTATAAGAAGAAAGGTCAGATATATCTGATCCACTGGAACCAGTTGTTCCAAAACATTCCTCGAAGTCGTCTCTTAAAAATACTACTAAAAAAAACAGAGCTTGATATCTGAGATTGAGAAGTTCAATATATTTTATGATGGTGGAAGAAAAACAAAACAAAATGCAATGGAAGATTCCAAAGTCATTGTGGATTGATGCTGACAATGGCGTTATATTTGGCTTTTAGTGATATCCAACCGAATATAAACTCGATTCTCAGTGTTATCACAGCTCACATGTACGAGATTTGTCAAAAATATTACAAGTACAATGTACCTTATAAATGCCAAGTCATATTTGAGAAACTATAGGGTTGGGTATATATTACTCTGAAACTGTGGTAACTGAAATCCATTACTTGCCATTCGCGTATGTTAGTGTCTTTGCACAATGGTCAATCTCTGAATAATTCTCGCCCCAATTCAACACACTGGCGCTGATTGGGTGATTTTATTTGTACATATTTTGTTCAATTTGAATCAAATTCACTGCTCATCATTCTGTGTACACATTTGCATTTCTTATTCTTGATTCAGTTTCTCCCAGTCTAGCTCTAAATATCCTAAAGTTAAAACGACATTAAATCCCAACCAAACAAAAAGTAAAAACGAAAAGGCAGAAGCTATCACCCGCACTACCAAAAACAAATTACACATATACCGGGCGTGGATAATTACACATATACCGGGCGTGGATAATTACACATATACCGGGCGTGGATAATTCGGACCTACACGTCAATGAATAATGATAACCACGGCAACATTTCTTAGTATCGGATAAAAACTTGTCAAAACAGGATAGAGTTGTGTAAGTATTATATGTTCGCAAATACTAAATATTACCCCTATATCGTTTTATATTAGTTTATCTTCTGTTTAAAACTATTCGCGCGCACAAATTGGACCGGACCGGCAGTACCCGGACCCGTCCAATCGGCATCTCTACATCCCACTACAGCACGATTCAAGCAATACAAAACTGATAGGGGCTCGGGTAGTTCGGATAGCACACTGGGAAGGATACCATACCAATACATTATAGTTCATGATATATGCTGCGCGGTATCATCGGATAACACCATATATATCCGTCTTGTCAGACAGAAAAAGAAGATGTATTATATTTGGTTCTAAATCGGACGCGGATAAATGTGGATAAAATAGAAAAAGAAGATGTATTATATTTGCTTCTAAATCGGACGCGGATAAATGTGGATAATATTTACTGATGCGAAGCATTGTTACTGATATTCAGTGACAATCGGCGGGGGTGGCAATCAAAGTGAAATTATACCTGATGCATATCAATAGATTAATCGATTGGTCGACACAGAGTATCGGAAAGGTTGAATTTGAGTGTTGTTTATTATCCGTGTCCCAGTCATTAATTTCATATCGACCGAAGTAAAAAGCACGGATCGCGAACATTCCGAAACGCTATTTACGTAAATCCAACATCAAAGATGTCATTGTCTGAGTGAACTTTGAATACTTACCGAGTATCAAGAAACATGCCCAGATAAAGAGAGCAATACTTGAGATGACATGTGAATTGAAATGATTTTCAGGTTTGGTTTATTCTGGGCCATTACGTCGTTTCATTCGATTAGTTGGAAAAGTGTGGCCCTAGTGGAGGTGGTACAAATCGAATTTCCCATATCTAAAAATTTCCAGTTCAAGGAGAGGGAAAGGTATAACTGGAAACTCGAAGTTAGATACCACTAAAGGAAGACCATCCAGCTAAGTTCCTGCATTAGCTGAAGAATTTTATCCTCAGTTTTCCGAGAAATAAATACCGTCTTCTATAGCTATTCATGGTGTCAGTGTTGATAGTTTTTTTTTATTTGTGAATTTATTTCCAATGCGGTTAGGATATCCAAGATAAAGGATATTCTCTTTATACCCAGTAACGAAGTTATGTGGGTATATAGGAATCAGATTGTCCGTTCGTTCATCCGTCCGTCCATCCATCCGTGTTCGCAACTTTATCCGAGATTGTATTCCTACATGTACATTGTCATGGGAACTCGTGCATATGGGATTGTGAGGACTGCCCGACTGTTTTCAGTGCAGTTGACATAGATATTTTTCGCAACATGCATACATATGTCCGAGCTTGTATTCCTACACTTTCTGATCAATAATTTTTGTTTAACTTGACACAGATAGTTAACACTATGTGAACATGTGTACCTGCCGCTATGAGCTCTATCCGACTTATTTCTGGTCAAGTTATCCCTCTTTTCGCAACAATCATAGTTGTGTCCGAGCTTGTATTCTGTGTGGGGTTTTTTCTCTCGAAAAACAATATGTTAAACTGGCTACCCTTAATTGTACAGCGTGAATATCCTTAGTCCCATTGCGACAGTCCCGCCTCTAGTTTGACCACGACTCGGCGAATATCAGGCTTGCTAAAAACCAGAATCGATCAAACCGGGACGAAATAACCCAACAAATGTCAGCACTGTTGGAGGAAAAACGATTTCGTCAAATCACCGATCTCTAATGTCCACCAATTGTTCATCTAAACACATAATGTTGATATGCTTAATCGAACCACTTTCGATGCCATTGTATGCTATTCGATAACCAACTCTATATATAGTAAAAAAGTAGACCGATATTAATGGGAAAACTATTAAGTGCCATTCATACGGCAATGTGCGTCGGTGGATCAAATACCCTTACAATTAACACTCTGTCTCGGTCTACACTTCTTGAGATATCTGGGCAAGATTTAGCCATGATTTCCTCTGGTTTCTATTTCTGAGATTCTTTGCCATCCTGTATTGGATACTTTGCAATGGACATCACTTGGGAAAATTAGATTCCCACGCCTTTTGTAGATCCGCTGACCTATTGAAGACTTATGTGTATAAATTCCCTCCGCTTTTCAAAATATATCCTATATAGCCCATCCGAGCTGACACTGTACAATAATATTTGTACATTTCGAAAAAAAAATTGACCGAACATATGAACCCAGACAAACACCAGTGGGAAATTCCAAGTCTAAACAAATATTTAGTGTAAAATATTTATTAGACTAAGATTCAAATTAGAATTTTTGTTAGCAATTCTCGTTGGCTGTATGAATTGACATTTGGGGATGATTAATGTTTACATGTTACATATAGGGTTTATGAAATGCATTTATGGCAGCTACTTTAATGAATAAATTCTGAATATACGCATGTGTGCACATTTAATAACATGCTATTCCTTGCAGAACATATGAATTAAAATTTAATTAGGACACATTAATATATAAACCTCTTTATAGTCATACTTATTTAATACAAATTGGGTCAACACCAAATTGAACGAACGAGACAAAAAGTATGTGCAGACCGATACTGTGATATAGCAGCCCAACCATAGGAAGTGTTAGAGATACATTATTCGAATTAACGCTCCTAATTTTACTATTTCTTTGGCTTCGGGATAACAAATATTTGATTCGAGTCGATGAACTCACCCATCAAAGCTCAAAGTGATCAGCTATCGATTTTTAATGTTTGTTATTTCTAGAGTTGTGCAATTATTTGTGGCCTAGAAAACGTCGTCAACCGGGCGGACGGACAAAATTGCGGATGAAGATGGATAACTCTACAATTAAGTGGTAATACGGCCATATTTCGTTGAACAAAATGTTTTGGGAAATTTTATACCATAGTTGACAGTGGCTAGCATTGTTTTGTTGCAATTAATCGATTCTGATAACTAAAGCGTATTTTGAAGAAATGTTGTTGTTGTTGTATCTTGATGATATGGGGTCCGTCTGATCGGATTGAGTACCTTTAAGTATAGGAATATCAGAAGTTGGAAATTTGAGGTACCGGTTGGGAAATACAACATAACTAAAAGAGTGAAAAGGAAGTTTCCCCCATTCAAATATTTTGGTCTTCAATGGTGGTGCAACAAAGTCTCGCCCCTGTGGATATGTGAACCCTTCATATGTCTTGATGGTCAAATATCGACTTTAGGAGGAGTAATGTTTAACGCGTTTTGACCGTATGAACGATACAGAATGCACATTATACGATAAATCAGTTCTGTATAGAGATATCATATACATATATTTACATACACCTAATATCGCTTCCGATTTCCCCATAGCGTTACGGTAGACACGCCCCCCTGAGTCAATGTGTTCATAAACCTATGAACGTAACGTGACGTCACTTTCGATGTCGTTCATAGGTTTATGAACACATTGATCACCGGGGATTGTCGGACATGAACGACTGCTTGACTATTCAGCACGTCCGGATTTGGCAAGCAATTTGTTTTGGTCTATAATCATTACAAGTAAAACTAGAATGCACTCAGAGAGATGCCAACGTGCGCAAAAATGTAATAAACAATCATTTAAAAAATAATTTCACTGTATTTTACTTAATTTATTTAATTTAATTTAATGTTAGCAAAAATAGACAATTACCATTTCTCATTTCATCACAGATAAAAGGCAAATTACTATACTAATCATTTAAGTAATTAAAACCAATTCCATGTTGCCGAAAGGATGAGACTTTAATATCGATTACATTTTTTTCAGCGGCATATTTTGATTTTCATTTTCCGATAGTCAAAGTTGACCAAAGGAGCAATTATAAGAAATAATTAATACTATTTGTGTAAATATTGATAGCAGCCAATATGCAACAATAAATATCAATAATTAATCAATAATTAATCAATAACGATCATTTTATGTAATAATAAACTCTTCAAACGGTGTTTGTGTCAACAAATGCGTTTTGTTTTGTGTTACGTCATTCATCGTATTTGACCCGGAACTCGGCTGAAGGTTAGGCTATTCAGCCTATTGCGTCGAATTACGAAATCGCGTTTTGAATGTCTCTCTTTTCCCGCACGATAATAAGGGGTCTTCGCACGAACCAAAAATGATAAAACTTCCCAATTATAAGTAAAAATACCCAAATGAAGGAGTCTATGTAGGTCCCGAAGGAGTCTATAGACTCTTTGATGTAGAGTTCTGATGGAGAAAATGTAGGTTGATCTATTTTTGTCATAACTCTGACGTATTTTGACCTGGGAGAAAAAATCGAAATCGAGGCTCACTACGAGCATGCCAGTTTTAAATATAGAAACAGGGAATCCTGACAATGGCGATATCGGCGACAAACAAATAATCGAAAACAACACATAAAATAAACATAGCAAAAACGCGGCACAGTAAAAATGTCAGAACGCCACGAGGTTTTACGTCGTTTTTGGTGACGTCATGGAGTGTGACACCAACCTACGAATCTGTCTGATCGCCATACTGTTGCGCGAGCGCACGTAACAAGACATTTCGTCATATATGTGTATAATTCATTGTGCAATTACGTTTTTCCGCTCTCCGTCAACGGATTCTCTCAATGTTTGGATTTCTAAAAAGCGAGGATTCGAACTGTCCGAACTGAACTCCATGCGTTCATTTAAAGTGAATAAGTAGTTGGGAAGACAGACAATCCTAGTTGATAATGATTTAAGTATATAAATATAAATAATAAACGGCGGATTCAACGTGGTCATGGGTTTTGACCGCGATAAAAATTCAGCAAACTCCGGGGTTCGTGCAGTTTGCTGAATTTTTCTCGCGGTCAAAATCCCATGACCACATTGAAACAGCCGTTCATTTCTTATGTAACATTCTGTCTAAGATACTCGAACCCCAGATCTGCATATGAAGATATGTATGAATTATAATCTGTTTGAACGCATAATTACCTTCGAATATGACTCTACTTTATGAAATACGACACTACTTCATCGGGTTGAGGATGGCGCGATCGTCTGTGCGTAGGCGGGGCGGCATATTTAAACATGGTCGTATAATGCGTTTGAAGAATGGGAAACAACTTCCCTCATCCGGTTTCCTCAAGACATTCAATCATCACTGTCTATTTTCATGTAAATATTAGATTTGCAATCGACTGCTGTCTATTTTAGGATTAATGACAATACCCCTCTGTTCATAAGATGTAACATCGACCGTAAATGAATCATATTCCAAGTCGATAAAGCGACTCTTAGTCTCATGTTAACTAAACTAATGTGCTTATTTTCATGGTGTATGTGATAATAAAGAGCGTTTCTTCTACGTTTGTTCTGGTATTGTAAAATATAACACACTGCCTTTATGTTGAACTAAGTCTTTTTTATCTGAGCATAAGAAGCTACTCGTCAACACACATTTAGTAAAGAAGGGATAAAACAGTTAAACGAGCTGTGAAATTTACTCGCCGTGGTCACAGTCATTTTCCAGCTGTTTTAAATTTTTCGCACATAAGTTAAATAAGCGCTCTTTATTTCTACCATATCAGGCGCAGCCTATTACGGAACGCTCTTTTCTGTTCTATACCGTGCATATGGCTTCTTCTTCTTCTTTTTTTGGGGACCTAAACATCGTGATCAAAGTTGTACCTCAATGCGTCTTTCTGGGACATATAGTACCCGTACGTCCCGTAGACATGTAGTTTCTCGACCTATTTCGACACCGGGGAAAACTCAAAAGCGAATATTATTAGTTTTATTTTGGAGCGCAAACCGCCATGTGGCTTAAGTAAATGTTGTCTTTATATGTTTAACAAAATAGGTCGATAAGTACATAGATTATCTATATACGGACTATACATGTCCAAAAAAACTCAATGAAAAGAAACACAAAGAATCCACCATTTCGTTATTTTTGGGCAAACTATGTGTTCGCGCATCATAGTGCGCAGCCAAATTGCAGTCGTACCAACATGACATCATGTTTGTGCCTCTTGTATCAAGTTCACAAAACGACGATATGCATATTTACCTATTTACCAAATGTTCAAGTCTCCCGAGAAAATTTGTTTTCCAAACTTTTGGGTCGGCTTATTTTATTTAGTAATGACGCAAGGATGCCTTTATAAATAACATTACACACGATGAACACTCAATCGTTTCTTCGTGACAATATTTAGACAAATTGATTGTTAGTTGACTTCCGCATCGTGCCACAGTGTGCAATCGTGATTAATCATTCGCACGAACCGAGACATGCTATTTCGTCATATACATGTACATGTAAACAACTATGGTACCAATTTAGTATATGACACTATTTTTGTGTGCAATATTATGTTGGGTATCAAGTTCACAAAACGACGATATGCATATTTACCTATTATAGTTGAATATATATATATATATATAACTATAATTTATGAATTCAGGATGTGCCTGACCTGTTCTATATTACGTTCGCGTGTCCACTCCTGTATGTGTGAAGTTTCGAAACTTCTCTATCATAGAATACTAACGTTCGAACACATACAAGTTAATCATTTGACAAAGTGTGGGTGTATTATCACCGACCGCCAAGCGGATTATAATGTTAGACTATATCTTAAGGCAACCACTAATTGTTGATACTCCAATTAGTCGAAGCGCGGGATTGTTGCGCTTCGCAAACCCAACAAAATGTGGTTCCGGAGATGAAATATCAACTTTTGTTCGGACGCGGAACGTTTCTCATCTTGACTTTTCATTCTCGACGCCATCGGATATCTTTGTAACCCCGCGTGGTAGACATGACAATAACGGTATATCCCCGGGCGTTATGTCGGTATATCGTGAAATTAGTAAACATGTATCACCGCTGTTGACGGTTTGATCGAATAAATGTTATTGTAAAAGTGATCCCGACGGGACCTTTTTCTGTGGCGGGACAATTAAAGGTATGCAATCCGATTCGATGGTCCCCATATCATAAGATTCAGATGCTAACCACAGTCAACTATAGTATAAAATTGGCAAAAAAACTCTGTTATTTATCAACATTTTGTTCAACGAAAGTCACTTGATTTCAGAGTTATCCATCTTCATCCGCAATTTGGTCCGAGACCGTCGGCTCGTTGACTTTTTTCTAGGCCACTAAAAAGTATCGGTGGTGAAAAATAATATATTTCAAAAATCGATATCTGGTTACATTCCAAGAGGACATCGTTCGGATAAGTGAATTTTTTCTGGCATTTTTTCTCTCTCGGAAATTTAACACAGATAAATAAACATCTACCTACTAAATTAAGGCGTGGTTGTCATTACATTTAATGTTATGTGCATCCTATCGCCCTATTTGTGACGGGAGCAATTATTTCAGTTATGTATATACACTCTGTCTATCACTTTTATCTATAGAAACCGACTATACTCGTATAAGCAGATTAATTCTACATCGTGCATTAACACACAATACTATTCATGGCCATTTTTTTGGCGGCCCATTTCATACCTATACCTATGCCATGTAAAAGATATATTGATATATTGCCTTTTGGAACTCATTTAAAAGCGCGACTTAAAAGGCTTCATCGGGGAGTTTGTATGTTATATCAATTAGATTATAGCGAAAACTGATTTTTGTTGAAAATAGATTATCTTGGAAGTATATTAAATAATCATAATCCGCGAGTCTCGTGTATTTCAACAAACGTTTGATCCACAACACGATTGACACCGCGAGCATTCGATATCACATAATAGCACAACAGACAGTCACATATATAATGTTTTAGAATGTATATATAACCTTATTTTAATCAGGTATACTTATATGATTATTTGCACGACATAGCTGTTGAAATATACAAGTAATACTTCTTCCCTTCTGTGTGACAATATCCTTCACAATATTTGGTCTATAGACTACACACTTCAGACACAAAGATCTTGTCAACCGATCATAATTTCAATGATCTTGATTAGCTGATGCCAGATCGATACATGTGAATGTATTGGACATTGATTCAGTATGAGGTGATTACACTTTCGCAATAAACTTGAACAGCCTGTTGTCCTGAAAATAAGCTCACACTGAGCTTATTTAAAAAAACACAAATAAGACCATATCGGCATTATTTGATTCTGATTTACGCTCTATGTGAACCAAAATCGACTTACCAGATGTACGCTCTGGACGATGTGTTTTCATTGTGGCCGGCGCCTTAAAACGGAGCAATGGGCACAATACTACTATGGGTGTATTTCAGAATCAAAGTAAGTCCGATATGAACCTGTGTGCATATATAGGTCCAATATGAACTCATTTGCACGAAGAGATGTTGGCTTGAACATATTCTTAAAGCCACGGGAGGCCTTAGTTGTCGGAAATATTCATATTTGTTCCAATCACCGTAAACAGAAAAACACTAAAACGCATACAGTTTCGTTTATATATACCATGACCTTCGCGTAAACAGCATTGCTATCATAAAGACCTACTATATTTTACCCAAGCAATGGCCTGATTGTGTTACAGAAGACAGCACAGTATTACTGGCTAATCACACACAAATGATATAAACGCTCTTTATTAGTTCCATATCAGGAATTCAGCAACAAAGAACGCTCTTTATGTTTACCATCATAATATAAACAAACACCAGGAAAGTAACTTGTTATGCTTTTGTTTACATAACAATGGTCAAACATATTACCATAACATACTGTTTATGCGATATTTCTTATTTGTATACGGACAAAGTCTGTCTACATTTAAATATTCTTTCTGTTTGTGGCGGTTTTTGACCGGTGGAAATATTTTCACAGGATACCCACCGCCAAGGCCAACCGTACCTTTAATTCTTATCGAAATGACCATGATGGCATTGCACATTTGAACTTCCAAAAATAAAATAAAATATTAGGGGAAGGAGGGATAATACAGGGGGATACACACTTCATATTACAAACAGTCATGAGAATTCATTAGCTATTTAGTTTTTTTGAATCCCTACAGACGCTCTTTATCTGACCATATCAAGACTGTTCCAGCAAATAACGCTCTTTATTATAATTTCGTTCTCATGCGATACGTTCCACTTGAATAATTCTTTCCGCAGTCCGTTTAACAGTATTTTACGTATTCTTAACGTGTTATCACACCTGAACTGAACCGGAATGTGACAAACGTGGGTATAATATAGGTATAATTTAAAGCCCTAAACCGCAATCGAGCTTTACAAAGGAGTATATGTCGCCCAGTGTTGGATCTGCGTGGTCTGAACTAGGGCAAATCAAATGTGATAACGTTGCTTCTAAAAATTAACCCCAAATTGCATACTAAAGCAATTCCATTGGCGTTAGAAATATTCTAGAAACTGACACAAGCTAATAACCTATCGCACACGGACGTGGCTAGAGGGTCTCCGTTGGAATGGCTGTCCACCTTGGAACTTCCAACTACACCCCCTTTGACTTGGATTTTTCCCAACTGTTCCCTCACAGGCCAGGACCAGTTAGTCTTCACAAGGACGAACAGAATCCATGTCTAACGCCAGACAAATTCACAACCATTTATGTTTTTCTTAAATTAATTAGCAGTTTTCGACAAGCCACTGGGGAGGGACAATGCATGACACACCGGGCTGACCGTGGTTCGGCCGGGCGTGAGAATATTTTGAAATCTGAACATGAAAATTTGATAATCCTAGCATCTAGACTGCCATAAAGCTGAGTCCAAACTGTTTACCCAAAGTAGGAAAATATGCAAATGTTGGTCGAAAAACAACAAATTCTCCACAAATGAATTGTTGCAAAATCAAACTACAAGAACAGTTTCAACCTATTGTTGATGTGAAATTTCCAACTAATGTTGTGTCAGATATGAAAATTCCAAATGTTGGACATTTTGACCAAAGTTGGGGTGAGAAACTCCAACCCCACACTGTCGCCACGTCCCAGCATCGCAGTATTCGCAGGGCAGTTTAATTTAGTAGTGTGGATATGATAGGATAGGATAGGATAATTTATTTCCAATATACACATATACATACATAACATAGAAAGAACAAGATAACAATCACAAATTTATGTGGTATATTGAGAGGGGATGGCTTAGACCAATATAGACTGTCTTCCTGTCACCCCCTGTTTAATGAGTGCATGTAATTAATATTAGATGGCTATAGGATAAGCCGTGTACGGACAATTTAAAATGAACTTCGGTATAGAAAAGTATTTATCGATTATACCATCGGGATTATTAACATGTTTAACAAGAATAAGAACAGCGAATCACAGGCTACCGATAGAAACAGAAAGATGGAGTAAATCAAAATAAAAAAAGGGCAAAACAGCTGATTCAAAAGTGTGTCAATTCTGTAAATCGCAAACTGGTGATGAATACCATTTCATATTAGTTTGCCCAGAATTCAGAACTTTAAGATGCAAATATTTACCAGGGAAGTATTATGACTTCCCAACTAATGACAAATTATATGCGTTACTTACTGAGGAAAATGAATATATTTTGAAGAATTTTGCGATTTTTATCAAATTAGGTTTACAGAAATACCTATGATGATAGATGACGATGACGATGACGACGACGACGATTATGAGGGCGACGAGGACCGTGATGATGACGACGATGATGATGATCATGTTGATGATGATAATAATGATGATGATTACACAAACAAAGGACCCCGAATTCGACGGCCAAATGTCACATTATGTACATACACTGTAAATATGTTATATGACCCTATATTTCGTGCATAATAGTACGATTGAGTTATAAATAAAGCATACCAAGAAACCAGGTATATATATATATATGGGCATTGTGTTGGCTTCAAAATTGTGTAAGAAGTGTGACTACTCGACGAAGGTGATTGAATGATCATTAATTTTAATTATGGTTGTCGAGCAGTATAATAATGGATGATGTTAATGGATAATCTTCCAGTACAATAAATGCTCATATACATATATATACATATCTATACATATATACACATATATATACGTATACATATACAAACACTTATACGTACATAAACATTTTTATTATGTCTTTAATCTAATATTATTAATTTAATATCAGTTGTTGTGGGGGCAATCAGGACATCCTTTGTTTTTGCACTTGACTTTGCCAGAGTACCGGGTTATGATGCCGTTCCTTCTCAATACATATTTCTCTCGCAGTAATCAATTACATATAACCACTGTTTCTCCTTTCAGAATGCATAGAACGAGCCGAGGATGGACACGAGTTGTTGCCGTGCCCGACGCCCGACCGGAATGGAAGGTTGTGGTGCATCGATGATAGTAATCTCTGTGATAAACGGATCGACTGTCCGGGGGCCGAGGACGAAGATCCAACCATGTGTATGTTCCATAAAGCCGTAAGTTTCCAATATTCCAAGGTTCGTTTCATCATCTCCTATTTAAACCGCATGGTTTAAATGAATAAATGACCACTAGGTCTGAACGCTGCCGGCATGTGCATTTTCTTAATTAAGTCTAACATTTTTTATTGAAGTGTTTGTAACCTACAAAAGTCTCAAATAAAGGAATGCGACATTTCTTCACATTACATGTAGGTGCTGGCAGCGGTAAGTCCTGCGTATGGGACTGAACTCTGCATTTAATCCTTAAATTGGGTTTAAACTCGAGATGACGAAAGTGGCATTTGAGTCAATAATGGATGAATTCTCCCATTTAGTTGTAAAAATATACATGCAATGGCATGCCCCATACTTAATTTATATGAGTGCCCAGATACATTATGCAGACGGGCAGAGAAGTAATGTATATTCATTTGCATGGATATTAAAGTAATAAATTCAACAGCCTTATGTTTAACATCCCAACCCTACACACGAATGAATGGAAACCAAGTAACTGCTGGTCAGTGTCTATCGATGTCCACCCTTTCACAAGTGCGCCTTTTGCCGATTGGTTTAATTTTTTCTTGAGCTTATTCTAGTTCATGCATTGCGATTTAGTTTCGATACATACTCGACAGTCACTTGATTCTTTGACGATGTTACTGAGACTGAAACGGAACCGGGAGGGGCGGGGGGGGGGGCACCTTAAAAACATAGGTCGTTCGATTTGTAGTTGGTTGTTATTTGAGGCATTCTGCGTCGTTATAATTCATATGTTATTTTGTTAATAACTTACTATTCCTACTTGTTGTCAACCAGGCGATTGTGCTTTATCTTAAATAATTTATGCAGTGCATCATTACCTTATAGGATACCATATTGCTGATGTTAATTGTCGGCACGGTTGCGGTGGCCTCTTGTTCGTTAATATGTTCACGTGTGGATACTTATATATATGTAAATACGTTATATGATGTACATGTTATGTTAATTCCCACGGTTCATGCTTAATGGCTACTATATACAAGCAATTCATATTTTCCAGGCGAAAAACCTCTTCGATTCGCAAATGAGCCAAATCTACAAGATAGAGAACGACGTGAATTTCCTGCTGAAATTACACAGAGTCGACCGGCCGAAGTAGCAGTATCTCGACGAACAGTTGCAGACGACACATTCTAGTTGGTTCGCGTGTATATACGTTATAATGTGTGGTCCAGTTGAACGCTGGACCTTGCGTTATTATTTGCACCTTGAACCGTGATCTCAGGGATCATCGAACTGTAACTGGGGTGACTTCAACCCGATTGGGGTGACTTTGGCCCGATTCGGATGACTTCGACCCAATTCTACGACGAAGTTGACGCCTGTGCTATTCGTGTGGGTGAATGAGAGAGACGTGGACTCAAACGAGGACTCTTCACAAACGCCGAATACCCAAGGTGCCCACCTAAGTCATTCGTTGTGACGTCAGTGATTATCTCACGTGAAATTTCAACAATTATATACTCCACATAGACTTAGATATGACATGCATGAGTTAGACAAATGGACGTTTTTTTGCGAATATTTGATTGGGCTCGCTTTACCCTTTCTTTACTAAACGGAATCTTCCATCAAGTTATACTTTAATAGATAATACAAGTGCAGAAGAATTCCTATTAATTGGTGGGAAATGTTCAGATAATAAGTTCAACAAATCTTCGTTGAACGTATTGTCAGAACATTTCCAACGGGCACTACTCATCAATGAGTAAAGAAAGGGTTAATTAATATGACGAGTCCCAACTCCAGATACATATAACGGCCGACTGCGGTTCATGTACTTGGTACCTTTATGTCGGATGTTCGCATAACGTTCAGCCATATACTAGTAAATCAGTATCGTGCTCTTTATCACTTTTGCTATCGACGATGACCGAATCTGTGGTTTGAGTGAAGTTCACGAAACAAGAACTGTTACAATATATGTAAAGATTATTGTGAGTAACGGAAGAGTTTACATTGTTATTATTTTGTGTTTCGAAGTGTCCGAAGAGTCGTTGGTGACGCGGGCATGTTCGTTCATCGACATGCGTGATATAACACTGTCAATAAAGATATCAGCCCCCCCCCCCCCTCCCCAGAAGAAAATTATTCAATTATTTGGGGAACTATTATAGGAACAATTTTGCGCATTTACTCGCGCATGTATCTTGATAAGTGAATCGTTCATATATGTTTACTTCTATCGCAGTAGACACCAAATTACAGGATACAATATTATAATGCAATAACACATTTAGACAGCTTTTGCACCAACAAAAACAAAAAACAAAACACATAAGTTACATATTGCACACATAAACATAAAACATATAGTAATACATGTATGAATTAAATCATGGCACGACTCAGTCAAATGTTATGATATAAATCAGACTTGTCTTATTTCATATTATGTAAATCGGTTATGCACCCGCTTATTTTCTGTGAAACAAAACTCACATATAAGCTGGTATTTCATAAAAAAGAGTTTAATTCAGTATCAACCGAGTTCGTCGTACACGCAGGACAAAATCTTTATAAGCAAATTAAATTTTTGAGACAGTGCAATTTTTTTTGGGATTGGGTGGGATTCGAACCCCGGCCCATGACCATTATATGACTAAAAAATTTGCACTGTCTCAAAAATTAAATTTGCTTCTAAAAATAGGCGCCTGTTGTGTTGTATAGTCCCAAGCATGTTCAAAGAGCAATGTTCGGCATGTTTCGGAGGCATCAAATATATCATTGCTACTGTGCTATATCTCCTATATACAAATTTAAATCTTTATGTTTGGTGAATTGCCAGTGGAATCTTCACCACTCTATCGATAGCTGGTGTGACACCAAACGGAATCATATAATGAAGACGGTTGTGCTCAGTAACATATAGCTATAGAGCCTACCAATGTGTGTCCATGACATAAATGTCCCCCATCCTCGTGTATGTTGGCCTTCCAGGGTGTGAGTTTGAAGGCTGTAGGTTATCAGTTAATATAAAGCTTGGCGTTCATATCGCGAGCATACGCCCACTCTCGCGAGGTTAATTGATGGTCGATTGAGACCGGTTATAGCTGTTACAGTTATTAGGGAAACGAAATTGCTGTTTATTAATAATGGCCAGCTCAAGGGCTTGCTGGCCAAAACCTCACACTTGGCAAATTCAAGTCACTGAACTTGGACAACGTATGTGGCAAGAATTGTGGCGAATTTATTGCAGTAAGAGACGAAATATTAGCTGTCTGGAAATTTTAAAGATACGGGCGTCTTTGGCGGTGTGTATGCTCTTAAAATATTCAGCTCTGTCAAAAGCCGCCATAAACAGAAAGAATAGTAAAATATAGACAGACTTTGTACTTATACCAATAAGAAATGTGGCATAAACAGTATGTTATTGTCAAATGTCTTTCATTTGTTATGTAAACAAAAGCAAAAAACGTTAAAGAACCTGGCTTTTGTTTATATCCGGATAAAGAGCGTTATTTGTTACTGTTTTCCTGATATGGAAATAATAAAGAGCGTTTATATCATTTGTGTGTTAGAAGTAAACAGAAGCAAAACTGCTGTAACACGAGCAGGTTCTTGTTTACGTGCACCATCGTACGTATTGACGACAATATACTATTTACGCGCTGATTATTTTTGACATATGAGTAAAACTATATATATTTTAATATTCCTTCTGTTGATGGCGATTTGAACAAATATGAATATTTCTGCAACGAACGCCACCCGTGCCTTTAGGTTTAAAGGCATCAAAGACACTCACAGTGGTAAATGTTAAAATAATGTCGGTAAATCACAGGAGCTTGGAATTTGGTCAAAACCCCTCTGTTATTGGCAGAACCACCACCCGGGACCATAGGAGTTAAGAATTTGTGGATTTTTATAGGATGTCTTTTAGTTTTGAAAAATATTTTTTCAGGTAACCTTGTCCCCACCAGCATTGAGTAGTAGCGATTTTCTGCGAATGGTCCCGGGTGGTGGTTCTGCCAATAAAAGAGGGTTTTTTACAAAATTCCAAGCTCCTGTGGGTAAATACATCACCACCGAACAGAACATGGAACAGAGATAAACGTTGTTCTTCTATTCATTATCGACATAGTTCTCAAATAATGAAATATTACGTGTAAACAAACTGTTGTAGTAATTTTTCAACAAACATTGATTATAATGTATAGTAAGTTCAAATATTTTAGTCTGAATATGATTTTCAGATTATTATTTTAACCCTTTACCCAACAAACCGGCCAAAACCGGCCAAGTAAAGCTTCAATAGCCTAAAATATCTTCGGTCTGTCTCAATATAACCATACAAATATGGATATCATTGAAACCGGCTCCTTGACCACATTGTGATAGTTACAGTTAGCCCTGTGCCAATGCATTCTCTTATATATGCGAGTCGACCATTGGCATTTTAACACTTTTTACCATTTTTTCTTACATTCTTTAACAATTTTATAATTTTTAATGTGTTAAAGGTACGGTTGGCCTTGGCGGTGGGTATCCTGTGAAAATATTTACACCCGTCAAAAACCACCACAAACAGAAAGAACATCAAAATGTAGACAGACTTTGTCCGTATACAAATCAGAAATATCGCATAAACAGTATGTTATTGGGATCTGTTTGACCATTGTTATGTAAACAAAAGCATAAAAAGTTACTTTTCTGGTGTTTGTTTATATTATGATGGTAAACATAAAGAGCGTTCTTTGTTGGTGAATTCCTGATATGGAACTAATAAAGAGCGTTTATGCCATTTGTGTGTGATTAGCCAGTGACATTGTGCTGTCTTCTGTAACACAATCAGGCTCTTGCTTAGGTAAAATATAGTAAATCTTCATGATAACATGCTGTTTACGCGATGGTCATGTTATATATGAACGAAACTGTATGCGTTTTGATGTTTTTCTGTTTACGGTGTTTGGAACAAATATGAATATTTTCGACACTTAAGGCCGCACGTGCCTTTAAGCCAATGCATTCTCTTATATATGCGAGGCGACCTATGGTCGACTCGCATATATAAGAGAATGCATTGGCACAGGGCCATTCTGTTGGGTAAAGGGTTAATGCTTTGACCTTTTCCTATATTTACCGTCAAGTTTTTTTTTTTAAACTTGGTTATTTTTGATTGGACTCGTTGGACTTTTAGGGTGCGTTCACACGCTGGCAAGTTTGCACGGCATGGTTTGCAGTCATTTTGTCGTAGAAAACGATATGGTGCCATAATATGAACGGAAACAAGCATATAAGATGCATCTGTACCACAGCTAACTACGTGCGAAGTAAAATATCTGTAGTTCCACTATAGTAACGGTGCTACCGGAATTTGCCTGTAAATATCATGCAATTATCTCGCAAGAATAAATCATACAGGTATTTGAAGGCAAATTCCAATTGTACTGTTACAAGTGGAATTAGACAAATGTTACTTCTCATGCCTTTAGCTTTGGTAATGATGCATGCTATGTGCACGGTTCCGTTCATATTCTGGCACCATGTGGTTTTCTATGATGAAATGACCGCAAAAACATACCGTGCAAACTTGCCAGCGTATGGACGTAGCCTTATAGGCAATTCCACCCTATATACCGGTATTGTTTACATAACAAGGGTTTTGACATGCGAAATCTAATTATTGGTGAGTTCTTGATAATGAAAATAAGAACAAAGCCAATGGTTCATGTTCTTGTTGATGATAGTTGTTTTACAGACTTTTATATTTGTTCGCGTGAACCAAATTCGAAGACCTTGAGTCGCGTTAAAGTCAATGCCCGTTAAAGTAAATGCCCGTGGTGGCTTGAAGTGTCATCTATAACTATCTATAACATGGAAGGGTTAAATACCTTTATACTGATTTATAAACACCTATGGGAGACTCGCATATATAAGAGAAAATACTGGCACATTATATTTAATGCTGCACTAGCACGGTTCCCAACATGGAAGGGTTAAATACCTTTATACTGACTTATATGCCTGGGAAACGTATTCAAGCTGTTCAATGGTCTTCTTTCTTGATCACCAAACAATAAGCGAGATCACCTAGTCGCGGCCATATTGGATCCATCCAGCCCCATTCCACGGTTTAAGTTTCCAGGTCAAAGTTCTGGAGAGGCATTCCATATATGGAGTTTTGAATATTCATGAATTCCATATATTAAATTCGATAATATTCTTGAATATCATATATGGAATGCACCTCCAGAACTTTGACCTTTATAGCACTTAAACAGCGGAATGGGGGCTGGATGGATCCAATATGGCCGCGTCTAAGTGATCTCGCTTATAAAGAGCATTCACGACACTCTATTGCTGATGGTAAAATAGTGGTCGTTGGTCTAATTTGTTGGGTTGAAAACTTCTGCTAAATTTGTACGAATCGGATTTGTTTAGAGTGAATAAAGACTGTACATAGGCAATTCAAGTACTGTTCAGCTTTATTTATTTCCTGAATTTTTTCGAAAACCCTGTGCCAATGCATTCTCTTATATATGCGAGTCGCCCATAGGACGCCTCACACATATAAGATAATGCATTGGCCTAACAATATTCACCTTGATCTTGTAAGCTAGTGCATTCTCGCATATATGCGAGGTTCCCTGTGGAAGACTCGCATATATAAGATAATGCACTGTCACAGGGTTTTAAATGCTGCACCAGCGCAGCTCCCGTCATTAAATGGTTAAGCTTTATCGCCAAGCTTAACCAGATCACAGCATTTTTATATCAAAATAATATCCTAATCCCTATCCAATTGTTAAGTTACCAAGACATGCACAAGATCTGTACTCTTTCTGATGCTATAAAACAGTAAAATTGACATCTTTCTCAATAAATGAAGCATTCACAATTTGGAGGTTCAAATGAGGCACGTTCGTTTAATCTCGATAGCTCAAATTTCAATAAATGTGTTTACCTTTAACCTTCAACACTTATATCTAAATTTCAAATTTATCTCGACTACATGTATATACGAATATTTGGACTGGTTCGTTTTATCTGTCTAATTAAAATCCCCAACTGGTTCACTGATAGATAACTCATTTACCGTTTGCGACCACAGTCATGTAATGTATACATGCAATTAGAAATCACGTCCAATTAGAACCCACGTCAACTGAGTTCTAAGAAATCCACTGTTCCGAAAAGGAAGTAGTGGCCTCTGAAAATATACTCGCGGCCACATTGATGCGTCCGTTCTGTAGTAAATATATTTCGAATGATAAATCTTTTGGGCCAATATATTGGCGAACATGCATGGCGGTGTGTGTATATACTATGTATATATCTCTGGCGTCTGCGTTCTGGTGCAGTTACATGTTACATGCCCTATCTTCTCAAAGTAATGATCTGTTAATTTTCTGTTCTATGTTGAATTATTTCATTGTTCAATTTGTTTATTTATTTTGATGTTTGTTTTTGTGTTTAATATTTGCTGTCACAATTTAAGTTACATCAATAAGAAAGAACATTTCCAGAGTTCTGATGTTCAAAAATACAATAAAATTGTGTCAACAGAAAAAGACTTGTGTGTTGAAATTCACACTGGAGACTACCGTGGTTAATTTTATATGGACTCGCATATCGGGTTTTGTTAAATGAGACGTTGCAATATATAGATATTTTCATAGGTTTGTTCGGGGCCTACATTCGAGTATCCGATATACCACAACCCATCCAAGAGGAGTAATAAGTTCCACCCCATTGAGACCATGTGTTAAAAGTTTCAACTGTTGCCATGCATACGATCGAACACCCATTGCATATGCGGGCTTTTGCGTCTAAAATTGTGATCCCCTTTATCTGAGTGTGACCCAGAAATAAAACAGAATCTACGTGGTATTTCCGTTTCCGACAGAAATGTATATACTGAGTTTGCAATGAGTCAAATATAAATCTATTTTCACTTGAACCTCATTTAATTCATTTACATGTAGATACAACTTGTCGCTCAATGTTTGTCAGATGTTAGCCACGAACCAGGACGCGGCTAGATGAGGTTCTCAGATGAAGGTGTCTAGCCTAGAACCCCCTACTGCTCTCCCTTAATCCGTACCGAATTGCAGGAACTGCACCCCTTTTTTGGTTGAAATTTTCAAACCTGATACCTCAAACTTTCTAGCGATTGAAACTTCCCAACACCCCTTTGGTTGAAAATATTTCAACTTAAGGCCCTTTCTACAAAACATATTACCGAAAGTAGGAAACTATTCAATAAATAAAACCTTCTGAACAATTGCAACATCTTTTGTGTCTGAAAATTCCAACTGATGTGTCAGGCATGAAATTTCCTGCTGTTGAAAATTTTCACCAAAGTCGGGGGAGAGGTTGATTCATCCAACCTTCTATTGTCACATCCCTGAAAGCTCGAAGGTAGAAACATCGTAACAGAACTGATCTTCACACCAAAAAGAGTAACTGAAAGGATACATCATTGGGGCATACTTCCATTTACTCCCTGAACATATTGGTCAGATAGGGTAGAACCGAGTCTATACCCGGCTTTCAGGAAATCTATGGTAATAAAACTCAATTTTGCTTCTTTGTTTTTCCGAGCTATGGCGACCAAACGGTTGATATGGGAGCTGAATATTGATACACATGTGTAAATTGACCCACGGAGTGTCACGGGATAAGTGCCGTTGATGCCAGATGCCTTAAAGGGCACTAATAATTAATTCAACACAATTATGAATTACTAGCAGGGTTACCCGGCGTTGCCCAGGTTAATGCGATGAGAAACCCTCTGTATGCTGTGGATATTTGTTGGGTATAGAGAATGCTCTTGGTTAAAAGTGTAATACTTTTTCTCATAATTTGTATATTCAAATAGCATCATAAAACATGATTATTACAGTCATGGGATATAAGTAGTGGCTCACCTTGTCAATTGTCATTCTGTTTGTCGCGATTAATCCGTTCCAACAATAATGAAGTATGTATTTATTTACAACTGCGTATATATTAGACTTATAATATGATACATGAACATCATAAACACATTAATTCGATAAAAGATTATAATTGGGTTTTAAATATTGAGATGTGTCAATCAATTTAGTGGGTTGGACTAAGTTCTCGAGGACACCTGGCTATCTCCATGAAGATACAGATGTTTCAAAGAAATTTCCAGGTGCTCCTCTGTTCATGGTGCTATATATTGGCTAAATATTCTCAGTTTAAACGAAATGTTGATGCGCATAAATATTAGCTACATGTGCCAGGCACAGAGCGAGATTTTGAGTTGTTTATGTCAGTCGAGGAGTCTGTTATAAAACCCTTGTCAGATATGCAGTATTGGGAGGATCCTGAAAAAGTCTTATGCTACTAACTGCATTTTCTTGTATATCAGAAGAAACTATATTTGACTGCAAACTGTGACCATTATTTTTGAACAGGCCTTCGATATCTCTTGACAAATTGTAACTTTTTTGTGGAAACTGTATTGAATGGAACAGACTCAATTTTGTTATAATATATATGCAATCCTCTGACGGTTCGGGGTCTCTCAGTTTGCACGAATATATGTATCTCTTCAATAGAATGATAAATATACGTTTAATGCTTGTTCTATGTATCTCTTTTTGCTAGCTCATTTTGTGAATGCCCTGATTGCTATTCCCATATACATATGACAGTTAAGAAGATATCATTGTTCAAGTGACTTAAGTGGGTCACCATATGTCGGGATTGTGAAATGTGAACGTCCAAACCTACTTAAAATGATATGGAGATGGCCTGGGTGACTGTATATAACTTATATGTGGATAAAGGCGAATAGCAATCTTATCTATGATAGTGCATATCCGCTCGCCATCCGCGACGCAAACGACACCAAATGTGATTTAATTCATGGTATATCATTAGAGAAAAACGTGTATGAATTCGGTGGAAATTGGTGCCAAATAAATTTGTACCAGCGTTTGCCTCTTTTAACATATTTAAACCACTCCCATTAGACTCATGGATGCATGATATACTGGCGATGATTATATATATATGTTTGGTGGTAATCAGCAACTAAACTAATTCTGAGAATAGTAAGAGTAATTTGACGTCTTTAAATCACACGATGATATTCCTCGTATCATAGAGAAGAATAATATATCAATTTGGTGGAAATCTGGGCTAAAAATAGTTTATTAAATAAATTGTTGATGCAACGTTGACTGGAACAACGCCATATTGCGAAGGTGATTATGTATTCGTTTGGTGGAAATCGGCGACAAAACTATTTCACGATATATTTTTAATTTTGCCGACCTCCCCCTTTTCTTCCACTGACACCAACAGCGTCATTTTAGAACATTTTACCCGCACCGTTATCTTCCTTGTAATTAGTTACCCCTCTTAGAACGCATTGGTGCCATCTCGATTGTACCGCGTGAAGTTATATATAGAACGCACACAGACAGACAGACAGACATCACTATTTGATTTATTGTATCATTTGAGAAGAACGTGTCTGAATTTGATGGTAATTAGTATTAAAAACATTCTGTATTAGTCTTGGTGACCATCCCGTCCCTATTTCAGTCTCAAGCTGCACACACTAAGACTCATTAGAGATTAGAGATGCATATATATGAAATTGGTGAAAATTGGCGAGTATACAAATTCGTATCAAATTTAAGGTCCCCATATCTCTCACCCATAGGGCACAAATTTGGTGTATCTAAACGACACGATAAGATTCCTTATATCACAGAGAAGAATATGTATCAATCTGGTGGAAATCGGCACTTAACATATAGATATAATTTGTTGTGTCCCTCTCATCTCTATACACCACTGACTCGAATGGCCCAACTTATGACATCCTTAAACCACACGATTATACTCCTGATATCATGGAGATGATTGTTTATAAGTTTGGTGATAATCGGCGACTAAACAATTTGTATTATCAAATTTGGTGTCAATCCGCACCCCATCTCTCAAACAAACAGCACCACTATGGCGTCTTTAAATCACACGATTAGATTCCTCGTATCTTGGATAAGAACGTGTATCAATTTGGTAGAAATTGGCGCAAAAAAATTGTGCATCAATTTTTGTGCCCCTGTCCCTTTCAATGCAACTCTGACTCGAATGAGGCCACATTTGACAGATATAAGCAACACCATTAGTCTCCTCATACCATGGGGATGATTTTGTATAAGAGTGGTGGCAATCGGCGACTAAACCAATTATTGTCAAATTTAGTGCCCACCCCTCACAATCTCTCAACCAAAAGACAAAAATTTGGCGTTGTTAAAGCGCACAATTTGATTCCTTGTATAATGAAGAAGAATATATATCAATTTGGTGGAGATCGGCGCTAAAATTAGTTTTTCAATGTTGGTGCCCCTCTCCCCTACCGTGCATCCCTGACTCGAATGACGCCACTTATAAACCACACCGTTGGTTTTTTTCATATCATGGGTTTGGCGTTGTTAAATCGCACAATCAGATTCCTTATATCACGAAGAAGAATATATATCAATTTGGTGGAGATCGGCGCTAAAATTAGTTTTTCAATTTTGGTGCCCCTCTCCACTTCCGTGCATCCCTGACTCAAACGACGCCACTTTTAAACCACACCATTGGTTTTTTCATATCATGGGAATGATTATTTATAAGTTTGGTGGAAATCGGCGACAGAAAAATAAATCTGCCCCTCCCCTTTCCGGGCACCCCTGACGCGAACGGCGCGACTTTTGCCATATTTAAACCACACCATTAGATTCCTCATATCATGGGGATTATTATATATAAGTTTGGTGGCAATCGGCAAATTTTTTTTTTATGCCCCTCCCCCTTTCTGCCACTGAAAACAACGGCGTCACTTTAGAAAATTCTAACCCCGACCATTATCTTTTTCGTAAAAAGCTACTCCTAGTAGACCCCTTTGGCATCATCTAAATGGTCCCCTGTGAATTTCTATAGAACACAGACAGACAGACAGACAGACAGACAGACATTCGCAAATATAGATATAGAAGATATAGGCTGAACGTGTTGGAATATGATCGTTGACCATTGATTCACATGGGTAAATTGAAGGAGGAGAGTCATGGGATAGGTTCCGCTGACACAAGACGACTTAACGGGGCACTAATAAGCAAATATGAGCAGTAAAAAGGCGTTCCTTATCAGCTTAGAGGATATATAGGAAAATTACTAGGGCCTACACAGGGGTCACCTGACCAAGGGAATATCGTGGGATATGTGCACCCTTGACCCCAAATACTTAAATGGGGACTAATCAATTATATTAACATTGATGACCAATGACGAACGTTTACAATCAGCTCAGAATATATGTGGGGAAATTGGCACATATATGTAATTTGACACGGGGAGAGTCATGGGAAAGATGCCGTTGATATCAGATGACTCAAAACGGTACTAATCATTAGTAATAAAGAACCTTTATTGTCAACTTAAACATTAAAGGTGACTTAAGGTGGAACTAACATAATAAAACAAACAATGAATTATATATGTATCTACCGGTTGTGACACAACAATGCACGCTACCAAGGATTGCAGAACGTATTCTAGGATATATCATACACTGCAACACGTTTTCCGTCTCTACCCACCCCCAGTACGCAATGGACGTGACCTGTGTACCATTCAGTCCAATGTTAGCAGAATTAGATTTGCACCCCCTTGGAAATATCCAACCTGACACACCCTAGGGTTGGAATATTACCAACTGATGACCATTTCATACACTCATTACTGGTTGGAAAATCAAACTAATGTTGTGTCAGGCATGACATTTCCAACTGTTGGAAATATACCAAAGTTGCAGTGAAGAATAAATATTTCTATTATGTCTGTCATATTGATCAGATGACTTCGGTGGCCCAAATTATTGGACCCCCCTCGAGGGATCCATTTATGAAGTGTTAGATATCTCCCATAACGTAATATTACTAGGGGATTTTAATTCAAATTATCTCGAACCCTCGTCCAAACTTAAAAATACCACGGATTATTTTTCATTCAGAAATGTGCTCCGACCAGAATCACTGCTACATCCGCGACGTTTTTGAACCTCATTATTATAAGCCCTGACATCCAAGTGCGGGATGCCGATATCCTTGACTTAGAAATTTTGGACCACTTAGGTGTTTATGCGACCATCTCATTTTATCAACTGCCATCCCCTTCTTTCCAAAGGAACATATGGAACTATAATCGCGGCGACTTCTAAATGGCGGCAATTTTAATAAATGATGTAAATTGGGACGATCTCTTCCAGCATGAGAACGTCGTGCAAATTTTCTATGACAAATTCTTCGAAATAATGCGAATCACTATACCACAAACTGCAGTTACGATTCGATCGAAAGACAAAAGTTGGTTCAATAACATAGTCAACGACAAGAAAAAGTATGCCAAAGCCAAATTTGAAAACAAAATCGGAGATCGGGCAAATGAGAGTTCTTCGCCCCATGAATTCTGGCATCTTATCAACTTTCTTTTGAACAAAAAGATAAAAAAAAAAAATACCACCCATTTACTCCACGGAAGGAAATATTAAAGTCAATGGTGAATCTTTTGTCTTAAACGATCTGGGAAAAGCTGAGTGTCTGAACAAAAAATTCATTTCAAACTCCACGATTGACCAGAAAGATCATAAGTTACCTGATTTCAGTTCACGATCCAATAAAGAATTATCATAACTTAAATATTTAGTCGATGATGTCATATCTGCGATCAAATCACTTAAAGCCAACAAAGCCTATATATGGCTAAGAGGGAGTTAGTCCTAAATTGATCCACGGCACGGCTGATGCTATAGCCCACCCCATTTTCTTAATTTTTTTAAAATCCCCGAAAACTGGAAAGTTCCCATCACAGTGGAAGAAAGCCAATGTTATTCCCATCTTTAAAAATTGAGATACAGCAGATAGCGCTAATTACCGACTAATTTCCCAACTACCGTCTATGTGCAAAGTCTTTGAAAAGATAGTTCTAAAGAGAATCCTTCTTTGATGAAAATAAACTCCCAATTCAACATCAGTCTGGTTTCGTTCGGAAACACAGCACTACATTTCAGTTGATTGATCTTTATCACCAGCTGTATCAGACCCTCGAGAAAGGCTTGTACACTTGTTCAGTATTATGCGATATCTCTAAAGCCTTTGAGAGAGTCTGGTTGAGGTTTGAGAGTTGATTGCCAAAACCACCGCATATGGGATACATGATCGCCTTATAAATGGCTGGAGGACTATCCCACTAACAGGAAACAAAAGGTCCGAATCAGTAACACTTATTCTGAGTTTGAAGCCATCACAGCGGCGTTCGGCGTTCCCCAAGGATATATCATTGGGCCTTTGCTATTTTTAATATACATAAATGACTTACCTGAAAACCTCACTTCAACGGTCGGAATGTATGCTGATGACACATATCTCACAGCTTTTCACTTTAATCTTAACACCCTACAATCAGAACTGAACGAGGACATCAAAACGGTCAGTATATGGGCCGACAACTTGTTAGTTTCATTAAATCCTCAAAAACCCAAGGCAATATTAATCTCATTCATGTCTCCAGATAACCCCCATAGTTAATATATCAGGACGAAACTATTTCCTTGGAAGAATCGCATAAAAACCTTGGTCTTGAATTGCAATCAAATTTAAAATGGAACAAACAAATAGAATACACATAAAACAAAGCTGCTTCTAGACTATCACAATTGAGGAAATTTAAAAACGATCTCGATAGAGACACTAACAACAACAAAAAATTAATAATGCATAAATTATATCCTACCCATTTTGGATTATGTTAACGTCGTATGGGATTCCGCACCTGATTATTTATTGAAAAAACTCGACCGAATACAAAAAGACGCCGCTAGAATCGTAACCGGCCTAAATCTTTCTGCATCACTTAACAAGCTATGGCTCGATGTAGGCTGGCGCACACTACACAGGCGTAGGCAACACCGCCATTTGCAAGCAATTTACAGAATTATCAATGAAGACGCCCATTTGTATCTGTGATATCTCCTACCAGCACGCCCCGGGGAACGATCGGAATATAACTTTAGATTTCAAAAAGACATTTTATTCATATTTCGCTTAATACTGAACATTTTAAACAGTCATTTCTCCCATCCGTAGGATAGGATAATTTATTTCTAATATTCACATATACATACATAACATAGAAAGAACTAGGTAAACAATCACAAATTTATGTGGTATATTGAGAGGGGACGGCTTAGTCCAATATAGACTTTCTTCCTGACACCCCCTGTTTAATGAGTGTAATTGTTATTAGATGGCTATAGGATAAGCCGTGTACGGACCAGGTATATATAGATGGGCATTGTGTTGGCTTCAAAATTGTGTAAGAAGTGTGACTACTCGACGAAGGTGATTGAATGATCATTAATTTTAATTCTGGTTGTCGAGCAGTATAATAATGGATGGGGTTAAGGCCTTAAGGGATAATCTTCCAGTATAATAAATGCACATATACATACATATATATACATATACACATATACATATATATATACGTATATATACATACATATACACACTTATACGTACATATACATTTTTATTATGTCTTTAATCTAATATTATTAATTTAATATCAGTTGTTGTGGGGGCAATCAGAACATCCTTTGTTTTTGCACTTGGCGTTGTCAGAGTACCGAGTTATGATGCTTTTCGTAATACTTTTTTAAGTATGTGTCTACTTTGTTGATATGTTAAGTCGTTTTCTAAGCTGTTCAATATGGTGGGAAATGCGTGAAATGGTAGGTGTTCACTGAATGACGTTCTAGGTTTCTTGAGGAATAGAGGGTGTTTATTCCTGGTTACAGGTCCAGTTGTACGTTTAGTAAACATTTGTAAAAAAGATCCAGGTAGCTAGGCGATTATAATACCAGTCATGTATGAAAATTGTAGCGTGGACCTTGTGAAGATCATATACTTTCAAAATATTTTCTTTTTTAAACAGCGGTTCTGTGTGACTCCTAAACTTTTTATTGCACACGGTTCGTATGGCTCTTTTTTCCGTTGTTCTGGATTGGAACAAACTAACTGTGTATATAACCAATGCAACCTCAATTTCAGATTCCAAAGCCAATTTAGGGATACTAGACCCAATAACAAAACTTCCTTCTTATTTTTATACCGGAAAAAGGAAAATTAATCAAATACACTGTAAAATGCGGAATCATTGTAGTGATCTCCGTTCGGATATGTTTGATAATCACATATCCGATTCGCCTATATGCCCCTGTAACTTAGACATTGAAGACCACAATCACTATTCTCATGCATGCCCTTTATTTATAGACCAGAGAATTGACTTTTATTGAAATTTAAGTAATAATGGCTTACATTCATTAGAAGCAAATCATGTCTTATATGGGTTAAAGGTATATCAAACCACAAGAACACTACTCCTTTTTTTGGATCACTCGATCTTTCATAGCTAAAACAAAGCGCTTTGAAAAAACCCATGTATGATATCATGGTAAATTTCGCCATTCGTCTTTCAAATCACTGAATTATATGCATTTCTTCATAACCGAGATTGGAATACCGATGAAAACCCGACACACACAGCACACACACATATACTCTGCATGGATCTTTAAAAACACTTTGTGCTATATCTGTTGTATTTGTTATGAATGTTCCATGATTGTATCAGGAGAGGGGCAAGTTATAAGTTTTGTAACTTGTGCCCCGATCCCTATGTATATTATCTTTCGAGATACATTAAAATATGTTTAAAGTAAAAGTACCAAAGTTGGGGGATAGGCACCCCAACCAACCCCTGTCGCCACGTCCCTATACAACTGACAAGTGTTGTGTCTTATCCACAGCGTCTTCGGAATTTGATTCAAGAGAGCTGTTAGAAATTCATGCCCTCATCAATAAACAATCTTTAACTAAAAAGAGGCGGATTGAGTGCGGATTGGCAGCTAATTAGAAAAAAATAGAAGAAATGCATCAACTTTCACAAGAAACATGTCAAAACATTATAAATATAAGATACAAATGAATACTTTTTTTGTCAAATACATGAGCGATGTTTGACTCTGTGTGAACATTAAACCAAGTAGCGGCGACCAAGTGGATTTCAAAATATGACCTAGAATCTCGATTTAGCCCCGCCCCCGTAGTTTCAGATTCTGAATCTGGATTCTCCCACGAAATAACGACTCTGCATGGTACATTCACCTTTTCACTTATGTTAACGAGAGGCCGATCACGATCGGCAGATGTTTAACCCATACCTTGGCGATACTGATTAGCTATATTAATAGATTCTTACACCAACCTTTTCATGAGTGCAAAAAAATCAACAATTCACACCTTACTATTGAGGTCACAAGTGGAATCAGACTTACTGGGCACCTTGCTCACATATGCACAATAGGAACATGGATATGGCAATCAATTTCAACCAGATATGTCTTATAGAGTGATAAAGCTAATTAAGCTAAATCCATAGTCAGAAAGATGCACCATAGCTGTTTTTATTATGTTTTTTGTTAGTTGCATATTAAAAATTCATGGGATCATTTAGATGGGAGAAAAGGGTTAATATTTCCCATTTAAAAAATCAATACATGAACCACTGTACAAGTGAGGGATGTATAGACTTGGATATAAAATTATTGATAATGATTGGATATAAAATATTTTAATGCTGAATTTTTAGATAGCTAGAGGTATATGTACTAGTATGAGATTGGTCAGATTGAAAATAAGATTCATTACATTGGATAGCATACTGAATGACCATGGATTGGAATGGGTAGGGTTAATTTTCTTCTAAGCTGAACATTGGAAAGATGTAATTTATGTAACAGCGGAAATATAATTTATGGTTAATTTTATCAAACCAATCGATCCCAAAATCTAAACAAGTGAAGAATGCATCAACATGGATGCAATTATATATAGTGATCATGTAAAGTATATCTAGTTACTAGTATCACATTGTGTCAACAGGATTGGTGGAGATGTTAATATTTTTAAGCAAATCAACCATATGACTCTCAATATGCAGGTTAGGGGTGTGTTATCATAAACTATGCCAAGAACTATAAATAAAATAAATGGAAATATTTGAGTTATGAAATCGGATAGAATAGGGTTAATCTTATCCAAACTAATGAACTGATAAACACAAAAAAGTCTATAAAAAGCATGTCATTGGATTTAGCAAAACCCACACAACAAGCCAGTCCCTAATGTCATGAAGACTATATAGACAGCAGACACCTATGTGGAAGTTAATGACCTCTGGCCATCACTGTCATATTCATTTTATTTATGCAGTAGAGTGAGGCTTGAGATCAGATTATAGGAATGTGAGACTTAAATAAACAAACACTGCACACAGCCCAGATGCTGTGACAAGCTTCTCCAGAGATGAGCTCAATTATTCACTTAGTGTTATTTGTCTGTCTCCAACTAGCATTGGCTAAGGAGAACCCCTAAACACTCTGTGAGCCATGGTATTTATCTAATGTGAAGCTAAAGAGAAACTCATTTCCAATAAGACACTGGCTGTGTAATAAGATCTCCTCTGCTAAGCTGACTGCCTGCAGGCATTAATTAGATTATAAGCTACTTGAATTTTAAATGGCCATAACTCTGTTAAAATATACCAGATCAAACTCAAATTTGAACCTGATCTGTATTTTGGGGTGAGGACCATATGTACCAAAATATTTAAGTTAACACAGCTTGGATTAAGTCTATTTAAAAACAAGAGCAGAAAGGGTTAACTAAACGATACCAAAAACCATACAGATAAAGAACGTGCTAAGAAAAACCTAGGTAAGAAATATGAGGCATATCAGAAGAAAATTGTTTGACTTAGATGCATCAGATAGCATTTGTGTGCAGGGTTAATTTTTTCCAAACCGATCAACCGATCGATACCAAAAACTATACAGGTGAGGGGTGTGTCATTATAAACCTACATATCAAATATGAAAACAATCGGACAAAAATTACTTTGGTTACAGCATCGGATGGCTCATGCCTATGTGCGGATGCAAAGTGTTAATAATTTCTAAACCGATCAACTGATCGATACCAAAAACTATACAGGTGA